>OZ029919.1:20010171-20075171 GCA_964023275.1 Norana najaformis
TATATATATATATATATATATATATATATATATATATATAATATATATATATATATATATATATATATATATATATATATATATATATATATATATATATATATATATATATATATATATATATATATATATATATATATATATATATATATATATATATATATATATATATATATATATATATAGGGCCTACAAGGTATATATATATAGGGCCTACAAGGTACAACTTACCATCAACCACGAAACCGTGACAAATAGTAGAATTGAACCTTTTATATATCAATGAGTATTGGGTGGTATCGGCACATTTAAAACCCCAGACATCAAAAGCTTCTTTTAGACTATACTATTTATTATTTACATAAATTGAAATATTCATAGAGAAAACAACAAAGTAACTGTCCATCAAAGTGAAGTTCGTCTATAACAGAACCCCAGTCGATGGCCGTTCCCTTCCCCAGGCCCCTCAAACAACGAACGAGACACAGTTCCGACGGAGGGAAAAGCGAGGTTCCGTCGTGGTGAGATGACGTCGGACGGCAGAGACGACCTAAACATCACCTTCTGACGGCGCAGTTCACCGAGTGCTTGGTTCCTCGTTCATTTGGTTTTAGCCCTAGGCGGTGAATAGGGCCTAAGAGTATAAGGGGCAACTCTTTCAAAGAAGGAGTTAGTTGCCAGACTTCAGTTGGAGACGACCCTGCCAGTCGACAGACGTATGAACACCTAAAATACGCTGCCAGTCAGCAGACGTGGCCGGTCGAATTCTTTCTGGAGGTCGCTGCGGGACTGAAAGTCGCTCGTCGCAACTGTGGCTGAAGCGCCAGCTAGCGTTCTCCGCAAGGAGGAAGGACGTGCCTACATGTATGTAGTAGCCACGGATTGTCCGACCATAGTCTGGTGAAGTGGACGGTTGCACGAAGCCTCAACAGAAGGCAACCGATTACTATCGTCCATCGGAAGCTTAAAACACTCGATCTTGACTCCTTCCGACAAGCGTTGATTAATTCGTCCCTGTTCTTGGCTCCTGATGACACCCCGACGCCTTTGCTTGTCAGATAGACGACGTTGTCACCAGCATCCTTGACCAGTTGGCTCCGCTGAGGAAATTTACGAAATGACCAGGAAAAAAGATCAATCACTGGCTATCTCCTGTAGCCACAGCTGCAAAACGACTTCGTCGACGCTTAGAAAAGCGTTGGAAGGCTACCGATGATTAGCCTGTTCGACGCGCGTGTTGGTCAGCATGCCGTAACGCCATCAAACTGATCAACGACTCACACCGACAATACTATAGTGAAGTGACACCATATATGAAAAACCTACCGGATCTTATCTACAATGGTCAGCAGTAAAGGATATACTGAGCTCCACAGTGCCGTCTGAGACGTTACCGAATGAAGAATGTCAGAAACGCTGTTCCACGTTCTCAGACTTCTTCATAACTAAGATCAAGTCAATAAAGGCATCAACTGCTAAGCAATTGTCCGGACAACCCATAGACCCTCTTGCATCAGATAGGGACTATATCGGCACATATCTTGATCACCTCAGACCTGTGGATGGCGCAGAGATCTTCTTGGTCGGAAAATCATCTCCGATGGATGCTTTCCCATCGTCTTTGCTAAAGTCATGTGCGGACGTGTTCACTCCAATCGTCATCGTTCGTCTCGGCAATTTGTCTTCCAATTGCGGACGGTTCTCAGCCTGCTACAGACCTGCCTCTGTTACACCTTTGCTCGGTTCGGCCGCGTTACCTGTGTAGGATTTTTAGAAATTAATTTTTATTAAATTTAAGCTGAATCTAATAATAGTTTAATATTTAGGCCGAGCAAAGTTTTTAGTTTATTTTTAGTTATATATTGCATATAATGGTTTTAATTTATAGGTCTCTAGATGTTTGTTTTAATCGAGCACTTTTAGACACCTTTATTTACGAATTTTCCAGCGTGCTAGTATATAAGCAACCCAATGTAAATAGGAAACGAGGGTTAAATAAACCGTGTCGCATGGTGATTTGCTATTGTCGTGAAGGATGGATGCGTGCCTTCACATATACGAGTTACAGTGTTTTGATATCGTTCTGTGAGCGAATTCATAGCGTATACAAATACATACGGACGAGGGTGACGTCCGGAGAAGCCCGTGTTCGATACTGCCCCGGTTACGATAAAATATACGAACGGGAGAGTCCGCGGAAAAGACTAATCTGTGCGCTCCCGGCGGGACAACCGAGATAATCACTGACTGGTTTCGGGCTAACGGCGTCGATCCGGTTAGAGCGAGGGCCCACTCTGCCGTAGATCGCGAGGCGGTCCGAGCCAAGACGGTGGACGTTGAGGTTGGACAGAACCCGGGGAAAGACCCCGTTCGTAAGAAATAAATACAGGTCTGTGTAAAGCAAGTGGGAAAGTTGCGGAAGCTACCCCTTTGACCGCGTAAGACAAAAATCTAATCAGTGCGCTCCCGAGAACGTCGCAGCCGTTACGAACCAATCTGTCTGATTTCTGACTGGCTCCGCGTTGGTCCAGCAGGGTTTGGGCCCACCTTGTTGGAACGTCGCGAGACGGTCGAGTAAGTCACGATAGTTGGAAGATAGAGGCAGCGCGAAGCTCGGGAAAATACGAGTAGACAGGTCTGTGTGAACCCGGGGTAGCATTTGCCATACGAGAAAACCCGTGCCGTATAGAAAACTGGTCCGTGCGCTCCTGAGGAGGTCGCAACCGAAACAAACCAATCGGTCTGATTTCTGACTGGCTCCGTGTTGGTCCGGCAGGGTTTGGGCCCACCTTGTTGGAACGTCGCGAGACGGTCGAGTAAGTCACGATAGTTGGAAGATAACAGGTTGTGCGAAACTCGGGTAAAGTTGCGGCCGCGGTTCTCCCGGACGAAATTCAGACGGCGGGGATACGGGAAGACCCCGGGATCATAACGCAGACCAAGTAAAGTCCCGGTACGTAAGAGACCGGAAACTAACGCAGACCAAGAAAATACCCGGTACATCATAGTCCGGGTCGGTTCCCCGATAATACCGGAGTCGAAACGGGAAGATACCGACTCCTCTATATGCTTGTCGCCACACACTGATCAGATGACTGACTGAAGTGCGGGGAAGGGCCCCTCGTGCGTAGTTCGGTACGAAGGTTGGTGTGTTTTACAGAAGGTTAGAGAGGGGACCTTCTCTTGAGTGTTCCATAGGGGTATCCTATCCTCTGAAGCACTGTTGGTCGATAATTGCCAACAAAGATCTGGTGCGGAAACTTACTCCGGAAATCCTATACACGGAAATGGAGCGAGATAGTGGGAAGATGTGTCGCCCAATATCCTTGTGCCTAGGGCGGAAAGACACAGAGGCTCGTTGTGAGACTTCCCTGTTCCCGGAACCGAGAAAATGACTGGTGCCTGAAAATATTGGCGGTAACGGGAGAGTTACGAGGTGTAGAATGGTGGTTACGAGAAAGTCCTCACGCAGAAGGGAACGACTATTGCCGGTAAAGTAACGAACCCTGTTCTGAGTAAAGGCCATCCTCAGGATGTTGCCCATCCGGCGACCGCGGAGAGGCAAAGTCGAATTCCGAGACTGAGAGTTACAGTGTTGATTCCCTTAGGGAAGCGACCCATCCTAGGCCCTCCCTGGAGAGAACAGACACTATTGGAAAAGATGGTACGGGAAGGCCATTGTACGATGAGAGTGCAAGGGGCAGTGAGGCGGGTGGCTCTGTGCGTAGAACTGGGCTAGAGTTACCCCCACCCCATGAACAGTTAGCCCGACCGAGAACGCCACAAATTAACATGTTCTGAACCTGAACAAAGTGTTGCCACGACTTGTTTCTATTTATGTCTTAAGATTTTATTAAACCGTAATCAAACATTGTTAATTGGGTCTAACTATCTCGTTCTTCGTTATCACGCTACAACCTACTCGTCTGAGTTCTCTCTTCAGTCACTTTTCTATTTCAAATTCGCTAATTACTAATTAACGAAAGGACTTCGGCTAATTTCGAACGATCCAGTCTACTCTTACTTCTCAGCGAGCCTTCATTCAAACCTGGAAACAACACTCCAGTGAAATTGTTTCTCTGTTCTATCTCTTCCCATCATTTCTCCGTTCATCCAAGCATGGTAAGCTTCTATCGTGACCTTTTAACCTGCATGACCTTTATAGTTAACAAATGCATTACTTACTTACTTATTTCTAGTTAGGAAGTTGTTTCGAAATCGAACCTGACTAACCTTACTCGTTGATTTTCATCTTAATAAGGGTCTCTGAGCAAGCTGGTTAGCATTTTGGGTGCTACAGAAATGAGGAACTTATGCTTACAGTTTTGAACATTTTTCAAATATGCAGCGATTTTTCTTATCCAGAGATGTTGGCGCTGGACCCAGGGTTATTCAGCAGCCCGCAAGACGACTGGTCCAGAACGTCGACCTGTGCAAGCGTTTAGCAGCTTGAAACTACGAGGTCACAACACTTCTCAGTGACTGACGACCAGCCTGGGTGGAGACGAAGACACTTCTGCCTGCAGTTTTCTAATGTATCCGTGCCTAAGTTGGTGCACAGCATTGGAGTTACGGCCCGCTAATTGGCATCGCCTCGGGCTGATAGCGTTTCTGCCATCGCAACCGTCGTTGCTATCATTCAACTGTCATGCAAATCGATTGTCTGCCTCAGCCTACGCTGTCGCTGTCGCCACTGCAGGTATGGCTGCCTCAAGTACTCCCAAGTACTCGATTTCAGTGCAGAATCGAGTACTTGTGAAATTTCAGCTATGTTTCTTTGTTCAGTAGTTATTTCACTTAATTAAATGTAAATCCAGCTCAACGCCTCAGTGGAATGCTTTCAATGCCATCTCTTATCAAATCCACATGGGGACCTGGGATTTGAAACCAGGTCACAGACGTCGAAATGCGAAATATTGACTCTTCTGCTACCATGTAAACGCTCTCACATTTTAAAAATATAGAGACTTATGAAAGCATATCAAGTTTTTAAAATGTCTCTGGTTCTCCTTCTCATATCAAGTTTCATATGCTGTTTTTCTCCGGCCACCTGTTCCGACAGCCTCATATTAAGAGTTGTAATTCAAAGCTCGTGAACTTCAAATAGCCTACTGGTCGTCCGCACTTCGTATATTCTGACTGGTCTAAATTAACTGCGATACGGCGGTAGCGAGCTTCGTCTAGAATTGAAGGTAACGAAGAAGAAATTTAAAATGCTTACGGTGGTTGTTGAAAGAGTAATATGTTGCTTCACCTAGAGGGATATAGCAAAGCAATTGGAGGATCAGCTTGAATGTGGACAAACCGCAGTTTGTCGAGTAGCCCAGGTATCGGAGTTATGTTAGGAAAATGTGATTTATATATAGGCAGCTTCTGAGTTTCTGATTCTTCCTGAAGTTAAGTTTAAATTGTTAATGAATCGCCTATAAGTCATGGCTAAGGGAAGCAGGATGCGGCAATAATCACAAAGTATAAATATTATTTACTACTAGCGCATATATACATATATAACAAAATCGCACGGTAAGTAAGTAATGCATTTGTTAACACGCCATACGTCCATCGACTGAGCGAGGAATCGTTAGACAATATAATTGACCCACAAAACCCTCGAGTACTCGAGTACTCCATAAAGAATACTCGATTCCAGAATACTCGATAGTGCCAGCCTAGTCGTATCCTCGCAGGCATACGCTGCGCATGCACCTTTGAGAAGCTTGTCCGCCTCAGAGCACGAATGGCCGGAGCACAAGACTGCGGTAGGTTTACGCTTGCGGGATTAGAGTTGTTTACTGCTTATAATGGAGGTCTCAGATTGCAGTAGAGAGATTCGGTCTAGACTGGCAGAGGGACAAGGTGTAGGGGCAGCATTAAAGAATGTATGGAAAAGACACGGCATATTGCTTGCAACAAAGATACGACTTCTGAAAGCTCGTGTATGGCCAGTGTCAGAGTATGGGTGTGAGCGGTGGAAAATAAAGAATGATGAAGTGGTAAGAAACAACGCATTTGAATGAATTGTCTGCGGCAGATTCTTAGAGTACCTTGTGCAAAGTCCTAACCCTTACGAAGAGTAAAGTAAAAGTATCTCATATCCCACAATTGGGACGTAGGGTGGGCGCTTGTCTCCTTTTCTTGGCTCTTGAGCCGGCAATGGACGGATCTCAACGTCTTGGACACTGGACCAGCGTATTGAAGGACTTGCCGTTTAATTTCCAGCTTACGTCGGTACAAACTTAAACTGCTTGGTGACCGAGGCACGGTGTGCGCAAACAACTTCAGAGTCACGGTGTGCGCAAACTACTTACCCAGGGTCGTTACACGGAGTTGAAACCGAAACTGCATGATCATTGACCAAACGCATTACCTATAAACCACCGTGCTGCACATTTACTGCATACATACAACACACTTTAATCCTCCCAAACCTCCTATCTTGGTCAGTTATTTACAGTCCAACCACTCCGTTGAACCCGCTCCTCTTCTGCCCTTACATTTCTCCGCCCTCCCTTCATCTCATCTTTAAAATTTGGAAAACGCTTCTTAGCATAGCTGCTCCACCCTCTGAAATAAAATCCCACCAGAATTATGCCAGTTATTTGACCCATCAATCATAGGAACTCACCATCGCTTCTCCTCTTGCAATCTCTGCGCGAGTCTTTCATTGAAACTCAAAACTGAAAACACTTCTCTTCCGCAGATCCTATCCTGATTCCTCTTCTTCCCCTTGTCTGTCACGCAGATCCAATTCCAAAAGCTACCCACCATAGCCGTCTGACTGCCATGCCTGGCTGACTCTTGGTCTTGACCTGGAACCAAACCATTCTTGCCTATCGCTTATATTTTGTCTGAACGCCTGCGAAAAAGCTGGTTCCGATGACTTATCTTTCGTTGGGCGCCGTAGGAACCTGGTTTATGATTACGACTGCCAAGAAGACAAATGAGTGGATCCTAGAGACTAAAGGAGTAGAGAGGAGTCTGCTCTGATTAATCAAAAAGAGAAAGCTCTGATACTTCGGTCATTGTCTAGGGAGGAGGGGAGACTGCCTAGAGAAAGAGATCATCCAAGGCACAATTCCTGGATCCCGAGCTCGGGAAGACCCAAGGTGATGCGGATAGACAACATCAAGTTGTGGACTGAATTATCGTTCGACCAGTTATTACAAGAGACGAGGGGCAGAAGCAGATGGCACAAAATTGTTCGTGGAGCAGCTGTTCCTCGGCTCTATGACGGTTGAAGGCAAGACAAGAGATGCTATGGAGTTATTGAAATACGTCTTAATCTATAGACCATGTGCCTATTCTTACTCCATCCAATGTGATTTATTTCTTGTAGCACAGCTGTTAATAGCACCTCTGCTTTGAACCTGCCCGCCTGCTTGCGTACCAGGCCAGCTGGTCGCTGAAGCCGCGCCTTGACAGCCAGCTGCTGCAGAGTGCGGCTATGGCCAGCGGAAACTACAAAAAGTTCAGGCGTATTAAGACTATCTGCCAAGGTTATGAGCGGGGGGAGGGGCAGAGGCTCAACCAGTTGACGATCAGCTTCAGCTGAAATATTTTATAAATGCAAATGTACACATGTTTCTATAGCGACCGAACCCTTTTTGCCTATCGATTTTGTTTTGACTGAGCGCCTGTGAATAAGCTGGTCCCCGCGGCGCGGCTTTCGTTGGGCGCTGTAGAAATCTCAGAAATACGATACGATACGATTGTATGGCCTTGACCTTGCTAATTTTTCAGTGAGTTAATTGGGTGAGTTCCTTCATCACCGCTGATAGATGTTAAGAAGGCTGGCTTCAAGGCGTCTTTTCATTTTCTTATTTTACAAAAAAAAAAATTATAGCGCGAACTTTTTGACACATAGCAAGGGCCAGAGTCAGGGAGTCCGGCTGTAACCCTTCGTTTGAGTTTAGACTGAAATCGATCTGGAAAATACTCGATTGTTTGCGATGGCTCGTATCCATCAACAGAGCAAAGTCGAGTCTCCGATCGGTGGGGTAGACCTAAAAATCTCATCGGATTTACAAGAATCCCAAGGTTGATGGTCTTGACCTTAGGGGGTCCGGACCCAGAACCCCTCAGCCAGGTATGCCACTGAGTGGAAAAACCGTTTTGCTGATGTACAATGAGTCTGTTAGCGCAGTAAAACTCTGATTTTCAGAGGAATATTACAAATCTGAGCATTAAACTGTTAACAACTTTGCGGTACTAGAGGGGTAGGAGCGAGGTTATGCAGGTGAAACTTCGAAAAACACGCATGCAGAGAGCAAGGACTCTACGAAATGCGCCGGAGCATGATTGTGGTTTGCAAATTGGCTATATATAAACTTTATCTTCGCCACAAAAACGAGCCGCACACATCCCTATAGAACACAAATACAAAGAAAACTAAATTACAAACCAACTAAGAGAAATACCGTCCATAAACATTAAGTCACTAACATGGCAGTTTTTCAAAACATCATGATTATAATTATCACAAAGCATCCTTTTCTGTCATTGCCCAAACAATTCATATAACCCGGTTAATACTATGTTATTACTGTAACATGACTTTGACAAGAGAGAATACTGTCTCACATTAATGTCGGCCTGAAGTGGCGGACAGCAAACATACATGCAAATATCCCTCAGACAATGAAAGCCATTTACTTTGAAAAGCTTCCAAAATATTCTGTTCCATGCATTTGTCAACCTTTCATACTCACTTTTGGTGAGTGTAACACATTCATATGAATAGGTAATTATTGGTTTACACTGTGCCTTGAATAAATGCAAAAGAATCATTTCATCCATGAGTCTTTTAGCTTTGGAAAGAATAGTATGAGGGGCCTAACAGTCCTATAAAATGTGCAAATTGTTTCACAAAAACTCAGTTTAAATTGTCTTCCGGCAGTCAAATAGACCGTGAGTGTTTTCTCAAGTCAACGCTCTTGTCGCTTTCACCACTGCAGCTATGGTAAAGAATGGACTGTATAGAAGTTGGATTGTTTAAAGCGAGATCTGTTGATTCTGTTACAGGACGTCGGAACATAGACAAAAAGAGACATTTTCTGCATTCGATCATTCGTGACATTCGTTTTGCCAGTACCTTTCATGACATTCAGGTCTAAACTTAAGACCTGTCTCTTACAACTTGCTTACCCACCGTATCCTAACTTCTAGTTTCTCTGACCTATATGACTTCGACCTGGCTTCTCCAAAGGATTATGACTTTAAATACGATTTCACTTGAAGCGACCATTTACCGATGCCTTCAGCGTTATGATAACGATGCTATGGAAGTCATTAGATTAGATTAGATTAGATTTTAAAGATGTTCCAGGAATTGACTATGCAACCTTTTGTTCAATGGAAGACGTCAACCTAGACCATAGGTATGCTCATTGGCAATCATAAAAAGGATCGTCTATTAAGGACGTCCGAAAAGGGCGGAGGGAGGGGTCACCCAACTGCGGACGTCCAAATCTAAATCTGGTAATACTGTTATTTCGGTACAGCCTGTGCCATAAACACCAACTTCAATCAGACAACAGTCCGTACTGCGTTGGATCTAAATTATTAGTCCCACTGCTGGAAGCGGCAGTATAAAAGAACCGCACAACACAATTCAGTTAGCCCTGTGAGATCAATAGTAGCCGCAAATCGTCTACGATTACTCGCTCAGTCGATGAACATAAGGCGTGTTAACAAATGCATTACTTACTTACTTTCTTGCTAGAGATCAAGAAAGCCAAATCTATAATGCTTAGTGTTTCGTTAGAGCGCGGACGTCCCAAAAGAAATAGGGAGGGTAATGCCAAATGCAGACAAATGTAGATAAGGGAAGGAAGAGGTCCAAAGTAAGTAGGCCCCTAATTCTTTGAGGATGTCCTGTATGGATGACCCCAAAGACAAACTAGAGACAGTCTTAATATAAGTTTGACTTGTCCTTATAATCTTTTACTTTTTATACAACGCAAGTTTAAAGCCCAATAGATTTCATTAAGCCCAATAGATGTGCGTTCTTGCACGGACTTGAGCGAGTGTCTCAAATGTTGCTGCCACCGCGGTAACCCAGTGCGCGAAAGGCGTGAAAAATTAGAGCGAACATTGCTTGTTATCAATTAAAAGGTCACAAAAAAATTAGAGAAAGTCAACAAATATGAGAACTTAGCCTTACAAGATCATAGGTAATTCTAACGACAAAGGTAGAAAGATCACAGAAAATTCTAATGACAAAGTTAAGATTGTACATGAATGCCGATGACTAAAAACGGTCACGATGAATTTTAAAGCCATAAAGATTAAAGGTAATCAGAGATGCTGATAGGCCTAGCTGAAAAAATGTCGTTAAAGATATTTCCGCGAAGTAGGCAGGCCTAATCTGCGGCCTTTCTTCATAGCTCCTTTCCCTTCTAAAATTTCGGATCCGCATCTGCGGAGGTCGAATAAGCCTGAAGTTTGGTATGTAGAGCTTACACGCCATGTTGCTGATTCCACTTACAGACAGGTCATTGAGATTGCATATCTTTTTGGCTGAAGGGCATAAAGAGGCGGATTTTCGCACAAGCAACATGTATTTATGCAGACGCAAATAGGCCCCTACTCAGGGCACCATTTCAACAACACCAAGACAATTATAATAACTGTAAAATCCAAATTGTGTTGTATTGTATTTGTTCTGTATCATGCACATGATTCTAATTCCTCTAGAAACATTCATAATATGCTTATATTCAAAGAAGACGAGCGGAGGGAATGGAGCCCAGTACATGTTCACGCACGAAAGATGGCAGAATGTAATATCGAATATATATTTTCTAAAAATTTGTATAGCGCCGTTATCGATTGCTCATCAATCAATGGTCGATTCTCGGTTAAACCGATTCTAAATCGGCCTCTGGGTATTTTAACATCTGAACGCGACGCTCTATATTACTGCTTGGCCAGCACCATTCCAGACAGCCATGCTAGTTAGGTTTACATTGGGCCTATAGCTGGTCACCATTTACCACCAGTGGCACCATCCGACCAGCTATATTGGCCCACTCTGGACGTGTCTGTCTGGGATTGAATAGCATTTAATATAAGTCTTTTGCATGGATTGATGGTCGGCTCATGTGTACAGAAGTAACGACCAGTTTCGCTCCGGACGCAGTCATATTCATAGCAATCTCCTTCGTGGAGTAACATTAAAGCTTTCCTGGCCATATAGCCTAATAACAGGTACAGAGTTCGACAAAATCCTTAAATAGACAAGCACAGAAAGCAAAAATAGCTCGACAACGATGTCGTCTGAAATTCACTAAACTACAGGCTTTTTAGGATATTGAAGTCATGGTAATCTGTTTGCAAGCTATTAAATCATCACTTTGTATTATTTTCTTTAGCAGAAATTCAGGAGTTCATCCACCGAAAACCATCCTCTATTTTGCGAAAAACGAGACACATTCTTTCAAATTCATATCTGAATCTAAAAAATATTCAGAGGATAAGGCGGAATTGAAGTAGGCCTAATTGATAGGCCCCTATAACGACAAACGAAGCATTGCTTGACAATGAACAATTGATGCATAGCCTTTCTCAGTTCTTAGTCTTTGTTTGAATGAAACTCACTCCTTTCGATCTTGTTTCTATTTTTGCTGTCCGGTTTTTTTTGCTAGAAGCAGAATTGCGCCTCGGGTTTCCATGCAAGTCGTCGTCTTTACGACATGGTCCGTTGCCAGCTGGCTATCAACATCACCATAGCCATCAATTTCTCTCGCCATTTGGCGGTGATAGGTAAGAATGAAAGATCTCCATTCTCAGCGATCGGTCGGTCATTCTATCAACTGGTGAAGGCTATGCTTCCTTCCTGAATGCTCACAGACCACCGTAGATTGTATTCTCGTCTATGCGTCGGCATATGTGTACGCTGTGGTAGGAAGTGGACGTTACACGCAAATTACTCCTTTTGAAAGACATAACTACAAAAATTGTTAGGCATGCATCATGCCAGAACCACCGGGTCTCAAAACGGCTTCGTTCTCATAATGAAGTATTTGTCGACAGTCGACGGCTATGATTAGCTTCAGTGGAAATTATAACTAAAGCCACTTCGTTTCAAAGCAATGGGCGACAGCCTATAGGCCTAGTGAACGATAGTCTATAGGCCTAGGTCTACAGTGGTTGGCGGGGTTCAATTCCCCGCCAGGGCAGAATGATGCTTCGAACTTTCTGCTCCACTTGCACCACGTCATCATCATCTTTATCATCGCCATCAGCATCATTTTCTTCATCATCTTCTTCTTCTTCGCAACAGCCCAAAAGTGGCCTATCATATTTTAAAACACCAAACGATAAATTCCATCCATGCTTTGTAGGCCTAATTTAAAATACGAATACAAGCTGTCGATACAAAATGACCATTAGATCATTTCTAGAGCTAACGCGATCTATATAGGCCTAATGGTCTTTCACTTAGGCCTACTCGTGCACTCATAGGCGGATTTGACATCTACAATTAACCATGATCTGTCACATTGGTTTTCATTCGCAAATAAACAAGAAAGGCGCTACAATAAAGTGTCGTATTGTAATGGCTCTAGTTTATAACAACCTGTTAGCAGTTAAAGTCTCGTTGCCTAGCAGTGGTTTTAGTGTAAGAACAGCAGGTCTGCTGCTTCACCGAACTTAGACCGACAATTAGTCACACGGGTCTGCGATGAACCAACTTCAAAGGCTGAAGTAAAACAAATGCCACCAAACCAGAACAGGGTTTTTAGCTCTAAGAGTGATTATAAAAGTACAGCCCTTCCCAACTGCAATCAAACAGTTATATAGCGCCACATAAATTAGTTTTATTAGGCCTAAGACTTATAAGTATTTCTTATGACAATTATCATTTGATGGCGTTAGCAGGAATCATCAGCTGTGCATCAAGTTCATGATCAAAGCTCTTTCCAAATTATTATCACCTTATCGGCATCCTTTAGGAACAACTTTAAAACGCACGACAGCTACATTGTAACCGAATGGTTTCAACTGATGACATAATAAAGACGAGAAAGGCTCAAGGAGAGGGAGTGCTATTCATACTTTACTAAGCAACATACTTTAGAATGATGTGCAGATCGCCGTGCGTGCCGGAACTTCTAAGCTGCAGTGTGAACAAGGCTCAGGACATATAAGCAACCAAGTCACCTTGCGTTGTATGAACAAAAGCGATCGTTCTGACATAACCGCAAGATGACACAGAAGCGTCTAATAAAATGAGGTAAGATGCAGCTTACCCATTCGAACAGTTACGCATGAGCAGTCAGTTGTTATGTACCAATCAGTTCATCTTTGTAAAAGATGATCACCCCCACAAACTCAGACCTGAAATTTCTCAAAGTAATTTTGATAAAGTGTTTTCAAAATAGTACATTATTTTGCATTCTCGAAATACTTGATTTGTATATTCAAAATACTTTTTGGTCAGTATTTTATTTCGTATTTTAAAAATGCATTTTAAAGTATTTTGTACAACACTATTATTTATGATATTTTATTTATTTGACATAATTTTGCTGTTAATTTCAATCTTTTTGTTGAATAAGTTATTGTCGCAAACATTGTTATTAGCAGCCGAAGAAGAATTAATAATTAGGTCTAAAAATTGGTTCGCAAGATACTTCAGGACCGATCAATAGTACAGCTGTTGAAATTGTAGAAATATCGATAGATCCTGTGCTTAACATGTGTGCGGCACATGCTGCTCTGGACGACAGCGACTGCACTTACTCAGAAAATTATTGAAATATTTTATTGTCACGAGATGTGCGCTTCACAGAAAAACAATAGGGGTTTTGTTATATTGGAAATTAATATAGGTAATCATAATCGTAATCCCAAGACTTCTACAGCGCCCAACGAAAGCCGCGCCGCGGGGACCAGCTTATTCACAGGCGCTCAATCAAAACAAAATCGATAGGCAAAAGGGTTCGGTTCCGGGTCAAGATCCAAGAGTCAGGCAGAGAGGCAGCGTGGCAGCTACGGTGGGTGATGTTTGGGGTTGGAGAGGAGAGAGAGATAAGAGGAAGAAGGGGTGTCATGGTAGGATCTGTGAAAGAGGAATGTTCTCAGCTTTGAGTGAAAAACCGATGCAGAAATTGCTAGTGGTGGAGCATAGATGAGTTTGTATGATGGGTCAGAAAACTGTCGCAGTTCTGGAGGGAGTTAATTCCAGAGTGGTGGGGCAGCTATGGCTATGCAGTGATTACCAAATTTTAAGGATGAGGTGACGGGAGGGCGAAGAAGTGTTAGGGCAGAAGAAGAGTGGGTTGTGCGAAGCGGTTGTATTGTAAATAACTGACGAAGACAGGAGGGTTGGGAAGATTGAAGTGTGTTGTAGGTAAGTGATAGGACTTTGTACTCGATTCGCTCAGGTATTTTAAGTCAGTGTAGTGATTTAGGAACAGGAGTGATGTGATGGTGTTTGGGGGTTTTGGGAACAGCACGAGTGAGAGCATTCTGTATGGCTTGATGGCGGCTTATTTGGGTGCAACCTATGTTCAGGAACAGTGAATTGCAATAGTCTAATTTAGCATGAACTATGGATGTGGCGATGGTTGATGCAGTTTTAAAGTCAAGCATAGGGCGGATTCTGCGAAGGTCGCGGATATGCATAAAGCAAGAGCGGGAGAGATGGGTGATATGATCAGAAAAAGTAAGGCTCTGGTCGAAAATAACACCCAAATTCCGGACAGAAGAGTTAGTATTAAAAGTGTGGGTTGAGGCAGAGTCCAGGCTGAGGGAGATAGAGGGGACAGGAATTTTCTTGAGTTGGTCACGTAGGCCAATAAGTATGAATTCAGTTTTAGATGGGTTTAGGCATAAGAGATTAGATGTCATCCAAGAGGGGATTTGTTTAACCACACAAAGAAGATGAACCGTAGACTCATTGAAACAGTTTGGAGAGAAAGAGATGAATAGTTGGGTGTCATCAGCATAAATGTGATGGTCAACGGAGGATGCTTTAATGAGTGAACTGAGTGGGGTAGTGTAGAGGATAAACAGAAGAGGTCCAAGAACGGAGCCTTGTGGAAATCCGCGTGAGAGGGCATGATTGAGAAGAGGCTTCCGAAGTTTTAACAGAGAAAGAGCGGGAGGAGAGATAAGACTGTATCCACAGGATAGCAGTGTCAGCAAAACCAAACCAGGTTGAAAGTCGGTGGAGTAAGATATTGTGATCTATGGTGTCGAAGGATGCAGAGATATCAAGAAGGCAGGGGCAAGAAACTTGTTGATGAGAAATGGCAGAAACAAGTTGTTGTAGAGAGATGTTAGCAGAGTTTCGGTTGAGTGACGTTTAGTAAAACTAGACTGGTGTGGGTTAAGGAGTGAGTTAGAAGCTAAATAGTCATTGATTCGAGATAGGACAATCCGTTCAGTTAATTTGGAGATGAAAGTCAGGTTTGAAACAGTTAGGTTAGGGTAGAGTAGGCCTACTTAAAACAACAAAAATGTTAGAAAACTTGACCGCTCATAATTTGTCTTAGAAGTAGTCTGACCTCTGAAGTATTTAGGCCCAGTTTCTTTGCATTCGCTACAAAGGCTGGCTATGCAGTTTCTGTATTAACAAGGTCTGAGAATTTAAGCGACCGGTATTGAGGAGCGTGGCTTTCCATAGAAGGCGCCGCTGACATTAGCCTTACGGCTAAGTAAAATAGTATAGCCAGGCGCCAGCAACGAGACTATAGGCAGCAGCGCGCATGCTCCTCGGGCTACGGAGCGCCTCATTTCGGATATGTTCGCCGATATGATGTGAGGCTGGTGCGAGCCTAATTTCTGTTCGTGCGTTTCTCACGTGTGTGAATTGAGAGAAACTGAGACGTCGACAGAAGCTGTTCTTACGTAGGGACGTAGGTAGGAAGGGCGAGAGATGGGCGGCCAGTTGTCTTGTGTGTCTTGTAAGAATCGAAAAGAGACTAACAGCACTGCTAAGGTAAGAGTCTGACTTCCGTTATCGTGTCTTACCAAGAGAAGGAGGGATGCACGCGGCATGGGGGTTGGGGTTGGAGCGAGGGAGTGGTGCATTAGAGTGTTTGCTCGGCGGGTGCTTTGATGAAAAAGCAAAGGGAAGAAAGGCCGGATGTCATCGGTCGTTGGCAAGGGGCAGCGAGAACATCACTCGCTGTCAGTCGAAGACGACGACGACGATTCGTTGATTCGCAATCAGCCTTTGTTGGCTGCGCCGTCCTTTCGAATCCATCATACGATGTAGGATCAATGACTGTCAGCGCCATCACACATATGCACTGGATAGGTGAATGGCTGAATGAATGAATGGGTGCATGGGTGGGTGGATGGATGGATGGATGAGTAGTTGGATCGATGCATGGATGGACCCCTGGATGGATCAATGTAATGGACGGAAGGAAGGATGGAAGGAAGGAAGGAAAGAAGGAAGAAAGGAAGGATGGAAAATGGATAGACGATTGAGTGGTTTGATCGATGCATGGATGGACCCATGGCTGGTTCAGTGTAAAGGAAGGAAGGATGGAAGGAAGGAAAGATGAAAGAATAGATGGCTGGCTGGAGGTATGTTTGGATGAATGGATGGATGGATGGATGGATGAAATGAATGGATGGATGGAAGAATCCATTGATTGACTGCGTGGATGCTGTTAAAATGCAGCGCAAAATTCGTCAACCACCATCACCACATTACACAGCTGGTAAAAGGTTGTCAGGTTGTTCTCTTTTGCTGTTTTATTTGGAGTTTTCCATTACCAGAATTCCCTAAGTTGCACAGCCCTTGTTCTGTTTTCTTGTCGAATTAAGACGACTAGGGATCAAGAATTCTGTCTTGACTGCATTTTTCTTATTCAATCCTGTCCACGATGCCAGAAATTCTGCTTTATTTACCAGATTTTCTTGCATAAGCAGTGTAATTAAATTTGCAGGCAGAGGCTGCATCTGAATCAGAAAGCAACATTTTCAGCATCACCTATAAGCATTATGTTAGTATATGGTAAAGCCTAAAACCAGGTTTATTACCCTAATAAGAGGTTTAGTCATGAAGACTTGTCTAGGTATATATGTGACGCTGCAAATCTTTTCAGGTGCATTTAAATTTTTCTGTTCTCCAAAGTAATCCGGTTCAGCAGTCTTGCCCTTTAGCTGGGCTTGTTTCTGTGGCTTCATTTGGCACGGCACAGATAAACAGTAATCCTTTGCTAAGCTTCAACCATTTAGTGCAGATGGTTATGTTATATGCATGATGCATAGGCTGTCTTTATTACAGATGTTACATTCATCATACACATTTTGTGTACATGACATTTAAATTTGATGTGTATGGTTTATGCTTTAAGTCCTTGAAAAATATCATGGAGACTGCCCTAATTTTATTACGAGACAGTTTTCTATTGTTATTGCTATGCTATCATTGCGGAACAGCATGCCAGACAGGATCAGCATTCCTCCTACCTTGCATCTGTTTAGAAAGCATTCCAAACAGTTGCATGCAGCTTAATGTTACATAATGAGAGTAATGCTAATTTTGCTATATCATTCCAATCTTTTTCACTGCACAGAGTTTAGTAAGATAACATAACTATTGTGTAGGTCTACATGATGCTTAAAAGAATCAGTTAATTTCTTTTGTAATTAGGTGCTCCTGGTAATGGAACATACAGTTTGGATCTATATTTTGGCTTCAACCACCTATATCAATACCTGATTTTGTTTTTTTTAGGAAATTATTTTGATATTTAATAAGAAATTAATTTGATATGTTTTTATTGGAGCCATGTATATACTGTACATGTATGTGCTGTATATGGTATATCCATCCAAACAAGTTAGGCGGATTGACAACTTGGATATGTTGATAAGAATTTGGATATATATTTATGTGCATGTCTCCAGAAAATTTTGTTAATTAATTTGTAAATAATTAAATTAATTCCAGTGAGTCTGTTTTGTAAATTGATAAGCACACTGGTATATATTTATTCTTCATGTATTTGGTTGTTTTTTGTTGATAGAAGCCAACGTATTTAACAGGGCTTTAAGGGTATAGTGTATGTGTTTGTTCCACTATACCAGTTACTGTCTTTAGTTTAACAGGGCTTTAAGGGTATAGTGTATGTGCTTGTTCCACTATACCAGGTACTGTCTTTAGTTTAACAGGGCTTTAAAGGTATAGTGTATGTGCTTGTTCCACTATACCAGGTACTGTCTTTAGTTTAACAGGGCTTTAAGGGTATAGTGTATGTGCTTGTTCCACTATACCAGGTACTGTCTTTAGTTTAACAGGGCTTTAAGGGTATAGTGTATGTGCTTGTTCCACTATACCAGGTACTGTCTTTAGTTTAACAGGGCTTTAAGGGTATAGTGTATGTGCTTGTTCCACTATACCAGGTACTGTCTTTAGTTTAACAGGGCTTTAAAGGTCTATACCAGGTACTGTTTTTAGTTTAACAGGGCTTTAAAGGTATAGTGTATGTGCTTGTTCCACTATACCAGGTACTGTCTTTAGTTTAACAGGGCTTTAAAGGTATAGTGTATGTGCTTGTTCCACTATACCAGGTACTGTCTTTAGTTTAACAGGGCTTTAAAGGTATAGTGTATGTGCTTGTTCCACTATACCAGGTACTGTCTTTAGTTTAACAGGGCTTTAAGGGTATAGTGTATGTGCTTGTTCCACTATACCAGGTACTGTCTTTAGTTTAACAGGGCTTTAAAGGTATAGTGTATGTGCTTGTTCCACTATACCAGGTACTGTCTTTAGTTTAACAGGGCTTTAAAGGTATAGTGTATGTGCTTGTTCCACTATTCCAGGTACTGTCTTTAGTTTAACAGGGCTTTAAGGGTATAGTGTATGTGCTTGTTCCACTATACCAGGTACTGTCTTTAGTTTAACAGGGCTTTAAGGGTATAGTGTATGTGCTTGTTCCACTATACCAGGTACTGTCTTTAGTTTAACAGGGCTTTAAGGGTATAGTGTATGTGCTTGTTCCACTGTACCAGGTTCTGTCTTTAGTTTTACTACAGGTAATTATGTCATCCAGGCTTCCTGTGCAGCCTGTTCTAGAACCGGGTTGCAACCAACACTGGCTTTCATATGTTAAAAACAAAATGATGGTTATGAGGTATAAGGATGGAGATTGCCAATTTGAGGTCATTAAACTTACCTCTAGTGAAATTCTTCCTTTTGACCATCCATCCCTCAACCCATCTAACCATCGATTCCTCTGTCTGTCCATCCATCCATCCGTCCGCCTGTCCATCCATCTGTCCGTCCATCCATCCATGCTTTACGTTACATTATGCATCCGTAATGTAATGTTCCTTGAGAATTCTGTAGCTCCTTCAGCACAGCTCATGAAGGCACTTACTGCCAGTCTAAATGGTGCTAGAGTTCTATTTATCCACTTACAGAATTAGAATACTTTCCGATTGTTTTTTCTGAGACTGCAGTTTGTGGGCCTCTGTGTTCTTTCAGAGTTTTTGAAACCTACGTACAGTGTGTAGTCTTTCTTTAGCATACCCCCACGAGGTTAAAGTGTTCCTGTGCTCCCCTCAGCAGATGGAGAAAGGACAAGTTTTATGCATGCCTTTAGGAGCAGAGATTAGCGTGAGTAAGTAAGAGCAATTCAGATGGATATTCATGGCTAGACGGGTTAACAGCTGACACTGGGAGTATTTTATCTGTGGCTTATCTGACATCAGTACAGAGTTGCAAATCATGTGACAGCGCTGTTTATATATACTAACAGTTGTATTTTAATACCCCTTGACACTACACTAGTCTATGGGCTAGCTTGCTGGACTGTGAACACAGAGATTGGAGGTTGAAAACCCCACCAGCATGGAAACAGTTCCAATATTTTGTTTCCACTAGTGACCCCCTAGCATACTCGGCTCTGGAATGTACATTGACTTATAAAGTTAGCAGTGAGATCTAGTGGTGAAGGAAAGGACTGGTCACCTGTTCCCATATGCCGAAGCTAAGAAACTGAAGGTGCTAGCACTTCATGTGTGTGGCTTCCTCTCGTGGGTCACCAGTAGCTTGAGGGACTGCTTTTCTTCTCTTCTTCGTCTGCTTCTGCTTTCTCTACTCTTGATTACACTTTAAGTTTGGATAATTATTATTTACATCCAAGAATTGACAAGCACTTTAAGCAATTTACCTATGTACATGTATGTATGTATGTATGTATATATGTATGTATGACATTGTATGTACAGTCACATGTTGACATGCACAGATATATATATATATATACATTGTATATATAAAAATAAATATTATACAGCACAATTTCAGTTTACATTTCAATTGTTTCAATGCAGTACAACTTAAATTTGTTAGTGCCTTCCTTTCAATAGCTCGGAAGCTCAGAGGTGCACTTTGAAACTGGGCAACAGGAAATATCACAACCCATAAGCAGAAAGAGAATGGTGAGGTTTTAGCTTAGAGCAAAAAAACATGGGCTGAGTTTGAGGGTCATGAACCTGAGGAGCTAGAGCATTCCAAATAATGGGACCAATTACTGTAAATGAGCGCCGGCCATAGATAGGACATGTGCTAGGAGCCATATATCTTCCGAAGATGCCGATCCAGGAGAGGATGGCCATTGGCTTTTTAACGGAACTAAATCATGCAACCAGAGAGGAAAGAGGATGATGTATGATTTGCATGCTCTTTATGCATGAGGAGTGTAAGCTTGAAGCTTGAAGCAGGTAATATATAGCCATGTATAAATGTACATGGGTTCCTACACATAATACCTTGTATGTAGTATGTATTTATGTATTTATGCACTTATTATAAGTGTGTGCTGATCAATGGTGGTATGCGTGCATTGTGCATGTATGTGTGTATCTAGGCCACGAATTTTAAATGTTTTGGGGCGTTTGAAAATCTGTTTATTATGAACGTACTTTAAATTGAGTAGATGGATGAACTGGGAGTCATCTGTTGTAATTGCTCTATTATGGGTCATTTGAGATGTTATGAAGTCTTTTTGGAGTTAAGTCCATACTCTACATGTGGGGCGATGTATTCTGGTTTTCTTTTGGGTAGGAACTGTTTCTTTCTGTCCCCATTCTTCCACTTGTTCCTAGTTTCTGTCACAATGGCTTTTCATGGGTGAGTGTGGTGTGCAAGAATGTTGTCAGTCTAAGAGCTTGGTTTTTGGAAATGGCAAATTGTGAACGATATCACATGCAGTCAGTTCTTCTTTATGGCTTAGACTTGCTTGTCTAGAGTCTTAGATTCTGTGACAAATGTGTTTGCACGGTTCTGAGAGTGGGAAAGTGCTTGATGTTACTTAGAATTACAATGATCTATTTTGTAGTCATCAATCATGTCTGCAAGTCACCAAATTTATGATGACCTTTTTTGTGGGGTGAGGTTGGGTAAAAGCAATTCTGCCCTTTGAGCTAATGCCTATAATCTGTGAGAGGTCTCAGTTCAGTTTTAAGAGCTAGAAGACCAAGTACCGGTAGGTTAACTGATTTCTTCTTATTTGGTTAGTTAGTTTCTCAGTGATTGGAACTGCATTTGTGTATCAATATTTTGACAGAGTGGCTTTTGATATCATGCTGGAAAATAAACTTATAATGAAACCCAATTTCGTTCGTTTTCAGAACCATTGTATTCACATAGTCCAGTGTTTAAACAAAGGTTACAGGTTATCTTTGTTCTTTGTAAATCTCAAAGCCATATAAACAAATGGACTAAATAGGTTTATTTATGTTTAAACTAAAAAATAATCTATTACCTGTGGACTTCTACCAATACTTTTGTATGAATTCAGATGTGCATGGTCACTATACACAATCATCTCATATGTATCATAAACATTCTGTTCACGCTACTAATAGACAGTTTAGTATTATAATTTGTGGACTGTCATTGTGGAATTCTCTGCCAACTGTTCTTACTAGCTTGCCAACATTATACCAGTTTAAAACAAGTCTAAAATCTCATATACTCAATGCACTTAGTTAAGTATTTTTGGTGCTTAGTTAAGTGTTTTTTTGTTTAGGTTTATGCAATGACATTGATTATAAAAATTACTTTATATTTTAGATTATTAATTGTTTTACTCAGTATTATACTGTCACCTATTTGTAATCCATGATGTAAATAGGTGACCTTTGTAGCGGAACTGTTTGTTCCTTTTAGGTCAGCCCATTGGCACCACTGTATGTGACAGACTATAATTGTATTTGTTAATTATTTTTGGTTGTCAATAAAATCTCTCTCTCTCTCTCTCTCTCTCTCTCTCACTTCAAAATGGACAAGGGTTATTTCAGTAATGAGCCATACACCTGGAATAGGTGCATATTGGTCAAGTTATTATGGGAGGCACAGAGTAACATTCTACATGGATTAACTAATTTTCTTATTTGCCAATGAATTTCTTGGACTCATTCGCAACCCATAAACCTTGACCAACTGTCATGCACTGTTTGTAGGATTCATTGCGGATTTTATAGAATGTGCCTTTTTGTGATTCAACATTTGCCAGTTTTTGCCCAATACATGGTTTTAGCAATTAAAAAAATATAAGTGATTTTAAGTTATTTCTTGTGCACTCCAACAATTTGTATAATCTCTAGCACTGGTTTGGGGTTTCTGATTCCATCCTAAACTGGTTTGCTGTTTACTTCAGTCCACAGACTCAATCGGTATCCTATCTTTAAATGGCAATTATTTTTCTAGTGCTTTATTGACATGTGGTGTTCTGCATGGTTCCGTGCTTGATCTTCTTTATTTTGTTTTTTTTGTTTTGTTTTTTTTGTTTTGTTTTCTTTTTTGAAGAAAGGTTTTTCGATTTATCAAGATATGTAAATCGTGGAGCAAGTGATGCTTCATCTAGGTTTTATGCAGCTATAACAAGAAATTGTGTAAAGATCATTTGAAGGAAGCACTATTTGAATTTAGTCACACATGATCAACACACAATAGTTTAAATTAAAAATTTTTGAAGAGATGTTTATCAAATTTTCCAGTTGTACCTGTTTTATAAACGTGCTAAATATCATATTTATGTAAATGGACTAACCAAACTGAAACTGAAATTATATATAAACTTAATTTAAGCATGTCCATCCTAATTAATTTATCCAAACAGCAGAGCAGGGCATGTATTTGGCATTCGATAATTAAGTTGTAGTGGTCTATCTATAAAGATGCTTAATGAAATGAATTGTTTACCACCTGAATGGAGGGTGCTGAAAAGAAATAATGTATCTGTGGCAGATTTTAATGCAAGAAGTGTTAACTTGTAAAGGGCTTTGATGATCTGTCTCTGTCTCAGTGGACGCCATGACAGCCTTTAAGAAGATGCTAGGAAGGATTGTCTGTTATTCATTCCTCATTAAATTTGCAGTGTTTCTAACAGGTTATATGACTTCTGAACCACTTAAAACCCTAGTTATGTTATGCTATGATATGTAATTAAAAGAAAAACAGTGGATAGTGCATTTAACAGTGGTGCCACATGATTTTAATCATGCACAATCTAGACAGAAATTTTAAAACGGATGAAAAACGTTGAACATATTCTAATTTTCCCCTATGCAATATTCATTATAGTTTTCTGGAATATGCCAAATATGTTTTTTAATAGAGGTTTTCCAGGCCAGCAGGAATTATATAATGAACTCAGTGTAAGCTTATGTGTACTAATAAATTTGACCAAGTAGTGCATGTATTCAACGATCGGTTGTAGGGTTGTGTAGATCTATGTGTTGGGACAATCAATCGAATGAATTGTATATGGCCTGAATCAGTGGTGCAGAAATGAATTAATGAGTCTGCATGTCAGCAGATTTCAGTCATGCATAATTGAAAAACAGAAATTTGAAATAAGACAACTTTTAAAGAGATGTTCTTCATGTATTCTCATTTTCTGTTTTGTATTCATATTTTCTGAAAAATGCCAAATAGGTCTCCTCTGTTTCAACGGAGGTTTTGTTAGCCTAAAGGAATTAGTTGTAAACTTATTGTAAGCTTATGCATATGAATAAATTTAGCCGAGCAGTACAAGTAATCAGCTATCAGTTATACGTTTGTATAGATCTATCTATAAATATATCTATTAGGACTTTCAGTGGAACTTATTTACTGCCTCAGTTGGAATATTAATTAATGGAGTCAGGAGGCCAGCAGAGCCTGTACTCTTCTGTCGTAATGTAAATACATTGGCTTGGCTGATGAATGGGATTCAACTGTGTTCATTGGAACTCAGTAGTTTGGCCAGTGGTCATGTTCCTTGTGTTTGGTGAGCTGATTAAATTATTTGTTCAGCTATAAAATTGACATGGATCGCAATGTCAGGATGTGGGATACTTAAGTGGGTTCATATTGGGATCACCATACAATAGTGTTGGAATCTTTGAAAGGCACTCCATAAATCTTGTAATATATTGCAATGATGTAAGTGATGTAACAAGTGGCCAATCATTTCAGTTTATGCAATTTTAAGAAAAATTGTGGAAAACGTATTTAACAGAGGTGCCATGTGATTTCACTCAGAATTTAGCTACTTGTGGTTTAAAGCAGTGAACGTAGTTGGCAATCAGTTGTAAGGTTGTGTAGGTCTGTCGACTGCGGCATTCAGTGGAATGAATTGTTTACTGCACCAGTTTACTTTGAAAACATGAATGAGTAGGCTGGCATTGGCTATTATTATTATTTCTGCATTTATTAAGCACCAATATCTAATGACTGAGGATCAGTCGGTGGCACTGAGCAGTTGTAAGTGAAGGAGTGGCTCAGATCCCTACACAGGGTAGGCTCGAACCTGTACTCTTTCCAGTTGGGCTATTAGTTAAATGCACCTGCGTAGGGGATGAACGTGGTTGAATTGTGTTCATTTGGAGTGGTCATGATTTAGCAAGTGGTACATAGTTTTGGTATTATGCAGTTAAAACAAAAAATTCACAAAAAGAGGATATAAAAGTAGTGCCAAGTATTTAATTTGTTTGTAAGTATCTCAAAAACAGGAAATAGTCTGTCATTTGGGAAACCTCACCTATGATTTATTGATCCATTACATATGCCTATATACATATATGCCTTTCTCTACACAGATTGCTGGATTGACAGAATGAAATTAAAGGTTTCTTTATCCTCAGACTGGTGTTGTGCTGCTGTGTATAATTAACAACATAAATATATAGTTTTAGTTTTGGCCAGTATAATAGCTATTATTATTATTGTTGTTGTTGGTGTTGTTTTTATATGGGCATTTTAGTTTCATGACCTTTACAGCCTGGGCTCAACAGTCATGCTTGCTGTTTTAAGTCCTACCCCACATTGATCGATTGACAGTATTTGCTCTGGCCGTGGGTTTTAGCAAGCATTTGCATACAGCATAATTGAATGTAATTTGGATGTCTTACGACACTGAGCTTCAATGCTAAGGTCAATTTCTATGCAACTTAGCAGGAACCATTCTAGTTGTCTTTAAAGTCTTACATGAAACACTTAGTCATTTCTTTAGAATTCAAAATAATGAAGAGAACCAGGTTATTTCTCTCATTCAAGGACCTTCAGTCAAAGCAAAATTCTTGAGTGAAGCTTGATTGAGGTTCAGTTCTTGCTTGGAAGGTCAGACTACTAGTGCCTGGTTAAATTATTATTAATATATTCAATCAGTTCATATAAATTATATCTTTATAATTCTAAAAGTTGCATTTATATAAAAATCTTAATCTTGGCAGTATTAGACCAATGATTCCTTTGCTTAAATTCCTCATGGGCATTTGGTGAGTGAAATTGATATTCCTAGGTCGGAAGCAAACCATGCTTCCAGGTAGCTGCTAGCATTCCCACTAATGGTTTCTGCTATAGCACTCATTCAGTGCTGTATGTATCTTGGAATTGTGTTGCCTTTAGGGCACTACATTGCTTGTGCAGATCTAATCCAGCTAATCTCTTTTATGGCTGTTGTCCTTAGTCCTTGATAGTTACGTGAACTTTAACATGCCTCTGTATAATGTTGAATGCTCAGAAAAACCTTGTCAGAGATTTTTGTCTATTTTATAAATATATTATTATTATTATTTGTGACAACTTATTGTGACTTTGACTCCCTATTCATCAGTTCCTTGCTCATGATGCTGCCATGCTCTTGTCCGTTCACTTGTCTTTTCATGCATGGACTATTGCAATTCAATATTCTGTTCTCCTCTCATCACCTCTATGCCTCCTTACAATTGATGCTGCGTACAACTGCTGGCCATGTTCTTCGGCTTCCTCCAAGATCTCCAGTTACAGAATTAATGTCTTCAAAATTACACTGTTAACTTTTCCAGCTAGGGTCCAGTTTAAAGTTGCTGTTCTTATACACATGGTTCTTCATGGTCCAGCTCTGAGCTACCTTGCTGACTTGTGGATGCCACTCATGCTTAATTCCACTAGACAAACATAAGATCAGCTTCCTCTGTCCAAATGTTTCTTCCAACTTACAAAAAATCCTTATGGTTTCTGTGCCGCGTCACGTGCTGGTACTCGTCTATGGAATTCACTGCCACTAGCTTTGTGCGACACTTCTCTTTCTCTGACCTCATTTTGCAAATAATTTAACATTTATCTTCATCCAGCTACCTGTGCTTTTGAGGTGAATTCATAAATTAGTGTGATATAAATATCTGATTAATAAAAATAAAAATAATAATTATTATTATGTTTAAAAATTTTAACATTCACAAAGTCACAGGGAAATGTGATTCTGAGGCAGCTTAGAAATATAACAGTGTTATATTTCTAAGCTGCCTCGGATTCTCATTTCCCTGTGACTTTGGCCAACTTATTTGCCTAAGTTGCCCAAAGAACCTCTTCCTGATTGAACTGATATACTTCTGTGTTTTTCACACCACGTTTGTCACTTGAAAATAATGGTTTGACATGACACATCTTCAAAAGTTATACGAGTGATCTCCTTTTCCTCTCTGTCTGTCTGTCTGTCTCTGTCTGTCTCTTTGTCTTTCCGTCTGTCTCTTTATATATATAATCATATGCACGTGATTCTCAGTCTTTTCTAGGGAAGCCCATTGGGGACATGCGATTTTTTTTATTTATCTAGTGCGCACTAGATATTATCTAGTGCACACTAGTTAACATCTAGTGGCCACTAGATATTATCTAGTGGCCACTAGATAGTTTTCTAGTGCGCACTATATATTATCTAGTGCGCACGAGATAGCTATCTAGTGCGCACTATATATTATCTAGTGCGCACGAGATAGCTATCTAGTGCGCACTAGATAGCTTTCTAGTGCGCACTAGATATTATTAAACATGGCGGATGTAAATAAAATAAGTCATGGATAGCAGAGTCATGGATAGCAGAATCACTTTCGTAGAATGCTGTCAATTCATCCGTATATATTTCGGGTAAGGTATGAAATATACGGATATTGTGGCGGCCTTGTCTATACGTCATGGCATAGATATTAGCTTGCGGCATCTAAAGCGCATTTTAAGATCCCTGAACTGTAGCCGCCGAAGTAGGTACAGTGATATGACACGAGTTGTATCGTTCATTGAGCAGCAACTGGTTGGTTCCGGTCAGCTACACGGTTACCGGTGGATGCATCAGAAGTGTCTGCTCAATGATTATACGATGTTGTAGAGAAACTGTTAGATTAATTTGTTCAATTCTTGACCCCAGTGGTGTGGAACTGCGACGAAAGCGCCGCTTTGATCGACGATCGTACTACAGCAAAGACCCGAATTTCATATGGCACGTTGATGGTTATGACAAGGTGAAACCATATGGAATTTGCATCAGTGCCCGCATCGATGGTTACTCAAGGAGAATAATGTGGTTAAAGGCATACAAGACCAACAATGACCCACGCATAATTGCAGGATATTTCCTTGAAACAGTTCGTGAGAACCACGGTTGTCCACTAACTTTGAGAAGTGACTTCGGCACAGAGAATGTCATAATGCGACATTAATGTCAATAGTCCAAGCCTGTGATAAAAACAGAATTACTGTTACATATTCAGCAGCACAAGTGCTTAATGTAGCAACGACAAGCTTGAACAGCTTTTAACACACTTTGGCATGAACTGCCAAGGAATTCTGTAAACTTCCAATTCGTTCAGAATTAAGGCCTACGGCCTATGCACGTGCTAGAAATGTGTTATATGGCCCTTCCATTCATCCCTGTCACCTACAGATACTGACTGACTAAGATACATATGTCAATTTGTGCAGTATCAACTTGTATAGCATTTTACTGAAATGGTTATTATTATTACTGGTTTCTCGTTCCTGCTTTCATTCTCCTTCCTACTGAAACGTGCCACCTTGCATCAACGGCCATTCAAGAAATCCTGTTAATACACATCACATTAAACATGTATTATTAGCACTGTGAAAAAACTGTGCAGACAATAATGATACACAGTGATGCAGAAACACAACACTGCAAGTTTCCTACATGATCTTGGGGGAAAGTCTTACTTCACGTGGGGGAGTCAAATCAGGAAGGTCGTTTTCCTGGCTGGTTGTATTGGTAGAAATGGATGAAGATCTGATCTGCTCAACCTTCTTTGACATAAGGTAAAGGCGAAGAAGCTTGACTTCGCTGGTGGAATAGGCCTCCTCCACTGTGACATGTTGACCCAGTACAGCGCATTCAAAATTGGCGATATCACAGGTGAAGTCCTCTATCCTTCCTTTCTTGGACTTTCCATTTGGGAAGAATAGATCCTTCGCGTATGTGAGTATCGCACTCATGTCACTGTTTGCGGCAACTAGCAGCTTTCGAGTACCGCCCCCACTTTTTGCCCGAACTTGGCGGAACTGGCACCTACTTTCGTCATAGTCAAGCCATCCGACTTCGATCCTCCGTGATGACTTAGCAGCAAACTTGTTCCCAGTCAGATGCCTGTTACTTTTTGGTTGAACCGCTTTGGAGCGGTTCAACTTTTCTTTCAGACGAGCAATGAGGTCGTCAGTCTCACACATTGCAGATGACGTGGAAGCAACTGTGCTGCATTTGTGCTTTTCACAGAAAACACGAAGTGCAATTCGGTCACCCAAACGCACAAATCCGAGTCTTTGTATGTCATCATCAGTCATCACTAACAACACTTCAATGCCTATCTGTAAAAAGTATAATTAATACCACTGGAGCAAAACTGAAGTGTAATTCCTGTCATTGCATTCAGTGTCCATGTAGAGTAATATAAGTAATAACTTCTATTGCGCTGGTGTCTAATGTGCAAGGCATCATCCGATGGCATAACCAAACCAAGCTGCTATAAGGGAGATATCCAGATCAGTTCACTTATTCAATGGTGGCTAAGCAATTTGAAAAAGGTGAGTCTATGTTATGTGGAGAACTAAATGACATAAGGGATGGCGTAAATGTTGCGCAGAGGATTTCCAAAGGCAGTCCCAAAGTGGGTAATTTAGGACTCCTTGCGCAAATGGAAACGACACCCCATAAATGCATTATGTTGTTGGACTACTTGGTCAAGGGCGGCCGGTAATTAAGGGAAACGTTTTCGGCTTGGAAGCCAAAAATTGCTCAATTATTTCAAAATCATCCGCCATTTTTACTTAGCACGCCGATTCTGTGAAGTTGGGCAAATATTCATATTCATAGCTTTTACTATGAAAACTATCTAGTGCGCACTAGATAGTATCTAGTTCGCACTAGATAGCTTTCTAGTGCGCACTAGAAAACTATCTAGTGTGCACTAGAAAACTATCTAGTGGCCACTAGATATTATCTAGTGGCCACTAGATGTTAACTAGTGTGCACTAGATATTATCTAGTGGCCACTAGATATTATCTAGTGCGCACTAGATTCTTAGTCTTTTCCAGTCTTTGGGGGCTTTATTCAAAGCAACCCAACCCTATGGTTCTCCTATGATCCTCTTCAAGTGTGACTAACATGTATTATTGATCAGCAACTGAACATGTGCACTATGCTTCTAGTTGATATATTGTTGTAATTCCCTCAATCTCTCTCTCTCTCTTGCTCTCTCTCTCTCTGTCTCTCTTTCTTTCTCTTTCTCTCTCTTTCTCTCTCTTTCTCTCTCTTTCTCTCTCTGTCTCTCTTTCTCTCTTTATATATATCTGTCTCTCTCCCCCTCTCTCACTGCTACTAGCTGGAATTAATCCCTCCTGGGGAGGGATTAGCTAATCCATGGATCCATTGAGATCCTCAATGAAGCTTAGGAAACAGACTATGGAAGAATATTAAATGCCTCAGATTTTTCAAATGATTAGCAACCAGCAGCAGCTATAATTCATAATTTTAGTGGGTATCAGACAAAGCCATAAAATTCCTTCTGTTCATGAACAATACAAGAGCTTTATTCACCTGAAGGTTAATTGTTTCCATTATGGATGTGTTGTCTTGGTGATGAATACTCTAGAAAACTGTGCCAGTGCGTGCCTATCTGCCATTACCTCCGTGTAATTTCTTTCCCTTTCTTCTTAATACTAATATACGATCCATGCAAGGGACCTTAAATAGCATAGTGCCCATTCAGATTGGCAGCGGTGGTGAAGGATCTCACCCGATAAATTCATTGCAAAGTGAGCAGGGTCAAGGCCTTATGGTTGCTATAGACAATCATATATATGTAATTTAACTAGCCCAAGACTCAGCAGAGAAAGTACTTACCCTGTCTGTATGTCTTACCTTCCTGCCTTGTCACCAAGATCTTCTAACACCTGTATTGTGATTTTTGCCAGACTTTTAACCTGATATGCTGCTGGATTGATGCAGCATAAGCTCTAAATATTTTCTGTATGGGTGTGGTCTCTGATAATTATTTTTATTATTCTGGCAGAAATAGTAAGTCTACAGTAGGATGGCCCTAATTTTCTCATTTTCAAAATTTGTAACTCTCACCCTCTCAAATAGTTTCATTATAATAAGAAACATTTTGTGTAAAATTTGAAGCAGATCAATCTTTGTTTAAAGGTCGCTCACGGGGGGGTCAAAGTTCACTATGTAATCAGCGTAGTATGAACTTTCATAAACTCTTATGCACAGTGGACACGGTCTTTTGCACACACGACCGACTTCCTGTATAAGACATTTAACTAGCCACAACAAATGAGATGAACGTCCGCTGACTGAGAGACAATCAGAGCTAAGAAGACAAATAGAGCTGAAGAAGACAGTCAAAGCCGACACTCATCCACCGAGAACGTTGGAGCAGCAGACAAAGGAGACGGTTTGAGTTGAAGAAGATGACAGTATATTCTCAAGATTACCTTGTTAGCCCTGCAGAAGGGGTAGAAGGAAGTAAGCTACCGTCAAAGAAGCAGGTCCAATTCCAAAGATACCCGCAGGGAGAGGCCAAGCTGTGGCCGAAGCTGTGCACAACGGAATACAAGAATGGGGCCTGGAAGGCTTGGTCTGGGGAATGTGTTTTTGACACAACCAGCTCTAACACTGGCCAACTATCAGGTGCTTGAGTCATTCTGGAGCAGCTACTGAGCCAGCCTCTTCAACACTTCAGCTGTTCACACCATATAATGGAACTTGTATTGCTGCCACCTTTGGAGTATGTATGAGGCCTAGCCATGGACCAGAAGTCCTCGTCTTCAAACAGTTTCAAGAACAATGGTCATCTGTCGACAAAGAAAGTTATGATGATGCTTTCTCCAATGATTTCACCTCATCTGAGCTCATCGATGTCCAAGACGAAGTCGTTGTATTCTGTGAGCAACAGCTGCAGGATCAGTAACCTCGTGAGGACTACTGCAAACTACTCCAACTAATGCTTGTCTTTTTGGGAAGAATGCCAAATCATGGGACAAACTTCCAAGCCCCTGGGCCAATGCATCAAGCTTGTTGGATGTCAAAAGGAATATATGTATCAAAGTTTTGGCTCCTCAAGTCGCAGTTCAAACTGTCAGAAAGAGAATCTCGGGGACTGCTACGTGTGAACATATTTCTTGCAAAACTTTACATCAAGTACTGGTTCCTGGCATCTGGCTTCCAGAGCAGCTAGTAATGACCTGCTCTTCATGCAGCAACTTGATGCTTACCCTGATCGCGATTGTCAGTGCCGCTACTTCACGCAAGTTAGCCGGTCACTTATGGTACCTTTCCAAGGATTTCATCCTTCTCAGCCTCTTTGATCTGGAGGTGGACTTGACCACAAAACGAGCCATGCAGAAAGCATCAACAAAAAAAGAAGGTGTAAACAATCCAATAAAACGCATAGAGGTGGACTTGGCAATGATACAACAGAAGACGTATTGATTTCGTGACAATATGGAGCAGAAATGTGTTTGTAACCCTGAGCATGCCGATTGGATTCCTAACCGAAGACCCTGATACATGAAACAGTATGAGTGAGTTCAAGGCTGCAGAGGCAATCATCTGCACACTAGTAGCCACCAACGATCATGCAGAGCAAGGTGTCATCATGATCCAAGACACGGCACAGAGAGGGCACTTCAAGAGTGAAGATCAGCTGCAGTTTGCACTTCAAGTTATCGAATGGAGACGGGAAAACTTTCCTGATGCGAGAAAGTTAATGCTACTTAAGAAACCATAAAAGCACACTGTATACTGTACATTTAGTATACAGTAGTTTGACTTAAAACTGTTCTGTATCGGTTTGAGACTGTTAAACAAAACACGAAAACAGTAGATTTCATTGCAGCTTGATTTCTTGCAGGGGTTAGTCAAACTGAGGGTAAACATTTTTTAATTCTACCATATACTCTATGTGGCTAAACACTAGGGTCATTGAGTGACCTGTAAATATTAGAATTTTTTTCTAAAAATTTGCACATAATATTTTTTATAATAAGGAATATCTTGGAAGGGTAAGACTTAATATTGCTTTGCAATTAATTTTCACCGTGTAAATAATGGCCACCCTAATCTACAGGTACCTGTGTTTTGTCCTATATGTGTTCTAATCCAGCTCACAGTATGTCATCTCGTACATAGGGGTTCTGATTCATACCAGATACATCAAGGTATAAATGCTTATCATCATTGTTGCCATCATCATCAGTTGCTGACACCTGTCATTTGGCATGATGGATGCTAATAAATGATCTCTATTCTTTTTGGTAATTTTTTTATTATTATTTTGCATTTATTATGTGCACGACTTGCCAGATAGATGCTACAACAGCCTATAATGGTCAGTTAAAATCGTGACATTCGTGACAGTTGTCACTGATTTCTTATGCCATGGTTGCTTTGCAGATTTAGCTGAAAGGACTGCTGTCTTCTTCTAGCAAACCATGTAGTCTGCAAAGAAAGGTTGTCCTGTGGTTGGACTTGTGTTTTCTTGTTTGCCAACAGAATCTTCAACCGAGGGCTGTGCTTCCGAGGACAGGTGTTGACGTAATCAAAATGCAAGAACTGTGGATTACCTTACCTGAGTTTACTCCAGCTGTTAACGGTGTGGTTGCTGCCTTTTGTTGCTACAGGGTTTGCTTCTTGACAAATGTCAAGGTGCTTGACTTCTAAGGAAACAGGAACATGTGCCTATATCTTTGTTATCTGATTTCATACAAGGTCATAATTTGACAGGCAAAAATGCAAGCCAGACAGAACATAATACCACAATTGTTCCTGTGGGGATTATCAATTGTATCAGAGCTGTAATTCACATAATACAAGAATATATATATACATTATATGAAAATATGTATATACTGCAGTACGCAATTCTTATAAGCTAATGTATAAATGTAGTGTTTATGTTTATGTGTTTTCATGTGTGGCATGTTATCCATAAGAATAATGAGAAAGAACTATAGACAGAGAGACTCAGTAGGGTAGATGTCAGATTGGGCACTGGTCTGTGGATATCACAGTGAGAGAAGCAGACATGACAGGAGGTCATGTACTTAATGACAAAAGACCTTAAACGTAATAGGGACTGGCTTGCTGTCTCCTGAAAATATGCCTTTAGCATGTCAGAGCCGTTTAAATGAAGATTTCTCATTCCTGTTATGAATAATAGCATGTAATAAGTTTTTATAAGTTGAAAACAAGTGGCCCATTCTGCATGAGTTCAAGAGTTCTCATTCGTGTTATGAATAGTAGCAAGTAATAACTACTTATAAATTGAAAATAATTGGCCCATTCTGGATGCAAACAAGCAGTTTTTAAGGACTGAGTCAGTGTAATTCAAGTTTAATTCATGGGTTAGTTAGTAGGCACTCACAAACTACCATTCTAATATTTAATTATCTTCTGCTTAAACAGTGCAAGATCTTTTCATAATGAACACTGCACAGGGATGACTGCTAAGGTATAGGCAAAACATAATGGGCAGATATATACAGGCCTCCTCTACAACTTACTTATTAGAGATATTAATCCTATACGGCCACTTCTATGTATGTACGTTGCTGGACATTTATATAGCACCTTACAAGAACCTCTTCAAGACACTGAAACGTGGCTTTACAACAGATCTAAAAAGAAGTGTTTCCTGTGCATGAGCCACAACAGTTGGATTTTTATTGGAAGATTTTCCAGAAAAATGGCCCAGTGGCTGAGAAACCGTTTGAGTGGCTTATAGAAGTGTGGGCCAGGAGGTCCCTGGCTGTGGCTGGAGAACGTTGCTATGCATTTGTACTGTAGTTATACAGGAAGATTTCTTGTAGTCAGCCTAGAGCTAGACATGGGAAGTAGGAAGTGTTAGTGACCTATTTTTTCTTGGGGCTAGGAGATTAAAAATAAACCCCCTCACTGGGCTGCTTTCTGTCATGAAGCGCCCACATGGACTTCATCTCATATGCACGCAAGAAAATAAAGAAACGTCTAGTGAGAGCAGACACAAATACAGCTCACACATTGTCTGAAAACAAACCACAGCCACAGTTCTGTCCTGCTGTAGGCCACAGTTGGAATGCTTTCTGACAATTCGAAATATTTGAATGGGGTCTTTGTGAGATTCTTTAGCAGACATATACAAATATCCAGATACATACATATAGGCTATACATTCATTTACATCTTCATGTGTATACAGTATATATATATATATATATATGTATATATATGACTCATCAGAAGTGTTGAGTCATTCATTTGTATATATACAATATACATTTGTTTATATACCCACATGTATATGTATACGCTTCTATATGAATATATGTAGACAATTTTGTATGGGAATGTACACACATATGCTCTGTGGCCACTCTGGTCTCTGTTTAAGGGAAGGGTAATTTTAAGAAAAGACTGGTTTGTAGCTAAATCTGCTAAAAAAAAGGCCAGATCTCTCAATTCTGAGTACAGCTTGCAAGACACACAGGTGTACGTGGACCCATGAACAAAGACATGCACACTAAACACACACACACACACATACATACAAATAGATCCACTTAGAAAAGTAGCAACTGTATAATTATAAGACTTGGAGTTTATAGGACAGAGCATTCTGAGTGGCATATGTTTCTATGGATCTATGGATTACATTGAGTGGAGACTGAGATAAGGGTGAACATTACCAGTGAGTACAAGTATTCAGAATGGAACTCGTTCATTAATTATGGCCGGCTAGTGGTGACATGCTTTATGATCCTTCGATTTTTAAAGGAGTTTATGCTGGACTCATTTGCAGCTGCTGTTGAACTGATATACCAGCAGGTAATTTAAAGAACGTGCCCCCCTGGCTAAGCTGAGCTTCTCTTTTCGCATGACTCACCGCTGCTGATGTGTAATTTTTTAAACTGCAGAGCGCTGTTAAAAATATGGTGTTATAGAACAATGCACCCGGGTGTGGCAGGAATAGATCTTACAATAAAACACATTCATTGTAGCCTCTTGTGGTGATGAGACTAAAGTATCTGGTGGTACATCTGTGCTTCAGTATTAAAGATTCACACATATTTGTGAGTGTTTTTGGTTGAACTTTAGGGATTGTATGCTCTAGAGTTAGGTGCAAATGGTTACAGTCAGTTTTTAAATGGCTTGGTAAATCCAAATGGCACATGTATTTATAAATTGGATGCTAAAAATGCACCATGGAAGTTCTTGATGGATGCCTGCAGCACAGTGAAGTGATGTGTGATTTCTTTTTAGACAAAGAATAAAGTAAAATCTCAACCAACCGAGTCAGGCACCACATTGAGTGTAAAATACTGTCCAGTTACTTCTGGCTGGGAATTGTACCAAATTCTACAAACAAGTAATGGATGGATTCAAAAGGTAAATACAATAGTAATAGCAATCTCTACTTTCTAGAATTGTTTAAATTAATCCTTTTTGTGTTAACCCTATAGCTCTTGGAATTGTTTACATTAACCCTTTAGTATTAACCCTTAAGTTCTTAGAATTATTTATTTATTTATTTAAAGCACTTGTTATATGTAATCTGAATCTGAGGCGTGGAATTGTTTAAATTAACCCTCTAGCATTAACCCTATAGCTCTTAGAATTGTTTAAATTAACCATTTAGGTCTCATCACTCATTTATCTCAACAAGTCATAGCTGGCATTTATCATTGCTGTATTAATATTTTAGGACTTTGAATGAAGTGATTGTTGTTTGTCTGCACTCAAAAAGTATTGTCTGTTAACTCCAAAAATAAATGTGCCCCAACACAGACAATATATGTTTAGCAATCAAGTGGAGTATGCACTATTACTAGAGGCCACATTACTGCCTGACAGTTGAGTGAAATCAAAATAAATTGCACTGTGATATAGTACTGTCATGGCCAGCAAGTTAGATAATGAGTACCTCCTTAAACAAGTATGAGCAGTCCAACAAGCTAGTTTCTGCCATGAGTAGACATTGCCTCTGGGAGTGTGATTGGATGAGCGATATGAACGATCACGTCGACTATCATATTTGGTGCCAGGTTTTGATAGGATATAATATTATGGTGCCTAATTGGCTATTGGCCAAAGCCAACAAAGCTCTGACTTTCTGTTGCCATATTTGATGCCGCTGTCACCATATAGCAGCAAACTGGCAGCTGACTCTCATGCCTCTAATCATGAACTGCATCTAGCAACGTCATCAGATGAGTGCCACGTGCACTTTTGCAACTAGTGTGTTAGGAATGCTTATGGAGATGAACAGTCAGGTGTAGCAGAGCACAGTCAGTACTGCATACTGATTATGCATACTGATTTCTGTGTGTATTTGTCACTTTGCCTGGCTTCTGGTCACATAAACACACAATTACCAGTGGCTGTTTTCTTTGTTATATGACAGTGGAGTGTATCTAAGCACTCTGAAAACACTAATGGCAGGTGTTACTTGTAACTACAAGTGTAACCTACATCTTGTGTGGTTTAAGAAAAAGTATTGTGTTGAAGACACTTTTACTCTGTGCAGAGTTAGTTAGTTAATTAGTTAATTAAGTATCTCACAAAGCTCTGCCAATGCTAGCCTAAATGATGTGAAAGTCAGTAATCACAAAAAGTTGATCAGGAAGTAAAGAGTGCTCAGATAGCAAGAATAAAGTCACCACTGGCCTGCTCCCACACACACTAAGAACCCATTTGATGGATTCACATCCAGATGGTATGGATTTTCCATTGGCTGGTGGTGATTGCTGATGTCTGTTGTGGTTGGGGTTCAAGTCTTAGTGCATTACATGCATACGACTTTATTCTTCCCGAATTTAGGAGCTGGTTGTCCTGTTGTTTGATTGCTGTTTGTGCTTCAGTTGAATGGCCTTTGACCCCAGAACCTGTGAAGAGCTGTCATATTTGTAGGTCTATCTTGGCCTTTGACCCCAGAACCTGTGAAGAGCTGTCATATTTGTAGGTCTATCTTGGGCTGTTAAGAGCTGTCATATTTGTAGGTCTATCTTGGCCTTTGACCCCAGAACCTGTGAAGAGCTGTCATATTTGTAGGTCTATCTTGGCCTTTGACCCCAGAACCTGTTAAGAGCTGTCATATTTGTAGGTCGATCTTGGCCTTTGACCCCAGAACCTGTGAAGAGCTGTCATATTTGTAGGTCTATCTTGGCCTTTGACCCCAGAACCTGTGAAGAGCTGTCATATTTGTAGGTCGATCTTGGCCTTTGACCCCAGAACCTGTGAAGAGCTGTCATATTTGTAGGTCTATCTTGGCCTTTGACCCCAGAACCTGTGAAGAGCTGTCATATTTGTAGGTCTATCTTGGCCTTTGACCCCAGAACCTGTGAAGAGCTGTCATATTTGTAGGTCGATCTTGGCCTTTGACCCCAGAACCTGTGAAGAGCTGTCATATTTGTAGGTCTATCTTGGCCTTTGACCCCAGAACCTGTTAAGAGCTGTCATATTTGTAGGTCTATCTTGGCCTTTGACCCCAGAACCTGTGAAGAGCTGTCATATTTGTAGGTCTATCTTGGCCTTTGACCCCAGAACCTGTGACGAGCTGTCATATTTGTAGGTCTATCTTGGCCTTTGACCCCAGAACCTGTGAAGAGCTGTCATATTTGTAGGTCTATCTTGGCCTTTGACCCCAGAACCTGTGACGAGCTGTCATATTTGTAGGTCTATCTTGGCCTTTGACCCCAGAACCTGTGAAGAGCTGTCATATTTGTAGGTCTATCTTGGCCTTTGACCCCAGAACCTGTGAAGAGCTGTCATATTTGTAGGTCTATCTTGGCCTTTGACCCCAGAACCTGTGACGAGCTGTCATATTTGTAGGTCTATCTTGGCCTTTGACCCCAGAACCTGTGAAGAGCTGTCATATTTGTAGGTCTATCTTGGCCTTTGACCCCAGAACCTGTGACGAGCTGTCATATTTGTAGGTCGTCTTGGCCTTTGACCCCAGAACCTGTGAAGAGCTGTCATATTTGTAGGTCTATCTTGGCCTTTGACCCCAGAACCTGTGAAGAGCTGTCATATGTGTAGGTCTATCTTGGCCTTTGACCCCAGAACCTGTGAAGAGCAGTCATATTTGTAGGTCTATCTTTCGGTAAACTTAATTGTCAGAATCAATTGAAGCTGTTATAATTTCACCTGCAGCTGCACACACTGATGGTTCAGATTATTAGCAGGTCAGTCTTTTATCCTAATAAATGCTGAAAACTTCTCAAAGAGAATTAAGATTGTATTGCTCAAACATTGTATTCCTCAAGTTACGAGCAGATCAGTCTTAAAAGCTTGATGATCTTGAATCTGCAACAGAATTCATAGATGCAAACTGCTCAAATCATTACCGAATCAGTCTTAATAAAATGAATCTGGGACCAAATAGGCAGCCAGTTAAATTGGACAAGGATGATCCCAAGAGGCCTAAATGAACATAAATAATTATACTGAAATTTCTGCTACATAATTAACTTGTGATTGCATCACAGTTGTTTAAATCATCCACTGCAGAAGGCAAAGAACCTGTGAACAGTCAATCATAAAAGGTCACCATAATATCCATGGCCTGTATAATGAGCTGATGCTCGTCAGGATCCAATCAAAATAAAATACCGAGGATGACAGCTAACTAAGATAAAATTGGCAATTGACTCAGAACTATACTGTATTCGTGCTGAGTCGTCGGCTTTCAAGACAGAAGTGGAATGTCATTATCTCACAAAAACTGTACATATATGTGAGTACTGATACTAACTATATTGACACATCTATAACACCCGTAAACCCAATGAGCAACTAATGCTGACTGTTTAATCGGATAAGAAGAGCAACTGAGCAAATGGCCAATGACTTGCATAAAACTTCATTGAACCAGAACTCAACTGTACAAATAACTTGGGACAAATGCGATTTAAAGATGGTTGTAGGAACTAAACTGTGATGATCTCTTGTCCAGTTGGATGTGTTGACAGTAGAAGCCCACAGCCTGGCACTTCTCCCAGAGAAGCAGCAGATAAAACTTGCTCTTTTCACCAACATCAAGTCAGCATTCATCTCAAGAGTGCAGTTAACAAATCGCAGTGCAACTTAGAAGTCTATATAGAAGTGCGGGAAAAGAATTCAATTCATTCTAAGCAGTATCCTGCAGTCCTAAATTGGCCTACGCTTCAACATATAGGCCTATTTTGGCCCATTCCATACAGGAGCTAGTTATGCCTTTTCAGTATGAATAATCATTTTTGTCTGCTTTTTTACTGAGCTACAATGTGCAGTAAACTATCTACATATGATATGCAATGTCTATCACTGGCATCTTCAGTCCATAGAATCATTTTTAAAATAATGCACTAGGCTACACATTTTCATGTTACTAAAGTTCATTCAGTTGATAATATATATATATATATATATATATATATATATATATATATATATATATATATATATATATATATATATATATATATATATATATATATATATATATATATGTGTGTGTGTGTGTGTGTGTGTGTCTTATTTGTGAGGATAGATGTTAATATTGCACTTGATGTAGTCATGTCTTTCTATTAGCCCAGCTGTTGTCATACATGCACTTACTTTTTTTACACATTTGAGTCATTTGTGCTCTCCAAAGCACCTCTTCTTGCCTGACAGGGTGTCAGCCCATCCTCTTGAGGCCAGATCGAAAACAAACATATTCAAGTAAAACATAAGTGCATGCTGGCATGGCGTCAGAGATGTAACTAAGTAAGTAAGTAAGTAGTGCATTTGTTAACATGCCATGTGTAATCATAACCTCTGAATTTCTTCAGCACCTTAAACATTTAAGTCATAAAAGCCAGCTTATTTGCAGGCACTCAATCAAAAAAAATCACTGCGGCAGGCTTGGGGCAAAAAATATTGTGTAATTTTTATGCTCAATTCTAAATGTACTTTAAAGTTTGATCTTAAAGTTTGTTACGGGAGCTGAAAGGTCTCTTGTGGCTGAAATGCAAAGAAAACCGCAACAATCGAGGTAACAGGTTAATCCTACCAAAGTCAATCAATCCCATATCATGCACTTTCATTAATTAGCCAATGCTTTTGGCCTATATAACATTTATAATCTGCTGATATATGCACCTTAGGGTAGTCCTTGAAAAACTGACAATTTTGAAAGCATAAATGGCAAAGGCATAGACTTGGCAGTTTCTTCCAAGAACTTCCAATTTCTCTGGCATTCATAGCCCGTTAATGGCATAAAATTCAGAAGCAACTTATTCAGTCTTGAAGCAAATTCTTATTTGAAATGAGACTAATGACTTGTTCCTGTGAACAATTTTTTGCTGGTATGTGCATGCATTTATGGCAGCATTTTCACAGTAGAAATATTCTGACTCCTGTCTGGGTTTCAGCAGCAAGGTGCATTTTGCATATCGATTAAATAAAGCTTTGCAGCAATCGATGATATTTTATCAACTGAGTTAAGTCTATGATGTATCATGTCGATGTTTTGAGGTTTTTTGTAACAAACTCATTACTACAACTCTTATCATCTTTCAGTTTGCTTCCCATGAGGTCCTTCATCACAACATCATACTATTTTGGTTTTGCTTTTATTTACATGCATTTATTATAAATTGAGATGTTGAAATGCATTACACTCCATGGAAAAGAAATTAGGCTGCAATTGAAAAATAAATACACTAAGAAAGCAAAACAAAATATATATGAAATTAACTTACCATATTTTATTGTGAAAAATCTCACAGTCGTAACCTTCCCATGGTTACCACTAATGTTGTGTCTCGATGCTTATCACATGACCTTGTCCAGCAAATGCAAACCCACGACTTTTTCAAGAGTCGTGAAAATAAAAAACCATTTCAACACATTCAGGGGTTTTTTGGATGCACACTAGATGGGAAACTCGTGCCAGTTTGCTAACCAGTGACAGTATGGCAAGTTATCTTCCTTCAGCGAAATAACTCCACCTAGATCTGCTCTTACATTTTTCATGACAGAATTAAGTTTAGGCCTAGTGTGGTCATGTCAACCTATTTTGGCTCAATGCAAAGATTGCTGTGATATGATATTCTGTCTCTACTTAGCAGGCTTGCAAGTAAGTAAGTTTGTATTAGTAGGCTAACAAGTAAATACGTTAATTACTTATTTTGCCAGCCTATTACTGCCATCGACTCTGCCCCGATTGGTGACATATAGAGAATCGTGTGTCCCTCTGAGGTCTGTATTGATTATCTCTTGCTGTATAGTTGTTTTTGCCAGCCTTGTCTTCAGTTGGCGTTGCACCTGTAGCCATGGCTTATTTAAAGACATCAACCGTGGCAGCAAAATCCGTCATTTAAACCTTACTCATTGACATAGCACGTGTCCCATTCTTTGGTGCAATACAAAGTTTATTGTCACTGCAGAGAAGTGCACTTGGGGAAACACACCCTGAGGAAATTTTCATTGGGAAAGTCCATCAATCATATGGGTTTGCCACAGACAGGCTGTGCGTATGCATTGGGAATTCTGCATGACTGGTTGATACAAACGCATCGGCGAAGTGTAGAATCAATAGTACCCTGCATCTCGACCTCAAATAAATCAAGTTGGCAACTGACTGCGTGCTGCGTGAATATGTGTTGGTCTGACTGGTTCTTGGCCTCACTCAGTCTCTCACAGGGTTCTGTATAAAGGACCCTACTCTATATCCTTTATGTACGTTGCTGACCTTAGCCTGATCCATTCTTTTTTGGGGTTGCTGCTGACACTCCGGCATATGGCCATAGTGAAACTGCAAAGGCAATCTCCTTAGTGGAGAAAATACTCAAGAAGTCGGAGGTGCTTTATGCTGGTTGTTGTCCAATTGCCTCTGTTGAACCCCAGGAAAACTAAGTTCATCTGGCTTGGTACCCATAGGCAGATCCCTTAAGTGATATGCTTTGTCTGCAACATTGCTTCCTTGGTCTCTCTTTTCTTCACTAGTTTGCATTATCTGGGTATGACCTTTGACCAGGAATTGAAATGAATCTACTATGAAAGCAAAAAATATTTATGAAATTAACTTACTATATTTTATTGCAAAAATTCTTGCAATCATAATCTTCCTGCACTTGCCATTAGCATTAGCAACAAAGCTTGTCATGTGCCTATCACATGATCTCATCCAACAAATGCATACACAAGACTTTTTCAAAAGTTGAGAAAATCGCAGATGGAGACTTTGACACATTCAGGAGTATCTAGGATGCATCCAAGATGGGAAACTGCCAGTTTGCTGACCAATGACACTATAGCAAGTTATCCCCTGTCAGTAAATCGACTGCTCCAGAGTTGATTTTGACAATAAAACAAATTCATAACATTATCAAGGGTCTGCATGTGGTCATGCTGATCCTATGTGGTCAAAAGCGTATTCTCTGAGCACGAGTATTTGTCGAATGTGCTTCAACCACCTATGTCAGATCCGGACAGTATGTCATTTGCAGACAAATCAAGCCACCACAGCCCTAATGCATGCATTTATGTATTCTAGGGGTTGATTATGGTAATGCTATCTATGCTGGTGTAACTGTTTCCCACATTAATCAACTGCTGTCTGTATTAAATGCTGCAGTTCAATTTATTGGAGGTATACCTTGGTTTGGGGCATATGTGACCGTGCATGAGAAAACCCTCAAAAGGTCGCAAAATAAAAACTGAGTTTTATACTGCACTGGAACTGCTGAACATTTTGGCAAAAGATGCTTATTTCCTCACAGATAGTAAAAGAGTTACAGTTTTTAACAAATGTAGGTCTCTTCACAGCTACTTTTGGGAAAAATTTTGCAAGTTAACGTTTACCATGACAGTGACCCGACCTAAGTCCCTGTGCCTGGGGTCATAAGTGTTTATCAGTATGAATGGAACCTCAATAAAAATTTACTCAAGACAGATATTTACATGACAAGATAGTTTGCATAATAATTTATGCATGTGCACGACTTCCATTTAGGGAGACATGCTAAATTAAATTTTTGATGCATGACATCATGATAAATTTGAAAAAAATACTTAGACTTTGAAACTCTAAATAAGAATTAATAGTTTGATAGCTAAAACCGCAAGGAATATAAATATGTAAAGAACTCATTTTGACTCTTTTTATGTCTACTTGGCTTCTGAGTGCATTTTTGGCAAATTAACTTTCCGACTGTGTGAGCATTTTCTCAGACACGGTCACACATATGCAGCTGCTTGCAGGAGGAATTGCACTGGTTCCCTATGCAAAAATTTAGAGTTTAAGATGTTAATGCTGATGCGCAGTTGCCCTGCAGGCTGCACTCCTTCTTAGGGAGCTATGTTTCTCAGTTGCATCCATACCTGGCCGCCGATGCCTTTGCTCCGCTGCACAAAGTAACCTACCGGTAGCTGCCCGGCCGGTCCAAACTTCCACAGCACAGAAATCAAAGCTTTGCTGTGGTCGGTCATATTTCTGTAATATGTTTCCTAGTAACCTGCGACATGAAATCCTTGGTCTTTTTCTGCCTCTTTTGAATAAAGGCTTGAAAACTGTTCTGTTTATTTGTGGTCTTGCAATGTCAGGTCATGGTGCACCAGTGAGGAGTTTCTCATGAAGTCATGGAAATTCGTGATTACTGTTATGATTACGATGTCCTTGTATCTCAAAGGGGTTATTTACTATTAGAGGAAGTAGCATCTTCAGGCAGTTTGCAATGCATCCAGCCATTTGTTTCTGGAAAGAAGAAGTTAGTAAATAACAAAAATCATAATTAGTCTCTGCTAGCGCTGTTTGTAACTGTTATACCTAAATTTATGAATAGTCTTCCTTTTGACCTGCTGATGTTTGTCTCTGTTTCTCTCTTTGTAACCAGTTTGCATAAAACCTTTTGTCTAAGGGAGTGGGGTGTGGGGTAGCTACTACTGGTAACTGGAGACCTACAAAGGTTTAAGACTCAGTTCAGTTTCAAATCAGGCTTGATGTTGTTATCATGGACTGTACACTTGTTAGATATGTAGTTATAATAACTCTAGTTCATATCTATGATGCTGATTTCAGAGCAGCTCTTGAGAAGCCAGTGGCTGTTGGCACCTTGGACTTACTGATGCATGGTTACTTCTAGTGTAACTCTAAGTTGGATTATATACTGTTATCTCATAGCTTGTAGAAATAAAGATTAAAGCTACAACCCAAGATCTGTTTTATGGCATTAAACTAAAAAGGCATATTGATCAGCAGAAATGAATGTTCGGGCTAAATGGAATGTAGATGGAACAATGAAATTCAAAAAGACAGGTTCACTCAAATTAGACAGTACGAACTTGGAGGAGATGTGGAAAATCTGGAAGCAGAAGTCCGAACATTTAATGAAGGCATCAGGTTCTGGTCAAAAGCCCAAGCAAGTCCTGTTGGCGTTTTAACTATACGGTATCAGGGATGACGCAATAGCAGTGCATAATACATTTATTTTAAGAGGCCGGATCTGGAGAACTCAGTCCTGCGCTGTCCAAATCTGAAGCTTACTGCCCGCCTTACAATAACATGGTCTTAGAATGGTACTTCTGGAGACTGACCCCAGCACTTGGTGAGTCTATTAAAGTATGAATTCATTACATCACTACGACGCAAGGCCAAGTCATGTGATTTTTTGTCGTACGCATGGTCTTAGAATGTCTGAATGCATGTCTTCAAGAAAGTCTGTTATGTCAGCCTGATAAACCCATATTGGCTGTGGTGACAGTTAGTCACCATTTGGATTACACAGTAGTTCTGTCTGATAAAAGTGACATAGGGAGGTGGTTTGACACATTTTAGTTACTTGCCCCTACTGGCATGTTCTGTAGGCTTTGTAATTGGTGTTTGGAGTGTTTGGGGCAGACCTCTGCCCCACCCTGGTGGCACCATTCCCGTCAGGAGGGAATCAGCTTATTGCAGCGGTGCAGCTCCAAACATGTTCCTGTCTTTAAGTGGACCTAAAACTTTACGCTCAATTCATCTCTCGCTAAACAGATCTGCAGCTGATAACGATCAGTCTGTACATGTTCAGTGTACAATACCCTCTAACTGACACAGACTGATTGACCTGGTACTGGTCATGTCTAAGATCACCATAATTGCGTAGGCCAGCAGATAGTTGATTATGACAGCGCAGCCTAAGCTATATATAGCGTATATATAATTATCGTTAGCTCAGATGGCTATTTTCACCAGCTGGGGATTGAACAAGTACACCAATCTGATGCGGTTACAATCCAGAGAGAAATGTTCACTAAGTGGCTACTCCATCAGCCGACTGACAAAAACTGACAGTTTGAACCGATCCAATCCGATTCGGCCAGCTCGATTCTATAGGTTCGGTGTACATCCAGTTTATTGGACCCGAGAAAGGCAAACAGAAAGAACAGATTGGTTTACAGATGCTTTGTGACCCTTGAGGGAGGGAGGAGTTTTTAATGCAAATTCAGAACAAGAAATATCTTTTATAAAGAATATCTTTTATAAAGGCATTGATGTAAGTTGAACTGATGTGAGGGAAAGAATGTAGGACAAGATTAGGAAGTGGAGAAGGAAGGATGTTGAGGTGTGTGAAGATGGGATAATGATCAGATGCAGTATCAAAAGAAGAAGAGATGTCAGATGACTTTCTAGAGAGTGATGAAGTGTTAATAGGTCAAGTACATACTTGACTGTCGGTGTGAGCAAGTCTACGTGTTGGATCGTATTGGCTGATGAAAGTATGATGAGGAATTCTGAAGCATAAGTAGGCAAGGATTATCAGCATGGATACTAAAGTTACTTGTGATGAGAAATTCCTTGGGTGTAGTGGCAGTATTAAATCTGGAATTGATATGGAATGTGGAATATGGAACTGACCTGACTGCAGTAATCAGATTTGATCTATACTGGTAAAAGGACAAGGTGTTGGGGCAGCATTAAAGAATGTATGGAAACGTCATGGCATATTGCTTGCAACAAAAATACGACTTCTGAAAGCTTTTGCATGACCAAAAAGAAAGGTGAAGAGGCAAGAATCAACACATTGGAAATGAAGTGGCTGCCACATATTCTCAGAGTACTGTGGATTGCTAAGAAGACAAATGAGTGGGTCCTAGCTAGAGACGGCAGAGTAGAGTTCGGATTAATAAAAAAGAGGAAGCTTTCATGCTTTGGACACATGCTGCAAAAGAATGGAAACTGCTTAGAGAATGAGATCATCCAAGGCACAATTCCTGGATCCCAAGCTTGGGGAAAACCCAACCAAGATGACTTGGATCGGTATCATCAAGTTGTGGATTGAATTATTGTTCAGCCAGTTATTATACGAGACAAGCTACCGAAGCAGATGGCACAAAATTGTCCGTGGTGCAGCAATCCTTGGCTCGAGGACAGTTGAAGACAAGACAAGACTAGTGGTAGCAGAAGAGAGAGGTGAATTCTGTAAAGAAAGCAGACATTAGACCTGAGTAGGAAGATGATGATGGAGAGCAGAAGACATTCAGTAAAATTTTAGGTGGGTACATGAAGGTTAAGAGTTACAGAGGCACATAATGAGTTGAAAGAGTAATTGGGAGAAGCCGTGACAAACAATGTTAGGTTACCAAGGGAGAAAGGCAATGATCCCATTAACGGTAGGGGCAGAATTTGAGGATTTAGAGGGGCCAGGTGTACTAAAGAGATGATAGCCTGAAGGAATACAATGGTGATGTGGGACTGAAGTTGCATTTAAATTTAGTCAAGTTTCAGATTAGGCAGAATATCAGATCTCGTGGAGGGAACATGCAATGCTCTGCGGGAAACTTGTTTACTTCACAGAGCAGATATTTCGGGAGATAAGCGTGGTTGATTGGTTTATGCTTAAGAGCATGGAGAAATAGTGCCTAAAGAAACAATTGCTACCAGATTCTTACAGTCCACAATCATACAGTCGACCTACAATTTTTAAACCTTACTGATGGTTCCTGAGGCAGGTGACCGACCAGCAGAATGTTGAAAAGTATTGATGTTTAAAATTTACCATTTATGCATGTCGTCTGTTTTGGATTGTTGCTAGCACTTGTTCTTGACTGTGCAGTTTTGTGCATTAATAACTATCGGTGATTCAGTGATGTTCGCAAGGAATAGTATAACATTTTTATTTTTGTCTGCAATAGCTGTTCAAAATATCAAAACTCTATGAGAAATCAAATCTGAACATTTCTCATAGATTGAAAATATCAAATGTGGAGATTTTTTGCAGTATGCAGTATGGTTAGCAGCCACATTTTAAGCGTCATTATTACTGAAGAAAGTCTTCTATACAAGGATTATCAGATCACTGCTTCTGCTTCTCGGAAGATTGAGAACTGTTCTTTGTCAATGGGCTTCTTTAATTTCATTTGAATGGCAAAGTCCCTGAATCCAGTCTCCAGCACTATTCAATCTACCCAACCTTTTATGTCAGTTTGATTCATGTTCCAGACTTGTTACCTGATTTGAATAAACTGGTGCACCTTAGGCTGGCTCTGTCTCTGTGGATTAACCTTTACACAATTAACTGGACTCAAGGCTTGGATTTGATGTGCAATTGGCCATTGGTACCAGTAGGATGAAATCGGGGAGAGGGGCAAGAATAAGTTTCGACTGTGATGATTGGGATGGAGATTTGCCCACCAAAATTTGTAATTATCCATGCAATATCAGAAAGATTAAGTGAGAACTTTACGGTAAGTAAACATTGCTTAGGAATATATGTAATTATTATAAGAAATGTGTTATTTGTTTTATACCTATTCTGCATACAATCACTTGGTTTAACAAATTTTCCATCTCATGGCTAGCTTTTGGTGTTAAACATACATGTGAAAATTTTAAACATGAAAGAAGTCCTTTATGAATGCCACTAAAAGTACCAGTTTTAATTGTTTTAGCATTTTATTTAATTTTATTTAAATTTATAACTGTGAAAATACTTTGATAAAGCATATTAAAATTGAAAACACATTTTTACTACCTTGTACCATAGTATTTGGAAAGTATTTCTGAAACAAATTTTCAAATTGCCCTCCCAACACTGAGTCATCAGCTAATGTTAACCATGCAGCTGGCTCTACACAAAAGGAATGAAATAATGACTTCAGTCATATATATAATATATATATATTATATATATTATATATATGACTGATAAGAACTTCAGTCATATATATATATATATATATATAAAGGAAGAAAAGGGAGGAGGGAAAGACGGAGGACCCACAGCCCATTTGTCCCACGGTAGACAAACCTATGGACCCTGACAGACAACGGGAGACAGACACAAATTGACAAGCAGACTAAGACAGAACTCTAGGGTGAGTGAATGAAGCGGATAAAGGTGATGGTGACACTAGGTCATAATCCTTGAACGAATTCATAGCGTTGACTTAGTCGACTGCTAGAGTAGAGCCAGTGCAAGATTTATGGGGTTGATGTGAGAAGAAGAGTTACGCCGCCGCAACCGTTGTTGCTGCTGTCTATAAGTCAATTTTAAGTTAGCATCTTTTGTTCTTGGACGAACACAAAAGGTTTCGAGGGTTTGCTTTAGGCGTCAGACAGCATCAAATCATCGTCACACAGTCTTTTCCCTGGAACTCCTAAAGTTTGATGTTCAAACACTTAGTCGAAAATTTTACACGGCTGAAAAGCTATGTTTAAACATCAAGGTCCAATGCAAGCAACACAGTTTGATTATGTCAATGCAAATCGCTATGAAAGAATTTAGTATTTTGCGCAACTTTTACACGAGGCTTATATAACACTCTGAGTGCCCAGAACGAGTAACAACTGTCGTTCAAAACCCTTGGGCAAAAACCTTAGACTGACTGACAGACAGACAGAACACGACAGTCTTCCGATCGATTTAGAGCTCAGGACTACGATCCAGTAGCTTTGTGAATCAATGACTGCAGATTAATATTTTGAAAACCTGGACAAATTGTAACTATACGTATTTAATTGTAATGAGTCGTTATGGAGTAAATGATTTGCTGCTAAATTGTTGCAACTGTTTAATGAAAATATAAGATAAATTACAACACTAATTTCATTAGGCGTTAGACTAATGACGCCATGAGACTAATGAGGCTACAAAATACCAGACTAATAGGTTATAGGCGAATTCACCGAAGTAATCGGCGCTCCCAGCGGAAGTTAAGCTTCAGTATATTTAGGGCGTCTGTTGTTCATCTCGCTCAGTGGGTGGTCTGCGTCGCGGGAGGTTTGGTGCGGGAATTCTTAATCGCTTTAGGGAATCTGGTGGCGCGAAAATTCCGGTTTCTGGCGAAGATCAGGCGAATGCAGATCCTGTCAAAGACGGCTTTGTGTTGCCGACGTCTTTTATCAGTCGGTCGAAGAAAAAGCATTTTTATGGCCATTGGGTTGCTGATCACAACTGAATGTTGCCGGGGTCGACGGAGTCGGTTGCCACCAAGTGGCTTCTAAGAACCTGTGGTTAAAAGTCTGGGCGGCGGTGATAGATAAGATGGTTAGGTGTCATCAAAGCGTCATTTTGAGTCTCCTACGACACACTGGACGCAAGCGGCGTCGATGGTCGCCGGCAAGAGACAGAGGAAGAGAGAGTGTGGCTTCTTAAGCAGGGAGGTATACAGAGAGGGAGGGTAGGCGTCGTATGGAACCTGGTTTAGGGCTCATTATTCTTTAATCTAATAGAAAATGTTCAGTTGATAGATGCAGCGCTCTCGGCGGTCACAGTACCGTCGAGGGCTCTTCCTTCCGCGACGGCGGACGGTTGAGTTGGGGAATTAGGACCAGAGGATATATATCCATCCGCTGTATAGCTGCCGCTGTGTAGGGCGCTGATTCGAATCCTTTACGCCTGTACGCTTCGAACAAATTGAGCAGCCATCGTAAATTGAAGTCGCGCATGTGTTCGTTTGCCCGTGTGCGCTGAGTATAGATCTACGGCGGTTGGCTTTCGAAGAACGGTCGCCCACCCGCTGCTGCTATCTAATCTAATCTAATCTAATGACATCCATAGCACCGTTATCATAATAATGTCCAAAGCATCAGTCGATGGTCGCTTCAAGTGAAACTGTAATCAGCGACCATAATCCGTTGGAGAAGCCGTGTCGAATTCCGGTAGGTCAGAACAGCCAGAAGTTAGGCTACAGTGGGTAGACAAGTTGAAACAAGCGAGTCTTAAGTTTAGACCTGAATGACATCAAAGAACTGACAGAACGACCTGAACTGGACAGGGAATTCCAAAGCCTTGGACCTTGTATAACGAGAACGTTCAAGAATCCAATATCCTGGTTTGAGGCAGAGAAAGAGTCGCAGTGTTCATATTTATTTACTAGTAGGCCTATGAGGGTGAGCACGAAACATTTATTTACTAGTAGGCCTATGAGGGTGAGCACGAAACAGACTGATTTAAATATATTGTGAACTATAAGTCAGATTTTAAACTCGATTCCCTGCTCAGTGGGCGAACGGTGTAACGATTGCAATATTTATACTGATATTTAGGGGTCTTTGTGATGGCTCTGGCGAGAGAGTTTTGACGCATTTGTAGTTTGTGCAGAAATCCCTTAGTGATTTCAATGATAAGTGAATCAGTTTTACCAGAAACCCAGGCCACACACACCTATTAATTTAGCGTTGAAATTTGGCTACTCGTTGATCTAACGTTGGCATAAAATATTTACAAAATGTTGATTTGTCAGTTGAGTAAACGCTGATTAAACGCTTACATGCAAACTTTAAAAAACGTTATGATGAGGATAATAAAACGTTCTGGCGTTATTTTAATGTTAGCGTAATGGTTGATGTAACATTTGTGTGAAACTTTATTTAAATATTGTTTTGCCAGTTTTTAGTACTTCGATAAAATGTTTTGTACAAACGTTGAGGGAACGTTCCATCATAACGTCAATAATGTGTTGTTTTGGCATTTGTATAACATTAGTGCAGTGGTTAACATAACGTTTGTGGTAAACGTTTTACTAGTTTATTTTAGGTAGCTAAATAGTTTCTATGCAAACGTTGTAGAAACATGGGAAGAGCGCTACGCCTGCGTTTGGCGGAACAGTTATTTTCTTACTATTTTAAAATAGAATAACATTGTACCGAAAATTCAGACATAGTTTGTAGCAAAACGTTCTATTATGGTACAACACTATTATATGCTATAAATTATTCCAAACGATATTTCTGTCAATCACTGCAGAAACGCTGTTTACAAATCACTACAATGTGTTTTTGTTTAAACAATTTTGCTACTTAAAATAACTGAATGCAACGTTTAAGAAGTGTCCAAGAAAAACAGAAATAGTTGGATCAAAGTTAGATCAAGAAAAGTTAGATCAAGAAATGATCCAAATGAATACAGACGGAAGCAGAATATGCACAAGCAAATGAACTTTCATTTTTTTTAAATTTTCCCGAGATCCTGATTAAGTGATTCTAAAAGTCTGCAAGACTGGCGGCTTTTTTCTACAATGCAACCAAGTCGTCAATGTAGTCTATAGAATGAACTAAAATTTTGTACGAACGTTTCAGGAACGTTACGAAAACTTTCGTAGCCTAAGTGAGTTTAACACGTTTCTGCAACGTTATCAAAACGTTTGTGACTTAGATGTTAACTAAATCGTCTGCGTGAAAGATGTTTGCATTTAGCTATACACTACTATTTCATCTGGTGCAAACCGCGGTCGATCTACGTGGTCTATATGTGGAATAAAAACAATTTCGGACAAAAGCTTTAGGAATGTTACGCAAACTTTTGTTATCTAACGGTTGTTTATTCACGTTTCCACAACGTATTGGAACGTTTGTTAGATGGTTTTTAAACACATTGCCTTTGCATTAAAGGGATTGTGTTTACGCGCTGTCCAGTTTAATTGGTACATAACGAAGCCGTGTTACGTGCTCAAATTTTATTGGACTAGTGAAATTATGTGCAAACGTTTTTATAACGTCACGAAAACTCTCGTAGCCTAACCGATTGTTTACCCAACACATTTTCCTAACCTTACCGAAACGTTTGTGAATTGGTGGTTAAATAAATCAGCTTAGCTTTAAAAAGGCTTGTATTTATGCATTAGTACTCTGTTCATGTGGTACAAAACGCAGGCGATATACGTGCAAACAAGTCGTCTAAAGAATTAGCCTAATTAAAGTTTTGTTTTGTTTCGAAAAGCAGACTAAACTAACCTGCTTATGGAATTCTTCAAAAATTACAAGCCCGGTGTTCTTGAGCCATTTTATGCATTATATGCATGTGGTATGAGGGCGGGATGGCACTAATGTAAGCAACCGTTCATTTGGGAGTGGCCTCTGACCTCTAAATATACTGTAGCCGCCACTGTGCACAGGCTATTGGTGTGGACACATTTGGGTTCAAGCTAGCGGCTGGGTCGACATTTGGAATTTACTCTCACCCTTGCAGTAGCTTCTGCATGGAACTAAATAAAAGCTCTTGATAAGAAAAACGTGTGTAAACAATCGGCTAGGCTACGAGGGTTTCGTAACGGTATAAAAACGTTTGTGGCCTAGGTAATTTTACTCTGTGCACTAGACCAATATGTATCTACACGTACATCGACTGCCTTATATACCAGGTAAAACAACACCGTGTAAACACAACCCCATTTAATGCAACAAAGGCAATGTCTTTAAATACCATCTAACAAACGTTCGGAAACTATTCCTTTTGTTATGCATTCGTGCATGAGATTTAGATTTACTGACTTTGTGCACGTTATAAATAATAAACGTAACAAAGAAACTATTACCCAGCAGTACACAAATACACTCTGAAACGTTTGATGCCATACCTTCGAATTCCCTCAGACGTTGGATTGTTTATTGCAGTTCAGAAATTTGCTTAAAGTTTTTGTTATTTGTGTCCATTGTTATTTGAAACAGGGAGAAGAGAAGTTGTCTGATGTTGAAAAGGTGGCTAGGGCAATCGTCGAAATTAACTTATATCTGGCATCTCAGGTAGGTCCATCGGATATGCGACTCATGTGTCTCAGTAGGGCATCGGATCCTCATTTCGTACTTTCTGCTATTCTGATTCCCTGTTTTATTAGGTCAGTGTTTCGTCCCTTCCACTTGATTCTTTCCGCTTGTCTTTGCCATCATTTTCCTCCTCTTCCACTAATCCTGTGCATGTTTTGCTTCTGTCGTCATCTACTAATGCTGCATCCTTCATTTCGCTTCTTTCTCCACATGTCTTTTTCTTTCAACCATATAGCAGACTGCATGGAGTGATAATAATTCTAAAATAATTTTAAAAGTGGATTTTGATTTGAACCAAATGATATAGGGCGTAATGAAAACAACTCTGGCACGTCATGCATTTGCTTGGAATTGGATCATCTCCAAAACAATCGTTTACTCCGCTCAGCACACCACCATAATTGGGAATTCTCGGACGTATAGGCGGCTTTAAGATTGGTTCTTCTGTCCTCATGAAAAATACACACTTGCTCCATGGCCACCTTCCTTGTTCACGATGTTGTTGAACTGCTTCCTTTCCTTTAGCGGTTCTGCGATGCTTCATTAGCTGAAGGATTCTTGCAAGAGCACCTAAAGCGAATCAGTACCCAGCCATTTCTCAAGAAGCCATATATATCTATATAATATATATATATATATATATATATATATATATATATATATATATATATATATATATATATATATATATATATATATATATATATATATATATATATATATATATATATATATATATATATATATATATATATATATACAGCAGCGTAACTATAGGCCCGCAGCTGCGATAAGGATTTCAAAAGTCTCTGTGATTGGAATAGGCAAAGGGAAGTGAGCAACTTTTGAAATGTGATTTGTGAACTAAGGCAACTCCGCCGTCAAATATATCTTGTCCTGAAACATAAGAAGACATCATTTTGACCTCCGCGGAAGATGGCTTCCTTCATCCGAAAGCTTTTGCTTCGACTTTTCTCGAGATTCTTGTATCCCTCATATTGCTTCAGGAGTTTCGTCGCTGGGTAGCGCGTATCTGTCTTTGGCATGTTGGCTTTGGCCCAGAAAGTAACCCAAGCTTCGATAATCAGTCAAGCACTGTGATATTGAAATTTTTTCTCCTCTAGGTGATGGAATATGAATTTTCGAAGCATGTGAATTTTCGACGGTAGTCCTGCCCCTGCGTGTGTGAGCTCCCACTTTCCAACAAACCAGACCTCACTGGAAGACCTTGTCTGTGTCTTTTTTGAAGATTACTTCAACTGACAGACATAAAAAACCAAATTTGTAGTATACGAAAACCAAGTGAACCATGATACACATCGTGCAAGATTATGCGACCTCTAAATGCAATCTTAGGTCGCTTTTTTATCACAAGTGCGCTTCAGAAGTTGGAACACAAGCAACTGACCCAGAGCTGAAATCTGAAAATAGTTTTCATTAGAGTTGTGAACCACCTAATACACACATGTACATACATGCATACATACATACACACAAATACATAGATACATTATACATTCACATACATATGCACGCACTTACATTTATACGTACATGCATTCACGTACACACATACAAACATACACAGATCTGTGGCGCCAAAGCTTTTGTGTTTTGTTGGGTCCAGCCAGGGTGGCATATTGTTAATGCGTTTTCCTTTCACCTCTGCATCCGGGTTTCGATCTGAGTGCTTCTTGATGTGGAATTGATAATTCGTTGTGAAGCCATATAACCCGTGAAGAAAGGTTGTCCAGCTGATGGATTGCTTTTATGTTTGCTTTACATCCGAAGTAATCTTGAATACCCGCTGGACCACGCGCGAGGTCTAATTTCGACAGAGGAGCGCAATAAATAAGCGCAATAAATAAGCAGATAATTTTCCTTGTCATTTTGGATCTGTCAGACGGTCATGTTTCACTGCCTCTGACTGCATGGTAGTTGGAAAGCCCCGTGAGATGTCCAGATACATCATGAAATGCTGATTAAAGCGACTGGTTAAATACGAATTGGGCCTCCTCGTTGACGTTCATTTATTTTGTGCAACTTTCTGCTGATCTCTGTAGGTAATCTATCCTGCTCTTGAGAGGTATCTTCGGGAGGATCAGCAGAAGTCGGATGAGCAGAAGATGAAGGAAGAGGAAGACACTGACGATGAAGACAAGCCGCGGTTTTCCAAACCTCCTCGCAACGAAGGCAAATCGTTCTCCTAGCACTTGGGGGGGGGGCGACGATCTGCCGATGGTGACCAAGTTCAATCGATTATTTTTTATACGGAAGACTGTACTTAGCCGCTGCTAACTCTTAGCTATGAATATCAATTTCAACGACGGAACTAAGAAAACGAGCGAAATATCTTCAGAAGGAATCAGAAATAAACTGAGCGTTTCTTCGTCTTGTGCATTGTCTGTTTGTACCATTAGTCTGACGGAGAATTAGGATAGTACGTGGAATTTATGTAGTAGAAATTATTTTTCATACAACTGTTGTTGGTGGCTGGAAGCGACCAAATAAAGCGATTACCAGTATTATTGACATTTGTAACTGGCTGATGCAACTCTCGTGCAGTTTCGGCGTCTTTGCCATATGCAGTTAGCACAGATCGTTCTAGCAATCATCACCATCATCCTTATCCTCATCATAATTGAATCATCATCAGCAACATCATTATTATCCTTGTCTGTATAATGATAATGCTTATTTAACAACAACAACGTCATCAGCATCAGGATTCTTGTTGTTATTGTTGTTATTGTCTTTGTTATGCATTCTAAGGTTTATTTGTCAGGCTTCTTGTATTTCATATAACACACAATCAGATGCCTAACACCGCTTAACGGTGGGTTTGAAAGTGATTCAATAGAATCGTAGTCTGTATTAGAATATTTGCTGTACAATGTTTACCCCTTATGTAGTCAATTGGCTGTGACTTCCTTTTCATATGTGTGAACTACTTCGACCGAGTTATAATCCGTTAATATAGGAACCTACTCTTTCATTGAAACCTCTGCCTGTATTTAAACAAGGCGCTTTCATTCAAGTCTTCCGCCTCGCCTCACCAGAGTTCTTTGATGGTATACTAAGTTTTCCGTTGTATCGTTTCCTTCAAATCGACAACCTTACAAGCTTTGAGCAAATCCTTCGCCTTTTTCGCTCTATCCACTTCGTCATTTCGGAACATTTTCTGTCTCTTCGCAGCTCGGATAGCTGTATCCACGGAGCAGTTTGCCACTGTCTGCTGCAGTCTTTCTCCTGGGACATGCATTCCACAGCTAAAAGGATTCTAAATGTGCTGTGACTAGTGATTTCAACGACAGACTTGTCTGCGAGGTCAACACCTTCTTTAAGAGATGTGAATAAGTACTCAGATATATAAATAGGCCTACGTTACTTGCACCTTTTCCCTGCATCTATTTGCCTTCTGACTAAGGAAACTAATGCAGTTGCGCTTTCCCGTTATACTTCTCTATCACGTGTGCAATGATGCATGATGTATCGCCCTCTATTTCGTTCGATAATTACAGGCTTCTGTTTTGTCGTGGCTACCAGCCCGAATCGATTCTTCATTTAGAAACAAATAGGGACATTTGACTATAATTAGCCTAGTATTAAATTTGATTTTCGCTAATTGGCTGTTTTGAGGGGCAGATGCAGACCGCTAGAAATTCAAATGCTTTTGAACAGTTCTGTTTTTCCGCATTTGATTAAGCTTTTGCGAAGTGTGAACATCTAAAATGTTTAGGGATTTTATGGACACGTCAAATTTCAAATTAACTAACGGTTTGCAACTTTACGCATATCTTCGATTGAAATGGATGGTTTTAATTTAGTATTTAAATAATCTCATGGTCCTTTTGCATGCCTTTCTGAAATTTCTTGTATCAGATAGTAGCTTATGTTCCTCTGTAACCATTTGTTTCTTCGAAAGATCGTTTCCCCTTTATAATTCTCCCCCATATTTCTTAGTTTTCATCCTATACGAAGTTCTAAGCATTTGTCGACAGTGAATTTGTGCGCTCAGTCGATGATTGACTTTTCTGTTTCCAGAGCGCAGTTTTTCCTTTAAAAAAGGAAGACTCGGTTGCCTTCGTCTCCACTGTCATCGTCATCATCATCTGTAGCTCGCTGTTTGTAATGGCTGTGCTGTAGTCATAAAATGTCACGCTAACTGTAACGGTGTGGAGCCTGCGATTGAACAACGCTGCCTAGAGTCGTTTATTTGCATATGGTATTCTGCAGTTGCCACTCCAAAATTCATCATGATTATCATCGCCTTTCTGTTCATCAAAAGCGCCACTGTTTCGTTTAACGCAATATATTCACTTACTGCTTGTATATAATATCCTCGAGCCGAGGATCGGCTGCACCAGGGACAATTGTGTACCATCTGCTTCTGTCTCTTGTCTCTTGTAATAACTGGCCGAACGATAATTCAGTCCACGACTTCGTGTTAACGACCCATGTCATACTGGGTCTTCCCCGAAGAAGCTCGGGATATAGGAATTCTGCCTTGGAAGATCTCCTTCTCTAAGCAGTCTCCGCTCTTTCGTAGCACATGCCCGAAGTATGAAAGCTTGACCTTACATACAGAGATATAATGTATGCATGTAGGCCTATATGTAAACCTATATTACATATACAATACATATGTGCATACATTTATGATGTACAATATATTACAGTATATGCACACGTACATACGTAACCGTAGCTTATATGTATGTGACGTTAAAAGCGACGACATATCGGTGTCGCGTGCTTTTCTCGGTAAATTGGCGCCCTCTGCTGTTAGCGGCCTCGGCACATCTGCCTTTATCACGCGTGTCTGCCTGGCGACAGAGGACGTGAAATTGATCTGGCGCCGGCGTCTAAGCCGTCTACTTACCTACATCTAATCTCATCGGATCTGAATATTTCTATTCTGAAATAATCAGTTAATGTAATGTGCTGTTCGAAATTATTCGATATTTTCAGATTATAGATGGGCGTTTCAGTCATCGCACCCAGCCATGCATCTAAAGGTTCTAATGGAAAATTATATATATAATATATATTTATATATATAGGCCTCTATATATATCTCCGTTTAATGTCGGAGATAGTGTAGGCCTATAGGATAGTGCAATATCCCCGGAGGATATACGACACCGAAGGACCCTTTGTAGTTTGATATCGTGACTTGGACCAACGGCCGCTGGCAAAGCGAAGACAACGACGATGGCGATGAAGAGATGGAGAAGGAGGGGAAAGAGAATAGAAGGAAGAAGAGGAGGAGGAGGCGACCAGAGGCGATGAATTGGATGCCAGGCGTTGACTTTCGTGTGATGCAGACGACCAGTTCTAACGTGTGGTGCTACATTGTCTTGTGCAAGGTAAGGTAAGGTAAGGTAAGGGGTGACGTAGGGTACGGAAGTCTTTTCTTCTGCTGTCCCTTTACGGTACTATTATCCGATGCTGTTGATTGTTACTGTATCCTTGTGCATTCATCTTCGGTGTGTTATATAGCGCAGTGCTGTTCCTTGATGTCACAGCTGCGTCCATTGTTGGTTAGCTACAGCCACCAAATGATATAGTTTGGTGATGGCGATCCTTCTTCTAATGGAAGATGTTTCGCCTGGTTCTGCTGTCAGGTTACAGGCCTATTACAGACCTATGGTGTTAGCGCTATGCTGTTGCCTTTTTATGGTGCATAGAGTTGTGATGTTGCCTTCTTTCACTGGATGGTGTTAGCTGGTGCTGTATTCATATGGACGGTATGAGGCCATCGTTAAACGATGTCGTGGTTTTCGTGTAAAGGCGTTTTGTTGACTACTCTTTAGTCCCTGACTAATATTTGTCGTCCTTTTGCGTGATAGCGTCCAATAATCCATCGGCGCTGATCTGGTTCTCCTCGTCGTTTCTCTCAATCGTAAATCTGATAGTATATGGTCCCCCGCTGGTCCAGTTCCGGCTACCGGTCGGTCGGTTGGTCGGTCGCTTCTCTCGTCTCAACATTCGACTCTGCTTCGGTAGAAATTTGGTGATTTGGCCGATCGCGCACGCATGGGAAGCTGGCCGGAATAAACTGTAAGCAATGATGCGTACATGCAATAAATCGTTTCGCAGCGGACCGACTTTTCATTGTGAAAGATTTGTGGAACATTTTATTATAGCCCTACATATATGAAACTCGTTTAATTTAGATTTTGACCGGCAGTTTGAACATTATTTTAGTATATCTTCAACTGACCCAAATTGGAGACAATAGAGGCGATCCTATACCAATACAAAAAAACACGTTCAGTGCCTTAATCGAAAACTTTCAAAATTTGAGATGCACTTTAAAAAAGACGATACTTTGCTGATTCCTTTCAATTCAGGGCTGCACGTAGGTCAAAGCGATGATTATCTTTCTCTGAGCTGTTTGTGGATGAAAAGGCTTTTGCAGACATTTCTAGAAAGCGTATGTCCAATACGCAGCGAGAACTTGTGAAAGGTTTGTGGACCTATGTAATTTATACCAATTTGCCTTTTGATCCAAGCAAGTGCGTTAGGCCTATCATCGGTCATAGCCTAATCCATTCGACGTCGTTCTCAGCCGATGGGTACTGTAGGGAAATTAAGGAAAGACGACGATGGTATTAGCTTTTGATATGAGTATAAATTGTGTTCGTTAGCTTTGTTTGAACTGCATCCATTTGTTTCAACTTGCTCGAAGTATGTTAAGCCTATTAACACGTGAGGTCGGACGGCCGTTAGGAGTTGCATAACTAATATGCTGACGCTCATTAGAGGCTCATAGAACGAGACTAAGAGGGAGACGCTGGTTGGACGTTGGGGGTTGGGGCAGAGATGGAAGTGAAAGACAAGAGGTGCATGAAGAAAAGAAGTTAAAAGGGGTAGAAATTGGATATAAGACGAATTCGCTAAACTGACGGTCCAACGGGCAACATCCGAAGAGCCGGAAAATTAATTAACACGTGCATCTCATAAGCGGGTGGACCACACGCGTAGCCAATGACGGAAACGAACAGCGACCTCTAGGCTGCTCTATAAAGGGGGCGGTAAATACGTTGTTGTATATATTTTTATTAATATACGAAAAACAAAAGCTTGTCTCGTTATTGTCGGATGATTTACCTATATTCAGCTATAACAGGCCGATGTCCCTAGAAGACTATCCGGCTGTGCTTTTGAGCACCGCCCTCCACCAAGAATCTGAAAGAAGAGTCTGTTCGTCGTCGAATCCTTTTGTCGACGACAGACAGGAGCACATCAATCTTTTCTTTCAGTACAGACACTCGACGACGACTTCAGTGGACTTCAATCCAGTTCACCAACCATCAACCAATGCCAGTAGAACTGCGCCACAAACACGAGTCCGATTGAACGCTAGGTCATTCACCGTAACACCGAAGCGGAAATACTTTCAGTAATAGAGGGCAGTAGACGTCTTTGGCCGCCCGGATGTTCCCAGCCCTAAGCAACGACCCTTTTGTGTCCGTAGTAATCGAGTTTGCGAATCCATTTATAAGGATCACGATCTAGAAGTTATAGCATAAGTATGCATATTGAATTTACAGATTATTACTGAATTACAGTTTAAGTATGCATATTGAAAACAATTTGCCTCCTACAGTCGCATCTGTGCCTGCTTTCGAGCCATGCGATGTGGGTGTGTGTGTGTGTGTGTGTGTGTGTGTACCAGTGCCACGTTAGACTGTGATAAATATAAATGTACACTGCCACGTTAGGCTGATAAATGTAAATAGGCCCTATACAAGTTTTCCTATAGCGACTGTATGGCCTCGACGCTGCTCATTTTCCAGTGAATTAATCGGGTGATATAGCACATACTGTAGCTATAGGCCTAATAATAACGCTACTTGTTGTTCTGCATGGTTATAGGTAGCGCGAGAAGCTTTCTAAGAGACGTTGGAGTCAGCAGTTGTGATTTAATAGCTGCGAGAAGGGTATACGAGAGATCAAGTTCCCGGTTGGTTCAGCTTTATTATTCGTCGGGTTTTCGCCGGCTCTTAATGATATCAGCCAAGTTGCGCCTGCGACCAGTTCTGCGATCGACTGCCCTGTCACATGCACAGCGAGAGCTGCTCTGTTTGCTAGCATTCCAAGTCAGAACGACAGCCCAATGGAAGATGTTGCTAAATATTGTGAGCAGGCATGCTGAGTATCTTTAAGGATTTTTTCAAGGAGAGGCATCTAAATTCCGGATGTGTTATTTGATTTGGAGGTATGAGCAAGACTGGAGTTGTCTGATCGGTGGTTAGATCCATGGTAACCCAGCCGAGACGGTGATAATATGGGGTTACAGTTGAATCGCTTTCCCGAAGCTGTCATCGCATAGCAGTGACCACAGGCACCGTTTGACCTGCCTGCCCTTTCAGAGTGCATGAAGATGAACAGTCATAATTACTCCATAGTTACTAGTAACGTAATGTAATATAATGTAATGTAGTATAAGTGAACATTTACAAGAAATGTATAAAAACCTCTAGAAGGCGCTTTTTGCTGAAGTTCATTGAACAAATTCATCTGTAACCAAACTGTGTTCGACAAGCTGGAAAGTTCTCATTGGCACTCCCTGAGTTGACCATAGAGGACTTGGCGTCCGGATATACTCAGGCAGGTCGGGCATTCGCCAGTAGTCGACCCTTTTCATGACTGACCGTGGACGCCACTCCTAAGACCCTAACTCGTCGCTGCATCAGCGAATCCGTGATTTCACGGTCGCTGACAGCATATGTAAGTTTGAGCTGCCTGACACTACCCAAATGGAAACCAGTCACTTTGTATAGGACGACCAACGCAAAATGGTGGGTCGGGCATACATTGTCAAAGGTAACCTAATAGCATCCAAAAAGCGCACACAATCCCATGCACACTTAAGAAATAACTCAGGAGCACATACTCGGACATGTAAGTCGTTTGAAGACACAAGGATTAACGAGAAAATTTCGCAAATGACAAACTTTTCAGCGAAAATAAACGAGATTCGTCAGCAACAGCCAACATGGCCCCCACCATATAGGATGCGCAGGAAAAGTGAAACATTACAGTGTGTAAGAACAAAAAAGTTAAACAGAATGCAAAAATAAATGGAGAGTTAAGAAATACGACGATACATTTTCATATTAGCACTTGATGTGCTTCCATGAAAATATATATTGCAACCAAACCTGAGGAACTCGGTTGAAAGCGATGACTAAAAAAGGCTTCACGCGAATCGCCCTCTCGGGCGTTTTGCCTCTCATGCGATTGGGTTCTTCTGGCCTTGAGCCAATCAGCTGTCAAATGCTTGATTGGTAGCTTCCTCTTCTGGTGCCTTGGCGTCAGCCAGCATGCTCTGAAGTCGATTGCAGAGCCTGCATGCAGAGCAGCTTTGCATCGTATTATCCACCGAATTACTAACAGCTGAACTACACATATGACGATCACATACGCGCATACGTGTGCCTTCATTCATGCTGAACCCAGCATAATGTAGGAGACATACGTCTAGTTACTTATGCCTGCACGAATATGCGCTAAGTCTTATGAACATTACGCAACGCCTCTGTTAATCAGTGCCTTGTGCAGATATACATGTAATCAGATAATTAGTATTACTTACTTACCCACAAAGCTCATTGTAATAAGGAATGCATAGTCGAATATTGTAGCCGATATATAACTGGATATTTAATATTTATATAACGCTCTTTTAGAATCTTGTGCTGTCCAATGTTGTTGGCTCGCAGCTATGTCTGCGTTTCAGTTAAATGTCCCTGGACAATTGTCGCTCACGAGACCAAGATAGACGAGACAGAGACTCATAGCTTTGCCCTGAATTGCGTCTTAGACAACGGCTTCTAAAGGCGTGCAACGAATAAGCAATTACCAAGCGTTGATGCCATCATAATTCGTATGTGGCCAAAACACAAGGGAAATGCATTCAGAAGCCCTTCCTAAGGTTGCGATGACTGAATGAAGGCAACGGGTTGGACGATTCACATGGAAAGATATCCCAGTTCACGGGAGAAATATATGCCTTATGGAAGTAATGGTATGGTTATGCTAAGGTATTGAAGCATCTTCACATACAGACATCTGTATATTGCAATAGACCTACGCCTATTTGCTGCCTTTTTATGCGTGTAGATTACTGTTATGTAGGCCTATTTTACTGTAGGCCTATCACTTGAAAAAGTGTCAGTAGCTCAATGATGCAATATTTCAAGCATTTCAGTGCAATTTATTGATAAATTTTAGTTCTAACAACAGTGAAGTTGCGATAGGCCTTTCGTAATCGTAATCGTAATTCCGAGATTTCTACAGCGTCCAACGAAAGCCGCGCCGCGGGGACCAGCTTACTTACAGGCGCTCAGTCAAAACAAAATCGATAGGCAAAAGGGTCCGGTTCCAGGTCAAGATCCAAAAGTCAGACGGAGAGACAGCGTAGCAGCTACGGGGGTGGTGTTTGGAATTGGAGAGCAGAGAGAGATAAGAGAAAGAAGGGATGTTTAAATCTAAGTAGTGCAAATCTAAGTTGTGCAAATACCCAAAACGAATCGTAACGAAAATGAATTCGGTATGAAAACATGTAATAACAACAAGGAAACGTTTCAAGGTATTATGCCTAAGATATTGAGTTACAGAACTAAACAAACATGTAGCCTGTGCAGTGTTAAATATTTAAATACCGGTTTTACCATTATTTAATTAGAAAAATATCGGCGTACACAATTCAGTCATAAGCGGTGGAGCCATGGGGTCCGGAGGTCACTTCACCCCCACTTCTGAGTGCACGGGGTCATGCTTCACACCCTCATTATCGCGGTCACCATCTTAGTCATGACGGAACTTAAACGTGGTGTATGGGCTTGTGCAGTATATGTAATCCAATTCACACAATGTGAAAGAGCGTTGAGCAATTATGAAAGCAAGGCAATATCAAAATTGTGCATTCTTATTTTTGCAAAGGAGTCGCTTTTTAATATAAAATTAGACATCATATGCTCAAAGTCGTCGGCGGTTGGGGCTTACCCCCCGATTCCGCTGGGAAGCTTTCAGATCCCTTTGTCGTTGACTTGCATTTTCTTAACCTTTCGACCAGGCTTCTTCCAGGTACTATAATTTTGACTACGATAATGAAAACGGCGCTATAGAAGTTTTAGATTAGACTGTCTGAAAAGGCGGGTGTTATGCGCCCCAGCTCTCTGGTACTGCACGCCCCCGACCCACCTCGGTTGCCTCGCTCTGGACCCCA
>OZ029919.1:21880171-22154875 GCA_964023275.1 Norana najaformis
ACAGATTTCAAGCGTTTGCGGAGCAATGTAGATGACAGGCTGATTAGTTCATTTCTGGTCTTGTGAGGAAGATTGTTTCAGGATGCAGGACCAACATAAGCAAAGCTTCTATGCTTGGTAGTAGAGGTCGAAACCCGTGGGACGACAAGGGGCTCCGTGAGCAGCCGAACGTAGAGAGCTACTACCAGGAATAGATAAGGCAGAGTTACAGAAATAACTCAGATAAGATGGGGCAGTTCTCACCAAACAGTTTTCGCACCTATAGGTCTCACAGAGGTGGAGAAGGTGATGTTAGGAAAAATCGAAGTGTTGGAAAATCAAAAACAACAACTGAGCGCGGTATATCAATGGTTGTACTTCACGGTTATCTTTGATTATTTAGAGTATAATGAGCTATCAATAGATAAGAATTTCAAATGTTTATAAGTTTTGAAAGCTTGTGTTGTGCTGGATGAACAGTTACGTACTGAAGAAGAAGTATTGAGACATTTATGTGTTAATGATAACGATATCCGGCGACTAATATTATTTGCTGCATAACGGTTCACACGCATGTAAATGTACCTCTTCAGGAATTTGTCATCATTGTTGTATTTCGTTCTACTACTAGGCCTACAAGCACTACTAGTACTACTACTACTGCAACACAATTTTTTTATATCCGAGGTATATATAATCCCTCAGGATTAAAAAAAAAATTCTCCGGAGAATACAAAATTCTGGGACGACTAGAAATCGTCAAGATCTGGCGGAGCAAAAGTACCGTGGCAGTCAACGGAATTGTAGCGTTGAATTGTGATAGCAATGCGCCGGAAAAGATAACTGGTTTCTCTCGTGTCTCCGGTTATACGATAGAGATAGCGCCCTAAATCTGTTATGAAGAGTAGGCCACTGTTGTTGATCGGGCCGAGAGTCTCGAACGCCAAGAGTACAAAGAGTGCTGTATTTCTGGCATTTCCTATCTGCTGCCACATTCGGCTGCGCCGGCAGCTGAGGGTGATGTAGATGGGAGGTAAGATGCGGCCAAAGTGTCTATTACAGTGGCATCCCAAATCAAAGCGCGGCCCGCCCGCCACGGAATGGGGTTAGACCATCAGGTCTTTTTCCGTCTGTTCTACTGAGTCCAGGCGGATCCTTCACTGTCGGGGAAACCAGTCCGAATAAGACCCCGACAGATTATGTCGTTGAGGGTCGCATGTCTGGAGGTTCGACCTGGTCCAAGGGAGCAAGAAAGCCCATGGGAGCCATTGGCCGGGACAAGGGCACCACAACGGCACTCATGAGGTTCGCATATGTTGACTCCAAGGCTGAGGCCTACTGCGACTCTCACGGCCTCGTCATCCAGTCCCAGGCCACAGGCAGTAATGGGCAAAGCAAAAAACCAATCGCTCGCATGTGGTGCCGCAACGGCCTTAAGCCTTGCTTGATGGTATGCGTCAATGAATGAGGTGCAGAGGGTGTTGGTATCCCGGTCAATTATTGGTTTGTCCCAGTATGACTGCTTGTGGACAAAGGGCCAAGGCATTATCTGGGTTGGGCACTGAACAATCGGCACACCAGCGATCCAGCAGAGTTTTGGCCTGATGGTCCTCGGGTACTTGAAGAATATAGAGCATGGAGGCTTGAAGACTCAGGGTGCCTGCAGTCGAAGCCAGAAAGGCGGGAAGTGTAAGCGAGGTCACCCGGCGAACGCCCAAACCTCCAGCCTTGACTGGAAGGGAGGCCTGGAGCCATTGATTGTCAGAGAGAGAGAAATTCAGAATTGTTTCCAGGCTCTGGCGCAGCAGAGAATCAAATGAGGGTGGTCCACACAAGGAGAACATCGTAAAGTGTGCAGGGGTTTCGAGTGGCTGAAAGAGCTTCTTAGGAGAATGATGGCATCGTGTATAGCAACATCTTCCAACCTTGAGATTGCCAATGATTGCTCAAGGCATCGGGACTCAAGAACATGCTCAAGAGCGTTTGCGTTAGAAAGTGGAGCACCAAGAAGAGAACCAGCCTCGGGCTTGATAAACAAGAACTCGTTGAGAGAACTGTGTTTGGTCGTGAGTTGGCATCACGAAATTACCTCACATTTGGCACGTTTGAGGTGTAAGCCCAGCTTACTACATTCCAGCTCAATCATGTCAACATCCGCAGCCACCATAGATTCTTCCCATCCCAGAGTGAGATCATCGAGAAAGACGAGGGTGAGAGGAGAAGACAGATGATAGCGAAAAGTTGCCAACTTAAGTGTAGTGGCTTCTGCGTAGGCCAGATGAGGAGCTATCTCTTGCAGAATGCTGTATAGTGCAGAAAGCATTTGGTTCCTGAAGAGGCTGTTAAATGCGTTTGCAAAATCTAGTTTGACAAGTATTATTATCATTATTATTGTCATTATTATTATTAATATTATTATTATTATTATTATTATTATTATTATTATTATTATTATTATTATTATCATCATCATCATCATCATCATCATCATCATTATCATAATTATGTATGTATCCAATTATATATTAAAATAATAGTAATCATACTAATATACTAATCAGGACCTTAAAATAACAATAATAATGTAACATCCCATAAAAAAGCCAGCATCCCAAATACAGCCGGTGCCATAATCAGATGTTGACTGATTGTCGGTTGACAACATCCATGAAGTTTTTATTCAACCATTCGCCAGAAAGTAGATTATCCCATTTGCGCCCAGTGATCCCATTTGGGAACTACAGTTCATCTGCACAAATCCTTTCAGTATGCACAAACTTTTAATTGAGACCTAGGTGTGAACACTTGCTTACTTATTAAACATTAAATTATATTGTTCTCGTTATTTAGAGTTCTACTTTCGGTCAGTGGATTTGTTGACAAATATCGCGGAAAGTAAATGTGTAACCGTTGCTACAAATTACAACATGGTTGATGATGTTGGTAAAGTGAGACATTGGTGCACAGCAAAAAGGGTGGTAATGGAAATTCCACAGCCGACTGTGGTAAACAGCTAAAACCACCACATGGGAAGTGTGGATATATTGGATTCGTTCATGACCCCTAACGACTGGAATTTCGATCAATGAAATAGTGGTGGCCGTTGTTCTTGAACGGAATCAACATGCTTGTCGTGGCATCTTGGCGATTGCATATGGAATTAGAAAGAACATTTGACTAGCTTTCAACTCGTCGCTACACTGTCCGAAGAGTGATGCACTCTATCAAGTCCAACATAGTTGTCACAGGTATAGGCCCTCGTCCAATGGAGAAAGTTAGCAAGGCAGGAATTAATCAACATCTTGTATCTAATGAGAAGCTGTCAAGATGCAGATTCTGCATGATAAACTGTAGACTTAAGTGTGCGAAGTGTGATGTATCGCTGCATCTGTGGCGTGATTAGAAATATCATTCTCACTGCTCCTGCTGACATTCTTCAGTAATTCATATGACAATACTCTGAGGACATTGGTTTGTTTAGTCTGTATAAGTTCAAATGTCTTAGGTTTGACGTGCTAGACCTGTTGCTATGCTTTATAAATAGGTTTTTACTGTAATGCAATACAAAATGGTTGAGTAAATGTTCCACAATACCTGCTGCAATGAACTCAGAGTTGCTTCTTAAGCTAGAGGTTCATTATTTTAGAACATACTTCATTTTGCCCCAAACTTCCCATCTGAGAACAGAATGCCATCAGGCCATATACCCGATTGATGATCTTAATGTATTTCTTAATGCATCTGGCTCAGAATCTTCAAAAACGCAATCTGGCATGTGTGAGTTGTACGATCATCATTTGGATACTAGTGGGTTATCTCGGTTATACTTTTCCAGATTCAACTTCTTAACTCACCATTCTGGAGTAGCAACTGGTGAGTCATTGAATAAAACGAGTTTCTTGTCAATTTTTAATTTACTTTAAGCTTTATCTCCTTTGAATGCAAGGTGTTCTCTTCATTTTATTAGCTCGCCATTTGGCAAAATGGATGACGAGCTTTCATCTCTTTTAACAGATTTATGAGACTAAAACTTCTTCTAGCCATCTTTTTAGATTAACAGCATTATCTGTTTGCCTTACCATCGTCTCTCCTTGTTTAAGACGATATGTTCCACGTTCAAGAACTTCATCGATCTCGTAAGTTCCAATTAAACGTGGTGCTAATGTGTTACCAATTACGTGTAACACGACAACGATTTTACCATAGAACATGTCCCACTACATATACGGTGTTATTAAATAATATTATGGAATGCTATAAAGCAATTAATTCATAATCAGCTGAACAAAAACAGCTTTTATCGAATTCATTTTTCAATAATGTATATGTTAAATGATTTAAATCATATTTAAGATGAAATGACAACCGAATGGAGAAAGCTATGTATCGTAGATGGGGAGATTCCATTTCAATGGGGAGACAGTTCTGAAACACAGTATCCGATGAGACATTACTACGCCCGAGGGAGACCATAATTGGGAAGGAGATTCTAATTGGGAAGGAGATTCCGTATCACGACACCGAATGTGGACGAATCCAAAGGTCGGCAATGGACATGGAGCCAGTACATCACAACACTTACGGTTTACTTGTCAGATCACGTTTGATGACACGGACAAGTGTGTGTAAACACCATGTCCTAATTATATACACGGAGTCCGCTCAGCAGATTCGAACCCGCACCTTTTGATTATAGACCAAGCGCATTGTCGATAGATAGACTTATGCTCTAGTCCTGCCAAGGCCCTCTTGAATATCAGCTCAAAACAGAAATTAAATAAAGGTGCAGTTCCCTTACTTTGAACTTGTGTACATTCACTTCTCTGCGATTCGTCGTGTGCCTTTAGACGTACGTCATGGTTCAAGAAATCTGCTGAGTGTCTTTCCAACTGCGTGGAGATGTCTTCTGTCGAAGCAGCAGTCTTATTCAACATCACCTTCAGTTCTTCCAAATCCTTCTTTTGCACGTCCAGTTCTTTGGTTTGTTTGTCCAGTTTGGCATTTAGGTCTTCTGTTTGTTTGTCGAATTTTTCTTTCGTTTCTATAGCTTGTTTGTCCAGTTTGTTATTTATTTCATTGGTTGCAGCCATCAGTTTCGCCATTGTAATGCAGCATATATCTTTTCCGCATTCTATCGCATAGTCTGATGCCTCTACCACGAAAACATTTCGACTGGTCAGAAAAACCAGCAAAAGAATATGACATAGCAAGAGCGACATGTTCAAATAAAATACTATTTTGCCTGCGTTTGTTCTTCACTGTCATTTCTGAATTGCCAAAAGTAATTGCCTCTTTTATATTCTATAATATACACGCCTATTATAAGATTTACAATGCTAAAAAATAAGGCGTTGAGTATCATTTAGGATAGTTTATCATAATCATTGGCTATGGTACTGCCATTAAGATTTTGATAAAATATCTTAAGAGTACTCAACATTGGACTGATTCTACATGGTGGTGAAGCCTTTCGTCAGCAGATAAGTACGACTTAGTCGTTTTATAATCAGTACACGAACATTCGCTGGGCCAAAACAGCGCAAGGTAACTTGACCGCCTTAGGTTTAACGCTTTGCAGCGACCAAGTGAGTTGGCAGATGAGAGTGAGGATATGAGAGATAAATGGTTGCCGGGGTTTGCTAACGGACCGTACTGGCTTTAGAAATGTTTAAATCGGCGGACTGGATGCTTGTTTACATGCAATAGATTGTGGCAGTTAATCAAGAAAAGGCAAGTAGATAAAATGGCGTCACTTGAACTTCGATCTAACATTCGTTGTCAGGGTCCTTTGTATCTCATTTGTGATTGCCCAGTAAGAACCTAACCACTGCGACAAAGCTGTTCCAAGTCTCTTTATATTCTTTTTATACTTCATAGTGAGCTTCATGGGGAATTCTTTGCACTCCAGGATCTTCTTTATCTGTGATCTAACGAAGACATCGGCTTTAACCTTTGCCTCATACAGCTTAGGGAAGAAGTCTTGAAGGTACTGGAAGGCTGCCCACTCCTTATCTAAAGCTGTGACAATTTGTTTCATAAGACCCAATTTGATGTGCAGTGCATCAGCACTTTATGGGGTCCACTAGTGGCTCCCACTTGATGTTGTTCCTCCCACAGAGAACTCGGTCCGCTGTGGCCAGTACCGCCTGTGGTGGTGCACCTAGTTGTCCCTGCTGTCCCAAAGGTAAAGATAGCAGGGAAACTTGGTTAACCCGCCTTGGAGACCCATCAGGAATGCTATCATTTTGAAGTCTCCGATGACCTCTCAGCCGCATTCATAATACTTCAGAGCGTCTAGTAAGCTCTTGATGCTGTTGTAATCCTCTTTGAGGTGAACCGAGTGAGCCAGAGGAAAACACGGTTACTTGTTCCCGTTATATAGCAGCATGGATTTGAGGCTCCTGATTGAACTGTCAATAAAGAGACGCCACTCGTTCGGGTTACAGTCGATTCCAGTTGCCTCGAACAAACCGGTGACATTGTGGCAGAAGTGAGCCCATCTTGACTGGCGAAGAAGCTGGAAAAAGCTTGATGACGCGTCCTCTGATCTGCGATTTGCACACTTTCATCCAACAAATTCCTCTGCTTGAGCCTAGGCGTCAAAAGCTCGGCATTGGACTTGGTGAGATCAAGACCTCTGATCAAGTAGTTGAGGTCTTTTTGGTTTGGATAGTATGAATTTCTCTCCTCAGCTCGGAAATTGTAATCTGTACCTCCAACGTCTTCCTCGCTCTCTGACTTACTGCTTTGTTCTGAAGACTGCTACTTCTCTCCGGAGAAGTGGGTACGGGAAGCTCAAGGCAGTGTGGCACCGGGACGATGTTTGAAGGAAGGTCCGGATACGGGACAGCAGGTGCATTCTTGCGAGTCCGACTTTTGAAGGATACACCATGCCGAAGTAGCAATTGCTTGAGTGGTCAGTGGGTTCTCGCCAAATTCTTGGGATAGCAAACTTCGTGGCTCTTTTCCCCCTCTGTACCATCCTGCAAAAGAACAACATGAAATTGTAATCATAACAAAATAAATGTATTTCACCATGAGTAGTGTGTAAGACATTTTCACAACATATTTCACATATGATATATGTGTTCAATGATATTGAAAATTTAAAAAAATTGTGAAATTACAACATTTCAAACTATTAAAACTTGTATTACATAAAATGCCGCCATCTAAGAGAGTATCAATTGTCCATCTTACCCTCCAGCGTTTCATTTTGCAGTGCTCGCAAGTGAAATGAAGGGCCCAGGGTTTCTCTTGATCCCCAACAGGCATGCCGAAATATGTCCTGCTGGCTTCATACATCTTAGCAGATGCTGCTACGGAGTACTTTTTCGCTCTTGTCTTGATAAATTGGCCTCAGGCATAGCATAATGCGTCTGCCGGATACTTGCAGCCTCTTGATGCCATCTCATATATGTATCCACTTAGGCAGCTACGACTAAACTGAACTGGTGGACTTAAGGCCACTGTATTTATACTGCTATTTATATTTCTAGAAAGTTCCAGAAGGTTTTGGACGTTCTAGAATATTCTCGAAAGTTTTAGAAAGTTCTAGCAGTTTCTCCAAGTTGACTCAGTTCTGAATTCATCTTGAATTTTCTGTAAAGTAGGTAAATTTCAGAATATCACTCTCCTGGTCGCAAATTTTTGTGGAGAATAATAGCCATTTTCTATAATTTTGAGGCAAAAGCAATTAGGAAATAAAACTTACTACCCAGGAATTTACTACTCAGGAAATAAATAAAAATTTGTTACACGGTGTTATTTCTTAGACACCCCATTTGACTTCCTGTCTGAAGTGGAATGACAGTTGCTTTACTGAGACGGACTTTTTCTTCATGGACTCAAAAAGACAAGAGTTCATTCCAGTTTAATTAAGATCTGTTCAGAATTCGGCATTCAGGTGAGGGGCAAGGCTATTGTATAAGCCAAAATTCGCCATCGAGATTTCCAAACCCATTTTCATAGTCTTTCCAGTATTGCTCAAAGTTGACGCTGCCATCTTTACGCCGCTGGAACACCTTGATTTGAAAAGCATACATTAATCTTACCATTTTAAGATGTTTTAGGAAAAGAAAGAACAGTTTGAGTTTGTATTGAGTGAAGACTTCTAATAGGCTAAAGACAATTGACCATTGTTACTTTAGCTTTGCGAAAGTTAAAGTTGATTAAACCTATATAGTCTATCAATTGTATCGCATTACAGAATATTACAAAATCATGGATACTCTTACAGAACGCGATAATATAAAAATTTAGCCAAAGAAAATAAGTAAAATTGCTAACAAGGTTTCCTGTGCAATTCAGGTAGGCCTACGATGCGGATTGGCATATATATATATATATATATATATATATATATATATATATATATATATATATATATATATATATATATATATATATATATATATATATATATATATATATATATATATATATATATATATATATATATATATATATATATATATATATATATATATATATATATATATATATATATATATATATATATATATATATATATATATATATATATATATGGAATATGACGAAAAAATGTTCAATCACTTAATATTTAATTAGGCCACACACACACACACACACACACACACACACACACACACACACACACATATATATATATATATATATATATATATATATATATATATATATATATATATATATATATATATATATATATATATATATATATATATATATATATATATATATATATATATATATATATATATATATATATATATGTGTGTGTGTGTGTGTGTGTGTGTGTGTGTGTGTGTGTGTGTGTGTGTGTGTGGCCTAATTAAATATTAAGTGATTGAACATTTTTTCGTCATATTCCATCTCACCAGCCAACTTTGCCCCGATTTCTGAAAATCCTCTTTATTTTCACAAGTTGACATTGATTGATCTTTGATATATCATGTGCTTTGAGACGTCTGTAACGGGTCAAGAGATCTGTTGAATGTCTTTCCAACTGTAACGAGATAATACTCGTTGATCTAAAGCTCTTATTTGTGTCACCTTCGATTCTTTCAGGTCCTTCCCTTGTTTTTCCAGTTTACTATTTATATCATTGAATTTCGCTATCAATTTTGCCATTGTCGTAGAGAATTTATCACTTCCGCATTCTAGTGCATCGTCGGATGCCTTTCCCAGCGCGGAATATCGAGCGGTCAGAAAAACCAGTAGGACAATATGATACAGCAAATGCGACATCACGATCGAGCATGATACTGCTTTCATATGTCTTATGCCTCCGCTGCGACTTCAAAAATAATTGACTACAATTGTATATTTTTGACATAAATAGTTGCCGTCGCAACATTAATTATGCTAGACAGTCAAGGCGCTGCATATCATCTAGGAAATATTGCACTGTGTTCAGAAAAAAAGCATTCATTAACATCTTATCGTCTCAGTTCATATCAAGGAAAATATGATGATATATAGTTGAAAACAACTATATAACTTTAAAATTGCCACAGTTTTATGGGCTTTATTAATACCACAGTGTTCATTAAGTTAATACCAAACAGCTTTTCTGTACGAGTTATAAACGGACTAAAATTTGGCAAATTGCTTTGTGAATCGATTCTTGTTGAGAATTCTCAAACTTCTGCAATCTGTGGAATAACAAATATTCAAAATTTCAGTTAAGGTATAGTTTACTGCTTTTACCAAGAGGATCATACATTTTTGTGGATTGATGTACATTAATTGGAAAGTTGATCTCAAACCTAAAATTATGAAAATCGCCATTATATTTCAGGGTTCTCTTTATATTTATTTTATTTAATTAAACAAATGTGCCACTCAACATCTTATGAATGTAATATATAACGAGTTGTAGCTCCGATAAGACTATTTGTAAGCCTTATCCTTCAGGTTACCAGATTATTCTGGTCTTGATTTATAACAACTGAGAGCTGTATATCAATGGTTCTACTTCAAACTTATTCTTGGATTAATTAAAGTAGAATGATCTATTATTTGATAAGAATGTATATCAATTTTGAAGACGTGTAGTGCAATGGATGATTATTTACGAACTTACGAAGGATCATGATAACATTGATGTGTTTATGATCACGATATCTGACGACTAATGTTTGCTGCATAACCGTTCACATGCACGTAAATGTAATTCTACAGTAATGCGCCTTCATTATTTTGTTTCGTTATTATAATTATTATTATTGTTGTTGTTGTTGTTGTTATTGTTGTTGCCATTATTATTATCATTAAAGTTGCATCTTAAGCTAGAGGTTCATATTTTAGAACATACTTCATTTTGCCCCAAACTTCCCATCTGAGAACAGAATGCCATCAGGCCATATACCCGATTGATGATCTTAATGTATTTCTTAATGCATCTGGCTCAGAATCTTCAAAAACGCAATCTGGCATGTGTGAGTTGTACGATCATCATTTGGATACTAGTGGGTTATCTCGGTTATACTTTTCCAGATTCAACTTCTTAACTCACCATTCTGGAGTAGCAACTGGTGAGTCATTGAATAAAACGAGTTTCTTGTCAATTTTTAATTTACTTTAAGCTTTATCTCCTTTGAATGCAAGGTGTTCTCTTCATTTTATTAGCTCGCCATTTGGCAAAATGGATGACGAGCTTTCATCTCTTTTAACAGATTTATGAGACTAAAACTTCTTCTAGCCATCTTTTTAGATTAACAGCATTATCTGTTTGCCTTACCATCGTCTCTCCTTGTTTAAGACGATATGTTCCACGTTCAAGAACTTCATCGATCTCGTAAGTTCCAATTAAACGTGGTGCTAATGTGTTACCAATTACGTGTAACACGACAACGATTTTACCATAGAACATGTCCCACTACATATACGGTGTTATTAAATAATATTATGGAATGCTATAAAGCAATTAATTCATAATCAGCTGAACAAAAACAGCTTTTATCGAATTCATTTTTCAATAATGTATATGTTAAATGATTTAAATCATATTTAAGATGAAATGACAACCGAATGGAGAAAGCTATGTATCGTAGATGGGGAGATTCCATTTCAATGGGAGACAGTTCTGAAACTGTTCTGAAACACAATATCCGATGAGACATTACTACGCCCGAGGGAGACCATAATTGGGAAGGAGATTCTAATTGGTAAGGAGATTCCGTATCACGACACCGAATGTGGACGAATCCAAAGGTCGGCAATGGACATGGAGCCAGTACATCACAACACTTACCGTTTTCTTGTCAGATCACGTTTGATGACACGGACAAGTGTGTGTAAACACCAAGTCCTAATTATTCACACGGAGTCCGCTCAGCAGATTCGAACCCGCACCTTTTGATTATAGACCAAGCGCATTGTCGATAGATAGACTTGTGCTCTAGTCCTGCCAAGGCCCTCTTGAATATCAGCTCAAAACAGAAATTAAATAAAGGTGCAGTCCCCTTACTTTGAACTTGTGTACATTCATTTCTCTGCGATTCGTCGTGTGCCTTTAGACGTACGTCATGGTTCAAGAAATCTGCTGAGTGTCTATCCAACTGCATGGAGATGTCTTTAGTCGAAGCAGCATTCTTATTCAACATAACCTTCAGTTCTTACAGATCCTTCGCGTGCACGTCGAATTTTGCATTCATTTCTGTAGCTAGTTAGTCGAGTTTTGCCGTCAATTCTGTAGCTTGTGTGCCCAGTTTGTTATTTATTTCATTGGTTACAGCCATCAATTTGTTTGGAATAATATATCGCACGATATTCGTTCTGAGCCTAATTTGATATTGTTCAAGAAAGCAATGCGCGCGTACCTTAATGATCTAAATAAATAAAAAATATGTTTTTGTTTTTTAGTTTTTCACTAGTTAAGGTTTATTCTTGTTTGGTTCATTTTTTTTGTATACAACTCGTTCAGATTCTACTATGTTTTTTTCAGTTAATGATGCTGTCAATCATTCGTCATTTAGCAATAGCTGTTGGGACAAGGGGGACCCTAATAAGCGGGACTTTGGTCCCTTCTGGGTTCTTCTTTTGTTTCCTAAAACAATTGTGAATATTATGCTTTTCCCTGTTATATTTCTCTGTTTGGATCAATAAAAAGAATGTTATGTTATGTTATGTTATGTTATTTTACCATTGTAATGCAGCATATATCTTCTCCGCATTCTACTGCGTAGTCGGATGTCTCCACCAGCACAGCATTTCGACTGGTCAGAAAAACCAGCAAAAGAATATAGCATAGCAAGAGCCACATCCTGCTCAAGTAAAATACATGTTTGCCTGAGTTTGGGCTTCGCTGTCGCTTCTGAATAACCGAAAGGAATCGCCTCTTTTATACTGTACAAAGTACACGCCTATTATAAGATTCAGAATACTAAAAAATAAGGCGTTGAGTATCATTTAGAATATTTCATCTTTTTCATTGCCTATGGTTTTGCCATTATGATTTTGATAAAATATCTTAAGATTTCTGAACATTGGACTGATTCTACATGGTGGTGAAGTCTTTGACCAGCAGATAAGTTCGACTTAGTCTTGTCATAATCAATAGACGAACGTTCGCTGGGCCAAAGTAGCGCATGGTAACTTGACCGCCTTAGGCAGCGACCAAGTTGAGTCGGCAGGTCATTGTGGGGGTATGAGAGATAATGGTCTGCCGTGGTCTGCTTACGGACCATATTGGCTTTGGAAATGTTCGAATCGGCGGACTGGATGCTTCTTTACATGCAGTCGATTGTACCGTTTAATCATGAGAAATCAAGCAGATAAAATGGCGTCACTTGAACTTCTATCTACCATTCATTGTCAGGGTCCATTGTATCTCATTTGTTTCAGTACACAAGTCTCTGATCGCCACTCCACTTCTCATGCATGCAGCCGCTTGTATATTCGAGAAGGCTCTTCGAAACCTACATTCGTCACTTCATCAATTCTTATTTTTCATTTACAACAAATAATCGCGATATATTTACCAGTGTACATCTTAGATTATTAAGAGTACGTCTAGTCGGAGCTGGAAAAGGATCCGATTTTCAAATTTATATCAATACCGGTATTATAATATAAGCGGGTGCTCTTCTACTTCTCTATGTCTAATTCCATAATTTATTGCTTGTACAATTAGCTGTCCAAGCAATCTTGCAAAGAATATATTACATGTCCATATAGTGAATGAGCCAACATACAGCTATGCACAGATTGTGCTGTTGAGTGACAACGCAAGACATTTTGACTGATCGTGACGGATGTTGTGCATAGTAGTAAATTTGTAATTAGACGATCTTAGTTAGTCGTGGATGTCCGGATAATGATGTAGAATGATGATTTCTATAGCGCATATTGTACTACACATGGTATCAATCGATGGTGCCTTTATGAATGTGGCAAATGGCTAAAACAATTCGACAACTGTTTCATTCTGTGTCCCACAAAACTCGGTCCTTGCGCCGCTCTGTATCCACACCTAAGTGCTCTTGTTGGCTGATTCATCAACATGCCGATTACATTCATTTGGACCTGGCATCATTGTTAATGTGTGTCAAAAAAGGCTATTTTAAGAAAGTTCAGTTCTAATTGTCTTAAAATCAGAAAACTGACAGTCTTTGATGAACATCACCCTTATGCCAACAGCCATTTTTTCTTCTCCCTCTAGCTCCCTCGTTTCCTTTTTTTATATAAATTCGTTCCAGTCCGGTCTGCTGATCCGAGCACACACAACCATCGACTGGCAATCCGTGGATTGTATCTTGCAGCAGCTTAAAAATATATACAACTAATTATATATGACACATTTAAATTTAATTTTACACAATTATACAAATAAAGACATGAAAACAATGGCAAAGCGTTAAGGGCATAACAATGTATTAACATAAAGCAGAATGTTTCTTTAGATATTTAAAAATGATAATGTAAATGCATGTAGATATACTTTCGTGGTATAATCATTAACCAACCACGGTGGTCCAAGATTAACTGTTGTTTAGTTTCCAACCGTCCTTTAATGAAAATAATTGAAGCATCGCCGTTATAATAATGCATGGAAGGGTCACCATGATCACTTCTAAGTGTGTGCTGATAAAAAAGGTCTTAGAAGCACCTGATAGTTTCAATTCTTCAAATCAATCTGCTATGTCTAAGTGAAATCCTACAGCTGTGAGAATAATTGTAATTGCACTTAGAACTTGACATCACTAAGGCTCTAGTGATCGCTCTGAGTTAAAGAGGAATTCTTAAGAGAACAAAGAAAAATGTGTACAGCCGCCGCAGCGATAAATTATGCGCGATTAGTAAATAGAAAAGTCCATTGAATATATTGGTTACTGGGGAGATGTCATATTAGATTAGTGCATGTTGTATATTCACAAGAAGTGAGTTCCACAATGACGGACCCGCACATTTAATTGCAAATAGCCTTGCGTTCGTACTGGCAAAGGTGCTATAGTAATTACCTTGAGATCTAGTAAAATAGGAGTGGCTCACAGTGCAGTTCTTAAAATAGGTACTAAAGACTGGAAGTAGTAATTTACGTTAGAACCTGTACATACAGATGAATATTTGGAACTTATTTATACAGTCAAATTTCAACATGATAATGTTTAAAAAGAAGTGTTCAGTGTTCATACCAGGCAAATTCTTAGCAAAAATTCTAATTGAACGTCACTGGAAAACTTTTAGTCGAGAATGGTAGGTAAAGGCCCAAATCAGATTACAATACGATAAGTAGGGGTAGATCAAAGAGTAATGTAAGTTCAATAGAACATATTAGGCAGAGCATAACGAACACGAAACATTATTCCAATGCTTTTGTCTATTTTACTTCATATATGGAATATATGGTCCTTCCATGTTAGGTGACTGTCAATACAGACATCAAGAAATTTGCACGAGTTCACTTGTAAAATCTATTGCTTATCGATACAGATATTTATATTAATATAAGGTACTGCATTCCTGTGTGAACAAAACAAGATAAGTTGGTGTTGCCAAAAATTCAAGGATAATCTGTTTGTCCGAAACCAGTCAGCAATCAATATAAGTTCGTCATGAATGGACTCAATCAAAACATTAAGTGATTTATGAGATGAAAAAACACATTGAATTGTTGTAAAGGCGAATGTTTCTTTAGCTGTAACTGATGGCTGTGCGGTTCCTCGTCCTCAAAGCAACACGAATCAGGAACTCTGAATATCAAGTCGACTGTAAAGTTTGGATGCGTCTACGTTGGTTGGGTTCTGCGACTGTGTGATAGTCCACCAATGCAGACTTTTCTAATTGTCTGAGCATTGTTTACTTTTGGATGAAGTTTTAATTCTTAATTAAATTGAACACCACTTAGGCTAGCGTGGGCAGCGCTTTTGAGAGGTGTTCGTGGGGTCCTTAAAAAGCGATATATCAAGTGTCTAGACACGTACATACATGCAAACGTACCAACATGCATGCATGCATGCTTACATACATACATGCATGCATACATACATCAGCATATACAAACATACATACATACTTACATACGTATATACATGCATATAAACATATATACATACATGCATACATACATACATACAACATACATACATAGACAAAAATCATCTACAACTGGAAAGCGGTTAAGAAGATTTTTTATTGGAATAAGCGATGAAAACTGATTGGCATTAGACCAAAACACATCCGATATTTAGAAACAGTTTTCTTTGTACAATAATTGAAGGCATTGAGCATCTTACAAGTGAATGCCGAATAAAAGGCTTAGTTGTGACTTTGGCATGATGATATAAATCTGGGTAGATGCACTGTTTTGGTTGACTGATTAACTAAGAACGATGCTGAAAGATAAAATATTCTGTAGTATTCTATTGTCTTTTAATGAAAATAATTGGTGCAGTGTTATTATAATAATGCACAGAAGATCAACAAGGCCACTTATGAGTTGACATGCGTGCTCTTAGAACCACATGACAGTTTCAATACTTCAAATCAATCTGCTCGGTCTAACTGAAATTTTACAGCTGTGAGAATAGTTTTAAGTAGACAATGCTTAAATTTAAACAGTTTGCAAACGTTTTAGTCTTAGCCTTCATATTTCCAGCATCATTATGCATGACAAAAAGTATAGGATTTAAATAAGTCTATCCACGAAATATGTACGACTTTTGAAGAAATCAAGTAAATCAACCAGAAAGCGCATTTTATGTTCTGCTTTCTACAAAGTATCAACAAAATTAAATAAATGTGCAATCACTAAATTATGTGATTAGTCAAATCACCAAGTGAATCGACGAAACGATTCGAGGTGCGTGATCTAGATAACTGCAGCGATCTTCATTTCCGTAGCCTTAAGGAATTGGCCATGCCAGTGCCACCACCAAACTCCATTACCGGCTGATTTATAAAAACCTTTAAGGTACAGACCGTTGAGGTTTGAGTCGTGGCAGCTGTTGTACCACCAAGGAGCTTACAGGAGAGTGCGCAGTTTGCGCGACTCAGGTCGTTATCTGCGTCATTTGTGCTGAACTGCATGTCATTGTGATAGGCCAAACTGTCGCCTGAACAAAAGCAATAAAGCTGAAATCACGAAGGATGTGTCTATTTTCAACTGTTAACTTGACTTAGTATTAAGTTTAAATCATGAAGAATATTACTAGTTTTGCTATGGATTTTACGAGAATGCAAAAGAGCGTACAAAATTTATCACATATATAGAAAAGGAGCGACCACTTGTCAATACCAACCTGTATTTCCAGAATATCCTCCGACAGTTAATCGATATTTGTCAGATGCTGGCTTCACAGAGAAGATCGAGTATTCCGCGTAACGTTTCTGTTCCGAAAAGTTCACCAGCTCAACGCGTAACTTTTACGTCCTGTTCATTGTCAGTAAAGATAGTTTCTCGTTACCTGGAATGAATGAATGTAAGTAGACAAGGAAGATTCACAAATCCATCAGTTAATGAGTGAAATATATAAGCACACCAATAATTTACTAAACAGCATGTTAGTTTCACAAAAGTATTTAAAATGAAACTATTATTTTAAAAGCTGTTGTGGCAACTAAAATAGTAAATATGGGCAATTTTAAGTGAAAATTAAGTTCATTATGCTATTGAGAACTTAGTGATAGTTGCTGTAGGTGAATTATTTTTAATAAGTCTGCCATCATTATTGATTGTGGCTAAGAAGTGGTGGATGGTCCGGAAAGTTATGAAGGCATGTGTTCGGGTTGGGAGTTCAGTTGTTATTAGGCAGAAAGAGGACTATGGGTTTGTGTGTGTAAATATGTCTGTTTCTATATAGTAGTACCTTGTCGTCGAGCTGTTGATTGTTAACTGCTTGAGATAGAGACTGTAGATATAAAAGTGTTAATATTTTTTCTTTGAAAGACGAAGGTATAATACAAAAAGAAAAGGAAAGGCGTAATGTATGGTGTATTTATCTCGTGCTAAAGATTGTATGTAGATTTAGGACAGTGATGTTTGGGCAAACATTTCAGTTGACGAGCCGAATGAGAAGTAATTGTTCATTATGGGAGCCCGATGCCATTACATGTGCGGCATAATGGTCTATTCGGTAAGGCGCTGGTCTATAATCCATCGATTGGAGGTTCGCGCATGCTCAGCGGACTCCGTGTAACGACGAATAAACCAAGGATTTTTTGCGCAAATATTGGACATCGATATTCTTCTGTAGCATTAAAGCTGACACTTCAATCAGTTGCTTTATTCCGTATGCGCCGTCATGTACAGAACTACAGACATTTTAACTAAGATCTAACATAATGGAACACAAATATAATCGTAATTTTTAGCGCGCAGTAATGTTGTGACAAACACCTGGTTCCATCACGAAAAAAGACGCAGATACAAGTAGAAAGCACCGGGAGATGTAGATCGCCACCAACTGGGCTATATCATGGCTCGACTAAGATTTAGAAACAGCGTCAAAAACTCTAGAGCAATACCAGGAGCTGATGCCGACACAGACTACAACTTAGTAGCCATGAAGGTCCACCTACGGCTGAAATTTGTTAAGAGAAAAAGGAAACTAAGAAAAACAATGGGACAAGGAAAATTTAAAATGAAGAGCAAAGAACTATTGGAGAAGATAGAAGAACATCTAGAAGAGTATGATGGCACCTCGACAGAAGAAAGATGGAACAAACTGAAGAACAACATCATTAAGAATGCGACAGAAAATTGTGGGTTTCAATCAGCTACAACCTGCTTTGAAAACCATGGAGAGATGCTCTTGGATATGGAGGCGCAAAGAAAGTGGAAACATCAGAGCACGGAAGAGGCAAGACAGGAGTATAACAGATTAAACAATAAATTACGAAGAACAACTGATGAAGTCAGAGAAAATGTAAAGACCTAGAATCATTGCAGCAGCGAGGAAGATACGACCTGGTGTATGAAATGGAAAACAAATATCTAAGAAATCGAGCGCAGAAGGAGGAATTACAGTCAGAGATAGACAAGGCAAAATTCGGCATAAAGTTAATGAAGTCAAATGGAAAGACTATGTGGAAGATCTGTACATGAGCGGAAACAGGCCCAAAGCTCTGAAGGAGAACAGCATCTCAGACAATACGGAAGACATTGGACCGGAAGTGCTAATTGACGAAGTGCTGGCGGCCATTAATGAATTGAAAAACAATAAATCTGAGGGATAGATAGCATACCGGCAGAAATACTAAAACTCTGGGTGACAAAGCACTGATGGAGTTATAATAAGGCTTTGCCAATATATATACACAACTGGAGTATGGTCGGGACTATTTGCAGACCATCATGATTCCAGGAGGGTTTGCCAAGAATGATGGACCGTCTGCATACCATATCAATCGAGAATGGTATGAAAATAAATTTCAAAAAGACAAAGGGTAAGCAAAAGAGAAGAAACAGTAGTAATAATAAACATCAACGGAGATGAAATAGGACAGGTAAAAGAATTCTACTAACCGGGGAGCGTCGTCACGAAAGATGCAAAATGCCACACGGAAATTAAAAGAATAATATTCGGCAAATACGCATTCTCGAAACAGAAAAAGTTACTGAGAGGAAAAATGAACAAGAACTTAAAGAAACGAATGATTAAAGCTCTTATATGGAGCATGGTATTGTATGGATCCGAAACATGGACCATGAGAAAGGAGGACATCAAGAAACTGGAGGCCTTCGAAATGTGGATTTGGCGATGGATGGAAAAGTTAGTTGGATGAAGCACATAACAAACGAGGAGGTGCTGAAAAGAGTTGGGGAAGAAAGAACTATGATAGCTACAATAAGCAGGCGACAGAGAAAATGGATTGGTCACATATTAATAGGAGACTCACTCTTGTGAACCGTAATGGAGGGCAGACTGGAGGGCAGGCTGATAGAAGAAGCTCAGCACCGAGAGGAGTGGCGTCATTGGACGTTTGAACCTGCTTGAGGGCAGGTAACCAGAAGAAGAAGAATGTTGCAGTAAAAAGCAATCCACACTATAGAGCTGCAAAATGCGCAGGTAGCAATATCGGACTATAAACTTAAAGTATAAAGAACACAAAAGAAACGAAAAGCGATACCGACTTTAAAAACCGATGTCGACTCAGCTCTACTGTTCTGATCCACTGGTCTGTTCTGTTCGTTGTGTTCGAAATATTTTGTGTTTGCTAGAAATATCCTTGAAGACATGGGAACATTTGCTAGAAATATCCTTGAAGATATGGGAACATTTGCTAGAAATATCCTTGAAGACATGGGAACATTTACTAGAAATATCCTTGAAGACATGGGGACATTTACTAGAAATATCCTTGAAGACATGGGGACATTTACTAGAAATATCCTTGAAGACATGGGGACATTTGCTAGAAATATCCTTGAAGACATGGGGACATTTGCTAGAAATATCCTTGAAAACATGGGGACGTTTGCTAGAAATATCCTTGAAGACATGGGAACATTTGCTAGAAATATCCTTGAAGATATGGGGACATTTGCTAGAAATATCCTTGAAGACATGGGGACATAGCACCTAATTCTGCATACTGTATGTCTCGAATATACAAGTATGATGACTAGTAAATACCATTTACATAATCAGGAGAAGATACAGCTGAATTAAAACAGTGCCCAAGTCATAAGCATTATGAGCCTATTCATCAAGTGAGTCACCCAGTTTTAAAGATTTAAGCAGTCCAAACATTTTAAGGTTCTATGGAGTGCTCAGTAGTGTCAAATCAGTTTTCAAGAGGTTTAGGAGGAGTTTATTAGACATCATTCAAGACTGCAGCCGTTCAAAAGGCAGTAGTCAACAGCTGCACAGACGATTGACAAGATAAACCGTCAGATGAAATGTATATTTGAATATCATCCGCATAGGAATGACAGCCTAGTGAACGATTGTTCAGCAATGTCCTAATAATAATAATAAATAATAATAAATCATACTAATCATAAAATAACAATGATAATCATGATATCATTCGATCAAATACCCGGAACCCCAAGTACTGCTATTGGTGCATCAGATGTCGATTGATTAGTCAGTTAACAGTATCCATCAAGTTGTCATTTAACCATTCGCCAGAAAGTAGATTCGGTCAAAAGTTTCCTGCGGTTCAATTCCTTAACTCACCAATGTCACCATTCTATAGCAGGAACTCGTGAACAAAATCTGATTTCTTGTCAATCTTTAACTCTGCGGTCAATCTTTTCTCCTCTAGAAGCTATGTTGATGGCATGCCATTTGGCAAAATGGATGTCGCTCTTTCATCTCTTTTCTCTGATTCATGAGATTAAAGCGATGTCATTTCTTCGAGCCACTTTTGAGACCAATAGCATTGGCTGCTTGGTTTCTCATCTTCTTTCCTTGTTATAAAACGATATGTTCCACGTTCTAGTATTTCCACAGTCTCGTAAGGTCCAACGAAACATGATGTTGATCTGTCACCCAAACGTGTGACACGTCGACGATTTACCATAGAACCTCAGCTTTCACTGCATACGTGGTGTTATGACATCGCGTTATGTAATGCAATAGAGCATTTATTTCATATTCGTTTGAACTAACATCAAACAAGCTAGTTTGTCAATATCGCATATATTAAATCATATTTAAAATAAAATGATAACCGAGGTATAGCGTAGATGAGGAGATTCCATTTGAAAGGGGACAAATTTGTTCCAAAATACTGTGTATCCGGGGAGACATCGTTAAGCCCGTGGGAGACTATTTGGAAAAAAGGGTTTTTATCATGACACCGGCATTGGACGAATCACACAGTAAGTCCTGGACATGAGGTCAGCATATCGCAGGACTTATTGTTTACTTTCCAGACTATGTCGGTACCAAATTATACTGTTTGGTGACCAAAATTGCTTAGCAGGTTCGAACCCGCAACTTTTTGATCAGAGACCAAGCGCTATGTGGATAGCCGTGTGCTCTAGTTCTGCCTAGGCCCCTTTATATGGCAGCTTAAAAGAGAAATTAAACGAAGTGCAGTTCATTTACTTTGTACAAGTGGATATTCATTCCTGCGATACATCATCTGCCTTTAGACGTCCATCGTGGTTCAAGAGATCTCTCGAGTGTCTTTCCAACTGTGTGGAAATTTCTTTTGTCAAAGCCGCAGTCTTATTCAACCCCACCTTCAGTTTTTCCAGGTCGTTTGCTAGTTCGTCCAGTTTTGCATTCATTTCTGTAGTTTGTTTGTCCAGTTTTGCATTTTGGTCTACTGTTTGTTTGTCGAATTTTGCTTTCATTTCTACAGCGTGCTCGTCCAGTTTGTCATTTATTTTATTGACGGCAGCTATCAATGTTGCCATTTTTTGCAGTAAATATCATCTCCGCATTCTAACGCATTGTCGGATGCCATCACCAATACAACGCTTCGACCGGTCATAAAAGCTAGCAATAGAATATGACATAGCATGTGCGACATCATGCTCAAGTATAATATTAGTTTTGCCTGCGTTTGTTCTTCACTGTCTCTTCTGAATAGCTTAAAGGAGTCGCCTCTTATATATTGTCCTTTTAGAGACCCACGCCTCTTATTAGATTTACATTACCAGAAAAGTAAGGCATTGAATGTCATTTAGGATACTGAATCATAATCATTGGCTATGGTCTTGTCATTATGATTTTGATAAAATATCCTAAGAGTGCTCAACATTGCACTGATTTTGGGTGGTGGGTTAGCCTTTGAAATAAGTTCGACTTAGCCCTGTTATAATTCACAGACGAACGTTCGCTGGTCCAAAGCAGCTCATGGTACATGACCGCCTTACGCTTAACATTTGGCAGCGACCAACTGAGTTGGGGGATGAGAGTGGGGTATGAGAGATAATGAGTTGCCGGGGTTTTCTAATGGACCTATAGGCTTTTAAATGTATGAATCGTCGAACTGGATGCTTGTTTACATGCAGACGATTGTACCAGTTATTCAGGAGAAACCAAGTAGATAAAATGGCGCCACTTGAACTCCTATCTATCACTTCTTTCTTAAGGTACTTTATATCTCATTTGTTTCAGTAAATACGTCTCTGATCGCCCATCGACATCTTACGCAATATAATATATAACGAGTTACATCTTCGAGAAGACTCTTCGAAAGTTTTATTGGTCACTTCATCACTTCATCGCGATATATTTATCAGTGTACTTCTTAGAGTATTAAGAGTACGTCTAATCGGAGCTGATAAAGAATTCGAATTTCAAATTTATATCAATAATAGTATTATAATAAAGGAGCGGGGTGCGTTTCTACTTCTCTGTGTCTAATGCTATAATTTATTGCTCGTACCATTAGCTGTCCAGGCAATCTTGCACAAAATCTATTACATGTCCATATAGTAAATGATCCAACGTACAATCATGTTCAGATTGTGCTATCGAGTGACATCGCAAGATATATTGACTGAACGCAATTCAGATACAGTTAATCTTGTCTTGGCCCGCTGGCACCCACGGTGCTCGTAAAGGCATTTTTGTTGCATTTTGCCGTCAGCAGTCATGCGCACTTATTAATTCCTACAGCCCCCATTTCGTGCTAAACGGTATATCATGGGTATATCCGACACGTAACTTTTATCGAAGTGGGCTATCGAAACGTTACACCTCCACCCAGATGTGAGAATAGGAAAAAGCAATCGCTGCGTTTGCGCTTCCTCTCAATATGAGTTGCGAGTTTGCGATGGCCTCATGGTCGGGCCTCGGCTGGCGCATCAAATCTGGAGACTAGGCCCGAACTATGGCTGTGGCGTGGCGGTGGGAGTAACGGTTTTTGCAGCCCCCATGAAGAGCGAAAAAACACCAGTTCAATACAAACCACCAGCCATTGTGGGGAGCTCGGTTAGTGGAGCAACAATCTATTTGCTTTCGAACTAACATAAATGAGCAGCAACGCATACAAAATAAACCTCTTATTTTCCATTCATGATCTTCATAGCAAACCCTAAAATATTATGATTTACTGAGACAGTAAATAGTACTCTAATTTATTAGAGAGTTGAAAGGCATGCGCCGATTAATAAGAAACTTACAATGAATTTTTAGTCTATTCATACTGTGCTTAGGAAAGATATAGTTGATTGCCTGTCTCCGTTGAATCGTGTACTTTGTGCATAGATGTTTTACGCGTGACAACTCTGCTGTATATCGTTCAGCTAATTAAACATTGGCTATAAAATCGCATACTGACAACCCTCGTTGTATATATTTTTTACAATAACTATTTATAGATTATGCCTAGTAGTTGCTTGAGCCTATTATACTTAATCGCTCGTAAATTATGACCTCGATAGCTAGATTAATTTTCCTGATTTTTCCTGAGCGATCAACTAAACCTTAGTGTAAATTTCAAGTGCATTTATTCAAGGGATTCTCCTACTTACTTAATTTAAACTGTTCAATATTTATTCGTGACGGGCGTCGTGCATGACAGTAAATTTATAATAAGACGATCTTAGTTAATAATGGATGATCGAATGATGATCTTTTCAAATAATTTCTATAGCGCCTTATCATACTACACAAGGCCTCAATCTATGGTCGCTTAATGAAGGTGAGAAATGGCTAAAACAACTCAACAACCCGTTCAAATCTGTGTATTACAAAGCCATGGGCGGCTCTGTACCAAAACGTTTTAGGTGTACTATATCTACTATACCTCTGTACCCATGCACACTCTTTGGCTGATTCATAAACATACCGATTCAAATTGACGTGGTATGTTAAGTATCCCTTGCACTAATATGTGTGCCAAAAATGAAGGCTATTTTGAGAAAGTTCAGGTCTAGTTGTCTTAAAATCACACAACTGACAGTCTTTGATGACCGTCACTCTTTTACCAACAGTCACTTCTTTGTGTTGCTCTCTGTCTCTCGTTTCCTATTTTATAGAAAGTCGTTCCGCTCTGCTGATCCCGGAACACACAACCACGACTGAGCACTTAAAATATACATACGTCCAAATATATATATAAAACAGTTATACATTTGATTTTACACAATTATACAAATAAATGTGTGAAAACAATGACAAATCGTCAAGGGCAACACAACAAATTGCGGAATGTTTCTTTAGCTGTAACTTTTGACCGGGCGGTTCCTCGTTCTCAGAGTAACGCGAATCGGGAACTCTGAACATCATGTCGACTGTGAACTTTGGATGTCAATGCGTTGGTTGGACTCTGCGAGCGTATGAGAATACACCAGTGTCCGAGCATTGTTTGCTTTTAGATGACTTCTTATTCTTATTTAACTTATACACCCGGTAGGCTAGCGTGGGCAGCGCTTTTGAGAGGTTTTCGTGAGGCACTTAAAAAGCTCTACATTATGTGTCTAGACACGTACATACTTGCATATATACCGTATGCATATATCCAAACAAATATACATACATACATACATACATAGATACATATGTATATACAAACAAACATAGGCCTACGTACATACATATACACATGCAGACATACATGCATACATTTATACATGCATACATATAAACATATATACATGAACAAAAATCATCTACAACTGGAATGCAGTTAAGAAGTGTTTTAAAATGGAATTAGCGATTAGCGAAACTGATTGGCATTAGACCAAAACACGTCGAATATTTAGAAATAGTTTTCTTTGAATATGAATTGAAGGCAAGTGAACACAGAACTAAAGGCTTAGTTATGGCTGTGGCATAATAATTTAAAAGTGTGTAGATGTACTATTGTGGCATATTGATAAGCAAGCAAGGTGGTGCAAAATGAACTATTCTTTAGTTTTCTATCGTCTTTTAATGAAAATTACTGGCCGTGTAATAATGCACAGAAAGATCAACAAATGGTAACTTATAAACTTAGGCTGACATACATACTCTAAGAATCACATTACAGTTTCAATACTTCAAATCAATCTGCTCGGTCTAAATAAAATTGTACAGCTGTGGGAATAATTGCAAGTAAGCCTAATATTTACAACGTAAACAGTTTGCAAACGTTGAAGTTTAGCCATCATATTTCACGCATCATTCTGCGTGTCGAAAAGTACAGGATTTATTTAAGTCTAACCAAGAAATGAAAGACGTAATCAAGCAGGCTTATATCAATCAGAAAGCGCATCTGAGGTTCAGCTTCGAAGAAAGTATCAATAAATTAATCTAAATAAATGTGCAAATCACTAAATTATATGATTAGTCAAATCACCAAGTGAATAAATGAAACGTTTCGAGCTGCATGATCTAGAAAAGTGCGGCGATCTTCATTTCCGTAGCCTTAAGGGAATAGTAATCGCCATGCCAATGATACCAATTGAGGCCATCGCCGGATGATGTGTGAGAACCTCTAAGATATCGACCGTTGAGGTTTGAGTTGTGACAGGCGAAGTACCACCAAGCACTGTGGTAATTCTGTGCGCAGCTTCTCTCATAATACAGGTCATTATCGGCGTCTTTTGTGCTAAACTTCATGCCATTGTGATTGGAGAAACTGTCGCCTGAACAAAATCAACAGAGCTCAAATAACGAAGGATATCTTGTATTTTTACTTTTAGGCTGACTTAGCATTAAGCTCAAATCATGAATGATAATATTATTATCGGCTAAGGCTTTTACAAAACTGGAGTAGAAGGGCATAACAAATATATCACGTATATAGAAAAAGACGATTATATGTCAGTGAGCACCTGCATTTCCAGAATATCCTCCGACAGTTAATCGATATTTGTCAGTTGCTGGCTTCACAGAGAAGATCGAGTATTCCGCGTAACGTTTCTGTCCCGCAAAGTCCTCCAGCTCAACGCGTAACTTGTACTTCCTGTTCATTGTCAGTAAAGATAGTTTCTCGTTACCTGGAATGAAAGAATGTAGGTAGACAAGGAAGATTCACAAATACATCAGTTTATGATGTGAAATAGAGAAGCACACCAATAGTTTACTAAACAAGATGTTATCTTGACAAATGTAGAAAAGTTTTCAACTTTTGATATGGCATGATTTAATAGGTCACTCAAAGTTATATTATAGTTTAAGTTATAAAAATGCGTAAGTAAAGATAGCGACCATACTGTATAAACAAGTAATTGAGTATACTGGCGGCTATTTCGGTCTTCGCGCAACCCGGTCCCCTTCTGCCTTAACACTTCTCCGCCCGCCTGTCACCTCTTCCTTAAAATTTGGTAATCGCTGCATAGCCATAGCTGCCCCAACACTCTGGAATAACCCCCCTCTAGAACTGCGACAGTTTTCTGACCCATCACACAAACTCATCTATGCTCCACCGCCGTCTGACTTTTGGAACTTGACCTGGAACCGGACCCTTTTGCCTATCGATTTTGTTTTGACTGAGCGCCTGTGAATAAGCTGGTCCCAGCGACGTGGATTTCGTTGGGTGCTGTAGAAATCTCGGAATTACGATTACGATTATGATTACATACGCAAAGCAGCTGCGTTATGAACATCACAGTAGAAACGGAGTCCTTAAAAGTGGCCTTAAAAGGTCGATATTCTGAAATATTGGAATGAATATATTGACTAGCATTTCTATGGTGAAACATCAACACATCAAAAGCATGCTTCTGTCAGGACCTACAGACAACTTGACAAGCTAACTGTATGGTTCATCGCTCGCCTTGTGGCGCACAGTATCCCCATTTGTGATTCTTCGGTGGCATTTGCTGCGTAGGGACCTTGAACAAGTGCTTCGCGGACAATTAATAAGAGCTATCAGTTGACATTTAGTCGTTGTACACTGGCGCTATATAAATATGAAATGAATACATTATAGTTCATGCAAGCTTTGCGTAATCATTATTTAGGAGACTTCATATTTGTGAATCGGATTTGAATTTCTGCCTAAAGTGAAATGATAGTCACTTTACTTAGACGGACTTTATTCTTCGAGGTCTCAAAGAGACCAAAGGGTTCATTCCAGTTTAATTAAAATGCGTTCAGAATTCCGCATTCATCAAAGGGTAAGGCAACTGTACCAAGCCAAAATTCGCCATCGAGATTTCCAAAGCCCTGTTCATAGTCCTTCCAAAGTCGATCAAAGTTGACGCTGCCATCTTTACGCCGCTGAAACACCTGGATTTGAAAAGCACACACTAGTGTTGCTATTTTAAGTAGTTTAGAAAAAAGAGAAAAGAGCTTGAGTTTGTGTTGAGTGCTGATCTACAATATTTTCAAAACTATTGACCACAGTTACTTTGATATAACGAAGGCTAAAGTTCACTATATATATCTGTTTGAATTATATTAAAATTAGAATACCCTATATCCCACAAGTGAGGCTTAGGGGAGGTCCTAATCCCTTTTCTGGACACCGGACATTGCATCGCAGGACTTGCCGTTTACTTCCCAGCGTACGCTGGAACCATATTATACTGCTTGGTAACAGTGGAACATTGTGCCCAAAAAACTTGCGCCGGTTCGTTATAAGGAGTGGAACCCATAGCCGCATGATCATAAACCAAACGCGTTTCCGATAGAACACCGTGCCTCATAGCCTGTACTGTTATTACGAATGCCATATAGCACACCAATTACTATGGATTACACGAATATTACAAAATCATTGGTATTCTTACAGTACGCAATACTATGAAAAAATTCAAGTCAGTCTGCTATGCCGATTGGCATAAATATGGTCTCTGGTAAGAACTTTGACATATTTCTAAATTCTTTCTGACCAGCCAACTTTGTCCCGGTGTCTTGAAATCGCAGTAGACGTCCGCCTCGATTCGATTCTTATCGCTGCCAGGATACACTCGATATATTCCGCTGACACTGTATCCTTTAGACCGAACATCGGAACAGTCTCGTGACCGCATTTCAGCACCGCAAATACCTGCCAACAAAGAGCATATTTTCGCTTTTAAATATAAGCATAAGAAAGAAACATTAATGTCTGCATTTAAGGATGACATAGCTGGATGGGTTACTACTTTTTTGATAACGACAGAGTGAAGGAACTGAAGATGTCCAAGTTTTACAACAAAGTCACACATACTCCTTGACATTCTACTTTATTTTTCAACACGTCTAAAATATTGCATTTCCTTTTTCACGTGGTTCTTTCGCTACATGGCTTCGGATCACCTTTCAAAGCAATATTATGCAGATAAAAGTCCTCTTGCTTTCCAAATTTTGTTACTCATTGGTCTGTATTTATATCCTGTACTTTGAGACGTCCGTCGTGAGTCAAGAAATCTGTTAAATGTCTTTCCATCTGTATCGAGATATGTCATACATGGAATTAAGGATCTTATTTATATCCACCTTCAACTCTTCCAGGTCCTTCCCTTGTCTATCCAGTTTTTTTCATTGATCAACTTTGCCATTGTCGTACAGGCTTTTTGATCTCCGCATTCAAACGCATAGTTGGATGCCTTTCTCAGCGCAATATTTCGACCGCGATAACCCTTTTAAGATTATGCAAATAGAGAGAATTATGGAGTATCTATCATTGTTGCAGATCGCGTGCAAAACTAGGTTGTACGGGAAGCTATATCAACAGTGCTTACTGAATTCAAAGTATATTCTTTCGGTCCAGAATATAAACTCCACCCAATTCAATCTAAGCCACACTCATTACAATTTAAACTCCCCACAGTTCTATCCCAGCCACCCCCGTTACGATCTAACCTCCGCCCAATTCGTTTTAAGCCACGTGCATTACGATCCCAACTCCGCCCCACTTGATTTAAACCACGCCTATTACGATATAAAACTCCATCCAATTCCATTTAGGTTTTGCCTATTAAGATCTAAGTTCCACCCCAAGCTAGTTTAGCACCGTACTATTCGGCTTCATAGTCTAGTTAATTTATTACCTGAATAACACTGATATTCCACTCTGAGATATTTTAATGTGCCATAGCAAGGATCTCCGAAAACGTTGTTGTTGGCAAGTACGGTACAAGTGTTTTCCCCAGTACACCTGTCAATGTGTGCATATGAAGATACTACAAATGGTCCGAAACCTCTTATATTGTGGTTTTTCACGGAATATCAAATTTTCACTGAAATCATCAATTATCAGATGCAATTTTTCGCTGTACAAACGTCCAGCTTCAGCCATATATACACAAATCTTTCGCTCTTTTTTACCAAAAAATGAGACCCTTTCGGTGCTGTAGTATTCTAATCTCAAAAGCAAAACTACGAGGAGGATGAAACTCCAACAAAGAACAACGGCAACTGTCGAATCAACCGTTGGCTCAATAAAATTGCACAGAAGCTAATCTTACTTTTTTACGACGCCGCTACATAAATGCACGAGGCATGAAACGATCGCGCAATTCGTTCAGTTTCTAGGAGCTCAGATCGGTCTATTTCCATGAGGTCAGTCCAGTTTATTTCCATTAGGTTATGTCAATTTTCAGGTCAGTTCGATCAATTTCCATGCTGTCAATTCGGTCAATTTTCAGAAATCAGTTCCATCAATTTCCATGAGATCAATTCAGTTAATATTCAGGAGGTCAGCTAGGTCAATTTTCATGCTGTCAATTCTGTCAGTTTTCAGGAGGTCAATTCGGTCAATTTCCTGGGGGTCATTTAGTCAATTTTATGAGGTTATAGTTTGGTCAATTTTCAGAGTGTCAGTTTGGTCAATTTTCAAGAGGTTAGGTTGATACGAGAGAGATAGTTTCAGGAGAATACAGAATGCCTAAGATGCATACATACAGCGTAAGAAGGAAAGATACAGCATAAGAAAATTTTCGAACAGTTCCTGCTTTATGTATTTGCTATAAACAACGCGAGAATCACACTGGGTAAGGTAAGAAGCGGTACAACACGGACACTTCGGTCATGGCTCTTGCAACTCGTCCAAACAAGAAAAGAATCTCAACTGTAACAATAACTGTGAAACTAATCCAACCGAAAGAATCAACAACAGAACGAAACATTCTCCCATTCTCTTCTTCCACCCTCCTTCCTTGTCTGTGTCCTGCCACTGACGGGTGAACGAGGGCCTGCCCCGAACTCCCATCTGAGGATGGAGGATGAAGAGACAAGAGACGAATGATGAAAATGGAAAAAAGGAGGAGGGGAAGGAGAAAATGGAAAAAGGAGGAGAAGAAGGAGGAAGATGAGGAGCAGGAGGAGGTAGAAAATGACGAGGAGGAAATGGAGGAGGTGGATAGAAGAGAAGAGGAGGAGAAAAAATGGAAGGAGGATGGAAATCATGAGACGTAAATGGAGAAGGAGGAGGAAACATAAGAAGAGGAGGCAGAGGGAAAACAGGAGGACAGTGGTAAACATGAGGAGGAAATGGAAAAGGAATGTGGAAAAGATTAGGAAGAGGAAGAAAGTAAGAGGAGAAGGATGAAAATAATGAGGATGAAGTAGAAGACAAGGAGGATGGAAAATAAAGAGAGGAAGGTGGAAAACAGGAAAGGGAGGATGGGCAAAAGAGGAGTTAATGAAGATGGAGGCTGAAACAGAGAAAAGGGATGGAAAAGCGGAGGAAGATAAAAAGATGAAAAAAAATGGAAGAGAAGGAGAATGGAAGAGAAAACAGAGAGTATGGAACAGAGAAGGATGACCATTCTGATCATGCTTCTTGCCAACAGGCAGGGTGCATGGCATTGTGGCCATCCTTGTGCATTTGGTCTTTTCTGGTCGCACTGACTTTCTAAACTCAGTGGGAGGGAGAAAAACGTGGCCGACGTTGGCACCTCTGGATCCACCCTTGTCTCGTCCGGATCCTATTCACTTCCTCTTCTAAATTACTTCCATCTTCCTTTGAATCGTCACCACGTAGGAAGAGGTGTTGGCGATGGCTGCGGCTGTAAAAATCAAAGTTATATGCGGCACGCAGTAGCTGGGTTTACAGAATAAACGATGTGGTCGTAGAACTCGATCTTATTAGGCGGACGGAAGTAACTGACAATTTAAAGAAGAATAAGCTAACCAGGAAAATGATTTACAAGATGTGTGCAGAAAGAGGAAGCAGACGAGAAGGAAGCAGAGAAGGAGAAGGTGGAAAAGGAAGAAGAGAAGAGGAAGAGGAAGCATAGGAGGAGGAGGTGGAAAAAGATGAGGAGGAAATGGAAGAGGAGGAGGAAAAGAGGATGAGAAGGTAGAAAAAGAAGAAGGGGAGAGGGTCTCGCATCTTTCAGTTAATTTCACTGAAATAGGGATAAAATGTTCGGATTTATAAGAACGCACTGCAAAGACACCATTGGTGGATAATGGTCAGTGCGCAACCAATGAACGACCAGCGCTAAGAGATCCGACCAATAAGAAACAGTTCAGGCAATGGTAGTCATGGTAACTAGACGCGGAGTCCGCCGATTGGCTATCGTAGAACCGCGTAACGTTGGGTACATAAAACAAGAATTTTGTCCTTTTATATAATATGTTATACAGCCAGTTTCTTGCAAAGTCGATTTATGGTGCTACGTTTGCTTTATGAAAATGTCAAATAGCAAAAAAAGTTGTTGATTTGCGTCACAGATAAACACGCCGTAGCAATAAATAATTTCCAATGAGAATTTATGATACTATCTGAATTAGTCATCAAGCCTCGTCCGTTATAATAAATCCGCTCAGTTTCAGCATCATTATCATAATCATCATTATCATTGTCGCCATCGTCATCATCATCGTCATTGTTATCATCCTATCATCATCACGATTATCACCATCATCACGACTACCATCATCAACAACAGCACATCATCACCATCATTATCATTATATCATCATCGTTATCATCCTGTCACCACGACCGTTAGCAACACTACCATTACAACAAGTGATGAGTAGCTTTGAAGTAGTGATCGAGTGCTATTGTGTATAAAGTCTTGGGCCAAATTGTCATTTAGCATTAGAAAGACGTTTAATCTTATAGCTTTGAGACAACAATATTGTCTGCAGTTTAACAAACGTTAACTGAAACCTCAGGTAACAAACAAACAAAACTGGAATGACTTACAGCTGTCGGACGCGTGACAGGGAATTGCTCGAGACGCATGACGTATTCCAGTAACGGTATAAATGCTTATAATCGTTGCACGTTTCTGCAGAAAGGCGACCGTAGTAGGCGTTTAGAATGTGGATGCGTTCACTGTAGTTGCACGAGATCGTTAGTTCACCGTGCTCACACGTGGAGGCAGTACGCGAACTGTCCACTACAGTACCTACGTAGTACAATATTATCGTGACTTAATGTTGGTTAAGTTTTGCTCTTGTACTTCTTGGTTATTTTAGAATCCATAGCTTAGTTAAACTTCAATATTCGTTTATTTGCCCTGGCTTTGGTCTGTTTTTACATAATATACAAACCTTCGCTTGAATACTGTATGAAAAGGCAGTCATAATTCAGCAAGACTTTTTTCCCTTCTGGATGATGATGATGACACTTGGAAGACGCTATATAAATGTCTATTTACATTTCATAATAACATATAATATTCAACTGTGCGCGTATAAAATGTATCGGTCTATGAATTTCCCTGTAATAACGGAAAGCTCCCTAGGGCTGTACATCTCAACCCCCACTGAGACTGCGGGCAACAGTCTCAACGGGGAACTAATAAACCCTCCAGAAGATGACCTATTGGATGTTCACAACCCCTCTGCGCCGAGAATGATTTACGATACGAGGGTGGGATTTCCGGACTGGGCGGAATCAGGAAAGCGGGATGCCCTGTGAACGACGAAAGTTCCACAATGGCGCCTTATAAATGACTGCGCTTTTATACTACATTACTATGCTGAACGTTGTTATGGGGTATTACTACAGTCAACTTTATCCTCTTAGGATGGAGATTTCTCTTCTGTTGATGACGTGTCATTTGGACAAATGGAAGGTGATCATTAATCTGTTTTCTCTGTTTTATTAGACTAAACCGATGTTATTTCTATTTAGATTATCAACACTAGCTGTTTGATTTAGCATCACCTCTCCTTATTTGTGACGATATGTTCAACGCACTATTACTTCAACAATCTCGTAACTTCAAGTGAAATGTGGTGCTAACCTGTCGCCCATACCATTATGCCATAGAACTTCATTAGTACACTGCGTAAGCAGTGTACTAAATCATGTTATGTAATGCTATGTACATTTATTTCATAATCAGTTGAACGAACACAGCATTATAGAAGTGATTTTTAAGATGTATTTAATGCATCCTTTTTTAAATAAAAAACATCCAAACTGGGTCGGCTTTATACAGCAGATCGACATAATCCGTTTTAACGGGGGATTCATAATTTAGCCCGAGAGAGACTCTATTTTAGAAGACTTTATACCACGACACCGGATGTGGACAAATCCCAATATAGTTCTTATACATGGGGCCAGCACATATGAAGGACTCACCGTTTTACTTGGCAGTTAACTCCGGTACCAATTTATATTGTTTGGTGACAAGAACTAATTTTCATGAACACCTTTTCCAGAGCGGATGCACGAAATCCGCTTAGCAGGTTCGAACCCGCAACCTTTTGATCCGGGACCGACAGACAGCCGTGTGGTCTAGACCGGGATAGGCATTTTACATGACAGTTCAAAAAAGATATTAAACGAAGCTCAGCACCTTACATTGTTCAAGTTGACACTCATTTCTCTGTGATACATCGTGTGCCTTTAGACGTCCGTCGTGGCTCGAGAGATCTGCTGAGTGTCTTTCCAACTGCGTGGAAATGTCTTTAGTCGAAGCAGCAGTCTTATTCAACCTCGCCTTCAGTTCTTCCAGATCCTTTGCTTGCACGTCCAGTTTTGCTTTCGTTTCTATGTCGTGTTTGTCCAGTTTGTCCAGTTTGTTATTTATTTCATTTGTTGCAGCCATCAGTTTTGCCATTGTAATGCAGCATATATCTTCTCCACATTCTACCGCGTAGTCGGATGCCTTCACCAGCACAACATTTTGACCGGTCAGAAAAACCAGCAGCAGAATACGACATAGCAGGTGTGACACCATGTTCGATTATAATACTAACTTTGCCTGCGTTACTGCTTCACTGTCTCACTGCTGACTAATTGAATAAAATCTACTCTTTTATTAGCTTACTTGTACATAAATAGACCCACGCCGGTTGTAAAATTTATAATGCTAGAGAAATACGTCGTTGTATGTCATTTAGAATATTCTGAAGAGTGCTCAACATTGCACGGATTGTAGGATGTGGAGGGGAAGTCTTTGATCAGGAGATAAAATCGACTCAATCCGATTGCAAAAGACGATCTTTGGCTGGACCAAAGTAACGATAGGTAAATTGACCATCTGGCGCTTAGTACATTGCAGCAACCAATTTAGTCGGCAGAAGAGAGTGGGGGTGTGAGAGATATTGGGTTGGAAGGGTTTGCTAAATGATTTTATAGACTTTATAAATGTTTGAATTGGCTATCTGAATGCTTGCTGTCATGCATTCGATTGTATTAGTTATTCAAGATAAACCAAGGAGATAAAATGGCGTCACTTGAACTCCGATTTAGTATTTCTTTTTAGGGTCCTTTATAGTTCATTTATTTCAATATATATGTATCTGATCGCAACTCCACATCTTACGCAATATAATTTACAACGAGTTATATCTTCGGGAAGACTCTTCGAAGTGTCACTAGTCACTTCATCGTTTCGCTCTGAATCTTGATTTAAAAAATTAAATGCGATGTATTCATAGGTGTGTTTCTTACATTATTAAGAAAGCTTCAGTATGAGTTGAGACAGAATCAGAGTTTAGAATTTATATCAATGTGGATAATATAATGTAGGAGCTGGTGTGCTTATACTTTCCACAAATCAAATCCTATGAATTATTCCTCGTACAAATAGCTGTCCTGGCAATCTTGCAAAGATCCTATTACATGTCCATGTAGTAAATGATCCAACATATACTTATGTATAGACTGTGCTGCTGAGTGACAGCTTAAGACATATTGACTGAACGCTATTCAGATAGCAAGTTAAAGACCTGGAAGAACTGAAGACCGGTCGATTGAGGGTTAGATCGCGCTTGGTGCTGTGCATAGCCAAAAGGTCGGCATCAAAGATCTTGCTGGATATGAAGACGGGGTCGGCCACCAGCCGGCTGAGGCAGATCTTCTCCGATTGCCCCACGAGGTCGACTTGGATTCGCTTGCCCACGTTCTCCATTGTCTTTGTCGTGTTACTGCGCATTTTAATTCCGCTTCACCTTTCCTATTTATAATCTTAATTATTAGAACTTCAATAGACCCTATTATATTGCAAGTGCTTGAATCGGGTGCATGATACAGACAATGATCTTTTGCTGCGGTTCACAAAAATCCAAGCACCTGCCTATCTGACTTATTTGAATGAAATTTAGGCTCTTATTCGTCATATTACAGTCATTCCATTAAAATTTTAATGAGAAAGAAAATCAGTTCAGATCAAAAGTCAGGAATTATGTAAAGGGCAATTAGGCTTCCTTACTTACCGCCAGCCAATTAAATTACGATATCGAGAAATACATAAGCATTATACATCCCTCCCAAAGAGCGTAGAAGTCCACAGTTTCAGTTGTCAGATTTTCGAGAATGGACATCGGTGATGTCCGTTAGCATACAGTAGTCCCAGAGCTGTGCGCTTTACCGGTCAGATTCACACAAGGTTGAAGATGGCGTCTTTCAAACAGTTGAAGAGGAACAGCCATATTCGCCTCAGTTCATTCGTATTCCTCTTGGATTATCGAATAGTGAAAAGTTTCACCGTTCAAGTACATGACGAGTTTAAGTGTCTATCGTTCGATTTCCTATCTATCGATTCTTTAAACCGCCAAAATAGGCAGTTCGAATGGCCAACGGTGGCTAAAGACGAAGTTCAGATTGTCCGGATACTCAGCGGACATGATATCTCGCTGGTAAGCAATCTCCAGTTTCAGTCACATAAACAACTTCTTTAACGAGTGATTTTTAACTATTTGGCTGGTTAAAATCGCCTTAACTCGGAACTATCAAGGTACATTCCAGAACGGCCAGCTCCCGCTCACTCTCATTGATCAACTGACTTGGATCAAACTTTTAAGCCTTGTATAGCTTCCGAATCTCGTCTGCTTTTCTATGACGAATTCTGACCCAAATTACACCGTCGCAGCTTAATTGGCCAATTAGTTCGGCTGTTAGTTCATGCAGTTCACCTCTTAATGGTGACCAAACTTGCAAAATCACAAGTATATCCGGTTTTAACCATTTTTCACGCCTCCACGAAGATGACGCGTAAGTTCCCCACAATGACACAGCATTAATACAACCTAACTTGTTTTAAGCTAGCTTTAATACACAATTCTGACCTGCTCTACTCTTACTTCCAATATTTAACTGACTAATTCATGTAATACTAAACAAGGCAGCCTAATATAACAAGCATAAATATTCAGCTTGGAAGCATTACGCAAACTAAACAATATATAACTAAGATGAGAGTCTTAATATCGTTATTCTAGACACAAGCAAATGTGAATTAAAAGGAAGACCACTACAGACTTGCTGAACACCGAGTTGTTCATGAGCTTGAAAGAGTCCTCGAATTTATTGGTGGCCCTTTCGCGAAGGTTGGTGTTCAACTGTATGTATCGAGCCATGAAGATCTCCTAGTTGGGTTGCAATCCGCGGTGCACCTTAATCACCCGCATACCCAACTGGTGGTACAACTTCCAGTTGCGATAGCGTACCACATAGATCCAATTCGATATGCACTAATCCGATATAACATAACCTCAATATCCTATATTCAATGAACTTCAATATCCAGTACCCAGCGCTGTCTAATCGAATGTAATTAAATCCATCATATATAATCCAGTCTAATCCAAACTAAGCCTAATATAGTTACCGTACTTCTATAGAAGCCAAATGCAATGTATTTCTACCCTGCAACAATTTGCTGTTTCTCAGTCGTGCAAACTATTCCTAAACTACCATAAACAAGATACTGATATAGGTCACAATACATGTTACAAACGGTCAATTATCTTATGCACCGTAAATTTTTGTATCCGACAATGTCTTCCAAAAGACGTCGATCATCTCGCAAACTTTCTTCTGAGGGGAGGTGCAAATCAGAAACGATATGTGACCTTCGACTTGAAAAGGTAACATAAGTTAGAGCTTGACTTTAGGGCTTCCACTATTACTGGGACATTATATTACGATGTTCAACGTTATCGTAATCTCTAGATTTCTTCAGTACCCAAGAAAGCTAAGTCATCGGTAAGTGCGTACGCCAAGGAGCCTCTGTGTGTGAGGATCCCAGGTTCGCGTCCCGGTCGTGGCTTATTTCAGAGATTTTAATCTCGGGCTAGTACGGACCTTAAATGGTGTGGCGCCCATTCAAACGGGCAACGGTGGTGAAGGATCTCACCCGATAAATTCACTGCAAATTGAGCAGGGGCGAGGCCATACGGTCGCTATATAAAACCGATACATTTACAGTTAATTTAAGTCGGCCCTAAGTCAAAATAATATCGGTATGCAGGTGAGGCTAGATTCGGACTGCAAGTCGGCAGACATGGAGGCAGTCAGACAGCTTTGTTGGTTGGTGATAGAATTAGAGGGGCGAAAGAGTAAATAAATGCATAAATGCTTCGAATGAATGAATGGATGAAAGGCCATGTAACGCAATATCGTATTTAGCCGACCAATCAGACCTGAGAGGGAGCCAATTAAAAGATTAGCCTAATAAATGCTGTCGAAATCGATGGATATATAATTATGTAACAATAAACAGTGTTTTTCCTAAGTAGTTACATTCGAGTACATTGTTCAGACGTTTAAGACTATAATATGGCTCTTTATAAAAGATAATTGCTTGTTTATCTAATATCAAGCATAAATTTCGTAAAACAAACTTACTTTAGATCCTCATTCTAAAAAAATTGTAGGCAAAATTTGAAGTTGTTTATGACTTAGGCGTATTATAAAACTAAATTGTACACTATATCCAAATCACTCAGAACGTTAATTGCATTAGCCGTGTTATATTTCCAAAAAATCAATCGGACCAACCAACAGTACTGAGTTAAAAAGTAAGATAGTTACCCATTTATTAAATGACTTATGAACAGCAATCATAACCGACGTTCCTTTTCATCGGTTCTAACATGAAGACCGATGGTAGCAGTGGACCTGAGGTTCGGCGTCGCATTGCCATTGCCAAGGACTGCATGAGCAGCCTAAGCCTACAGAGAAAGCAATGCAGTGGATCATTGGAACTCACTCGACGAAGTGAGGGTACGCAATAACTCTATTAAGGCTATTCTCAGATTAGAGTGACTTACAGAGTATCTATCAATGTTGCAGATCGCGTACAAGAACAGACTGTTCAGAAAGCTATATCAACAGTATTTGTTATATTCAAAGTATATTCTTTCGGTTCAGAATAAGTGTAGTCCGAAGATTTCGCATTGCTGATCAGATTTCACACCATCTGTGATTAGGTGCGTTTAGGCTGCCTCGAAGCAGTCCCCATATTTATTTATATGTTTATTTATTTATATGTTTGTTTATAAATTTATTTATTTATTGATTTGCAGCTGCCGTTTATCAAACCTCAGCGGTCTTTAATTAGTGGTACCTTCACAAGCGAGTCGCAAGGAGTGATCTAGTATGACTGGTTGGTCACTACAATCCCTCGAAAACAGCAGAAATGAAGATTGCCCCATTGTCTTAGCAGAGAAACTCCAGTGGACGAAAAATGTTTTGCTGCATATCAAATTGCTTAAATGACCATTGGATCTTGGCAAAATAGTGTCCATAATATTCTATCTTACGACAAATAAAACGTTTTACCAAACGATGGCAAAACAATTTTTAAACCATCAATCAGCATTTTGATGACTGTACAACAATCAACTACTAAACAGGACCATAAGTTTATTTCTTTCCTCAACAGGGAACCATTATATTGTTTCTGCCATATGTTACCGAGATTTTTGAAGGGTTGACTACTGTTCTGAAGGCACGCGTGTATGTATGCGTTAATTTAATTGGCACATAACGTATACGCATATATAACACTTGATTGTGTATATATGTCGACACCGCAAACAGTATATGCTACGTCTCTAATTAAGGGCGTTATGTTAATTTGTGGCTATGTGCGTATATTATGTATAGTATCAGCATCTATGTATCCTGTTGAGCGCGATATAATCAGGATTTGCATAAACTTACAAGCGACAAGAAGGATCTCATTGACGCCGTGAGGTGATCTTAGACTGCTGAGCTAAACTCAAACTAAGTGAATAACTGAAAATATATGCCTGAGATGACGTTGTCGACTTTTGTCGGTTACTTCTTTGTGTTGCAGGCGTGTTGCATCGTTGCCAATGGACAAGGTCGAGGAAGTTCGCCTGGAAGTCACAGGCACCCGTGCAGTGATTGCTACGACATGATGCTCATCCTGGCCGAGGTGATGAAAGTCGTCACCTCCAGACATGCAGGATACACAGGATCAGAATCTAGAGGAGATAAGGTCCAAGTCAAGAACTCGATTCCTTCCGAGCTGGCGAGGTAGACTCAGGCCAACGAAAAACTGAAAGCCGATTTACCAAGTGGCGTGATCACTTCCCATCTTCAGAAACTGGCCACGGCACTGGAAGAGCTGAGGGTAGCAGTGATGAGTATCGCTTCCCAACTGGCGAGACAAACTTCGCTCCAGCAACTTCAGTCCGTTGCCATCGAGAACATCACTTCCCAGCTAAGAAAGCTGGACTCTCGTGCATTCCACGCCGCTGCCCCAAAGGAATGGAACCGTCTACCAATGTTTCTCCGAAGTTCGAACTCCTTTCCTTCTTTCAAGAAACGCCTGAAAACTCATTATTTCTCACTGGCTTTCAAGCATCTGGATATCTAACTCTTTCAACTGGCGACTGGCGCCTCCGATTCACATTTCGGTGTGACTTTGCGCGCGTTACAAATTTTCGTAATAATAATAATGCTAGCCTAAATGTTCCTAAAGATTATTCAGAACAAAAACGTCCATCAGTCAACTGTCAACTCCGGATGCGTCTGCGTTGGTTGGGTTCTGAGTGTGTGTTAGAGTTCACCAGTGGTAATTTTTTCAGTAGTGCGAGCGTTGTTTGCTTTTGGATGAAGCGTTTATTCTTAATTAACTTGAACAACACGCAGGCTAGCGTAGGCCTCGCTTTCAGAAGTTTTTGTGAGACGCTTAAAGTCCTATGCTAAGTGTCCATACATACACAGGCCGACACACATACATGCATGCATACACACAGATACATGCATACATACATATATAGACAAGAATAGTCTATGGCTAGAAAGCAGTTAAGTTTTTTCAATTTCAATCAGCGATAAAACTGATTGGCATAAGAAAAAATATCTGATATTTAGAAACAGTTTTCTTTGTATATGATTTGAGGGTATTGAGCACTATTATACTATTATTTCTGCACGCACTAAGCGCCACTAACTATTGACCAAGAATCAGTCGATGGCGTTAAGCAAATATGAGTGAAGGAAAACGCTCAAGGTCCCTACACAGTAACCGTTTCAGGGCAAGTTCGGCCCCATTCCAGACAACCAACTAACTCAGCGCGTTACGAGCCGAGCGCTCTAACCAATCGGTCACACGTACTGTATATGTTGCAAGTGAAAGCAGAACAAAATGGTTAAGTTGTGATTGAAATATGTTAATTTAAATGTATGTAAATGTATTGTTCTGATATATTGATTAGCCAAACACGATGCTGCAAGATGAACTATTTTAATAGAAATAACTGGTGTAGTGACCTTAAAATAATGCATAGAATGATCAACATCGTCACCTCTAAATATGAGCTGATATACATGATCTCAGAAGCACATGACAGTTGTAATACTTTTGAAGCAATTGAAGCAATCAATTCAAATCGATCTTCGTGAAATTTTATAGATGTATAACCGAGCTAATTTAGGTATGTTTGTAAGTAAGTAAAGTAGTAGTAGTCGTCAGTAGATTACCAGACTTACTCAGTAGTCGTTGCTGGCCAGTGCGTAGGCAGTGAGGCGAATGATTTATTAGGACCTTAGTTCAGAGCAGCAACACAGCTAGCCAGTAGCCCAAGCTACAGAGGTCAGATTCTTAGAAACGGATGGGCCGCAAGTTACACTGTGTGGAAGGGCTATTGTTGGTAGCAATGCAGGTGAGCTATGGAATGCAGCAGGAGTGTAGCTTAGTCAAAAGGATTCCGCTAGAGTAAGCTGAGCAATCCAAGATAGCAATCTCCAGGTACATCAAGGGGCCTTTGCAACTAAGCACGAGAGGTCCACGTGATAGCCAGATGGATGTCCACAGCTATACAATTGACTTCGGAGAATCAGAACCAAAAGGCACACGAAAGCTGATGTCAGCTCGGGTCTTGGGTACTGACCGGCCCAGAAGGAATGCGCCCAGAGTCCAGAAGATTCAGGCAGAAAAGAGGTTGCAGAATGCACAGAGAAGACTGCTCGGCCGTTTGACCAAGATGAAGGTGCAGACTGGGAGAACTGCACGTGAGTCTCGTCAGAGAGGGCAGTGCATCGAGAAGCAGTCGGAGTTCAGACGTCATGCAGAAAGGTCGTAGCAGAATGTAGAGAAGATAGACTAGCGTCTTCTGGCGCTACAGTAATCGTTATGGGTAGAGTAATCTAAAAGTTTGTCGTATAGACTAAAGTCGCTAGCTCTGCAGTGCAATCTGGATGAGAACATTCATCGTGACCGACAGAATCTCAAACCTATGACAGATATGAGAATAATTGTAAGTAAGCCTATTTTGAAAATGTAAACAGTTTGCAAACGGAGTATTGGAATTCATATTTCAAGCATAACTCTGCGTTACACACAGTATGTAACTATTCAACTCGAACAAAGAAATTTACTAAACTTTAAAAGTAATAAATTATATCAATCAGAAAACGCAGCTTTGGTTCTGCTTTGCAGAAAGTATAAAAAAATAAAGAAGTAATGTGCAATCAGTAAATTATGTGATTAGCAAAATCACCAAGAGAATCAATTAAACGTTTTTAGTTACGTGATCTAGAAAATGGCTTCGATCTTCATCTCGGTAGCCTTAAGGGAGTAGTAAAATCCATGCCAGTGGTACCATTCAATTCCATCGGCGTATGATGCATGAGGACCCCTAAGATACAGGCCGTTGAGATTTGAAAAGTGGCAGTCAATGTGCCACCAAGCACCACGATAAACTTGTGCGCAGTGTAAGGGGTACGGATCATTGTCTGCGTCTCTTGTGCTAAACTGCATGTGATTGTGCTTGGCCATACTGTCGCCTACACAACAACAATATAGCTCAAATCAAGAAAGATATGTTATACGCCCTATTTCTTTAGGCTGCTTAGTGCACATAACACAAAATGTTTTAGCCTATATGCCTACAGGTTGACTAAGAATAAGGAAAGATACTAATATAATGAGCTAAAGATTTTATAATATTTGGTGTTAATAAGAATGAGAAGTTAGTGGAGGCAGGAGACGCAAAGATAGAAAATGTGGCAGAATTTGAAATTCTGGTAAACCTTCTGACTTGTGCTACCAAAGAGATAAGAAAAAATATAGTAAAATCCGTGGAAGCAATTGCGGGTCTCAAGAACAGATGTAGAAGCAAAGAGATGTAGGAACAGAGAGTATTGTGCATACCGAAGTGAAAATCATCGGAACATGTCTACTTGGTGTGACTACAACTGTATTTGCAAGCGAAACATAGACGCAGCGCCCATGTTTCGCTTACAAATACAGCTACACAGGCAATGCAAGGGTAGATTGTTGGCATTTGAGAAGAGGTGCTACAGGGGAAGTTTGCGCATCAAATAGCAACAGAAGATCAAAAAGCTGTGGTACGAAGACGATTGGGTTACCGACAAAACATTGTGTAGCAATTAAGTGAAGAAACTGAATTTCTTTTGGCACATCTGTAGGATGAATAGCATGTCGATGGTCAAGCAAGTGGTATTTGGAATGGTGGACAACATAGAGGCAAGAGACTGGTTGGACTACGTCAGGGTTTGTTGCGAGATTATCAGCACCCCTTGCGCTTATTGGAACAAGACAAAACCGAATGGAGAAGCATAGTGAGACCAACGGGCAACGAGCTCATGGAAGAATAATAAGAAAGATCCAATGAGGTTCGATTAGAAGAGTATACATCACGTATTATGTAAGTAGGAAATAGAGGGATACATTGTTTCTAGGCCAACCTGCATTTCCAGAATATCCTCCTACAGTTAGTCGATATTTATCAGTTGCTGGCCGCACAGAGAAGATCGAATATTCCGCGTAACGCTTCTGTCCCGAGAAATCTTCCAGTTCAATGCGTAACTTGTACTTTCTGTTCATTGTTAGTAAAGATAGTGCCTCGTTACCTGAAAAGAATGAATTTTAGAAGACAAGGAAAATTCACAAATCCTTTGGTTCCTGAATAGACAAGCACATCAATAATTTGCTAAACACAATACAAACCGACAAATGTAGAACATTTCACGAATTGTGATATCAGTAATTCAGTAGGGTCACTCAAATTTATATTATAGTTTAAATTATACTTGCGCCTTCTTCAGTTTTCTTGAGAAAAGTACCTGCATTATAAGCATGAATGTTGAAACAGATGCCTAAAAGGAGCCTTAGAAGGCCGACGCCCTGACAGATTGGTGTGAATATACTGACTAGATTGTTTAACTAAAATGCATTCAGAATTCCACATTCAATTATGCGGTAGGATACTGTACCAAGCCAAAATTCGCCATCTAGATTTCCAAAGCCCTGTTCATAGTCCTTCCAATATCGCTCAAAGTTGACGCTGCCATCTTTACGCCGCTGGAACAACTGATTTGAAAAGCACAATAATGTTACTCTTTTAAGATGGTTTACGAAAAGAAAGAACAATCTGAGTTTGTGTTGAGTGCTAGCCCACAATAGGCCAAAGACGATTGACCATTGTTCCTGTTAGCCTATGTAGCGAAGGTTACTGTTAACTATATCTTTATGTCAATCACGTTGCATTAGACGAATGTACAAAATCATGGATACGCTTATAGTGCACGTTAATATAAAAATTTAACCAAAAAATATAGGTGAAATTGCTTCTAAGGCTTTGTGTGGAATTCAGTTCGCCTACTGTGCGGAATGATATATGTATAGGGTCTACATAAATCCTAAGTTATTTGACCATTTCCTTAAATTCCTTCTCACCAGCCAACTTTGTCCCGGTGTCCTAAAATCGCAGTAGACGTCCGCCTCGATTCGTCTATTATCGCTTCCAGGATACACTCGATATTTTCCGCTGACAGTGTATCCATTCGACCGAACATCGGAGCAGTCTCGTGGTCCCAGTTCAGCACCATGAATACCTGCCAATAAAGCATATTGTCACTTATAAACACAGGAAAGAAAAATTGATAATGCATTTAGTTTAAAGATGACACAGCGGGATGGGTTAAATATCTGTTAACATAGAGTCATACAAAAGAAAATCTGGTGACTGTGAAGTTTTACTTTTGGAAACACCCAAACACCTTTCAAAACATAACAGTTTTACTAGCTTTGTTAATACCACAGTGTTCATTAATTTATTAATAGAAGCTGCATTTTTACGAATTATAATCGGACTATAATTTGCCAAATAACTGTGTGAATCGATGCCTGTCCAAATATTCTGAAACTTCTGCAATCTTTGGAATCACAATTATTCAAAATTTCAGTGCAGATATAGTTTACTGCATTTACAAAGAGAATCGTACATTTTTGCCAATAATATAATAGATCTGTGTTATATGGCATCATGATTCAAATATAAAATCGTAACAAAGACAGAAAAAGTTATGGTTAAAACTCGGAATTATTTTCTGTGGCACATGTATATTTATTTTGATTTTTGTAAGCTAAAGTATGTATCTGATTGCTACTCAACATGTTATGCAATATTATATACAGCATATTGTAGCTTTTATAAGACTCTCTGCATGCCTCATCCGACAGGTTGCCAGACAGTTCTGATTCTTGATTTACAACGACTGAGTGCTGCATATATATTACTGTATTTCTCGTGTATCTTGGATTATTAAGAGTACAATCAGTGTTTTAGTTGTCAAAAAGGAGCAGAGGGGCACAAATTTTTACAAATTACCAAAGTACATGAACTCAGCGAAAACCTACTGTTTTTAATATATTGCATACAAAGCTGATAACTCGTTAAATATTTTCGAGTTTGCTCATTAAATTTATTAGCACAGCAAAGAAGAATTAAATTGATCACACATCATAGCATAAATAGCTAAATGCATAAATTACAGAAAGTATAATTTACAGAACTCTTACACTTTAGTTTTCAAAAATAATTTTAAACTATGCTTTGTAACTTCTTTTTTCCTTGGTAGTCCCATGGCTTTGTCCAAAGCACCGTACCTGCCAGCTTTAAGCCAAGAAATAACAGATTTTTCTGCATTCCATGCTGTGAGAAGTGGTCCATTGATGTTAATGATCAACAGATCATTCACTTTGAACTCACCAGAAGCCGGTTTCTTCCACTAGTGAGATAGACATTCATTTATCTAAATCCTGTTACGCATTCGGCATATGAAACAGGCAGAACTTCCAACAAATTAATAAGTGTCTGTAATTTTTGGCCAAGCATTGTACCATTACTCTATTTAAACAAAAAATATACAAGCAAAATATCAACAGCCTCAGAATTACTCGTTCTAAACTCTGCAGAATAATGCAACATGTCTTTCTTCAAACGGTACCCTTTGCGGGAGGCAGTTGGTCATGCTCCTTTATTTAAGGAATTAGCAGCCTCTAGAAATTCAACCTTATTTAAAGATGAAACGTTGACACTGGAGAATGGCTCTTCACACTGGTCGCATTCTTCAACTGTAATGCTGAGTGGAAACGTGTCCGATGACTCGAAACCTGAGATGAATCTATACATTAAAAGTGTACAACCGATTTTATTAGTTTGAATTGAACTGATATTCGAACAACTAGAAACTTGAACCATATTAATTAACATTATGCCGGAAGCCAGCCACATTTTATCAACACTAATTCTAATATAAGATTTCGCAACCTTGCTGTAATAAATAGAAACAGCTAAATTTTATTAGGTTCAGGACTTCGAAGTAGAGTTTTCTGGAGGTTTCTATTCTCTTGGTCATTGGAGTTGAGCCATTTCAAGTTCAGCACATCTTGCTGTGAAAGACAGAATTTCATATTTCATAGTTTTTGACAAAATACATGACATTGTTCAAGTTTTAGAGGAAAATGCAAGCTGTTTTCAGAAAGTATCAAAGTAGCAATTTCCTCTTACATAATGCACTTACCATTGTTAGAAGTTTCGATGTTCTGCTGTGACTGGCTTCGACTCCTTCGCTGGGTATATTGGAATGTCGTGGCTTTTTGAATTCTTTCTCGCGTTTATCGTCATCCTTCTCAACAATTTTCCGCTTCACTCTCAAGTCCAAATGCCAACAAACTCAATCTCCAAAATTTTTCTAAAAGAGAAACTGATTTCTTCCAACAAGAAATATTTGTCGTTTTTAAGCACAAAATCGCCTTCGGCTCACAGCGTGGAAGGAAAAGGAAATGCGTTAGAGAACTAGAATTAATCTTTAATTCTGCAAACCGGTTGCCTACACTTAGCCGCAAACCATATCAGTAGGTTAATAACTAATTTACTTCAAAACACACCTTAAATAATTGAATTAGACTGTCGGTTTTTCTGTACTTCATGAAAGAGCTGGTTGGGGTCAAGATCTGACCCCCAACATATTTTCAGTGACTTAGCTGAGGGGTTAGAAGAAGATCTGGGGGTTGACCTCATTTAACACCCCGCCAACTAAAACACTGAGTATAATGAGCTGCTAACAGATAAGAATTCCAAATGTATATCAATCTTTAAAACTTGTGATGGATAATAAGTTACGTACTTAAGAAGAATTATTGAGACATTTGTGTTTATAATCACGATATTTGACGAATAATATTTAATGCATAAGGGTTCACATGCAGATTAATGTCACTCTACAGGAATTCGTCATCACTATGGCATTTCGTTCCGCTTCTAGGCCTACAAGTACTACGGCTACTTATTATTATTATTTATATTATTATTATTAATATTATTATTGTCATTATTTTATATATAAGAAAATAATATGTAATAATAAAAATAATACAAATCGAACTAATCATACCAATCACAATCATAAAATAACATTGGTGATCACAATATCATCCGATCAATTAGCCAGGACCCCAAATACAGTTGGTCCCACTATGGGATGTTGACTTATTAGTCGGTTCACAATTTATCCATCAAGTTGTCGTTTAACCACTCGCCAGAAAGTAGATTATGTCGGTCAAACTTTTTCAGATTCAACTCCTTAACATACCATCCTGCAGTAGGAACTGGCGAGTCATAAAACAGAACGAATTTCTTATAATATTTTGATTTTGCTATTATACCACAGAACTTCATCTCTCACATAGTATAAATGAAGTGAGGTATCACATATCCCGCGAATGAGACATAAGCGAGGCGCTCATTTCCATTGCTTCAGGCAGTTGAGCAAGCAGTGGACGAATCCACGGTCCTGGGCATGAGGCCAATGCATCGCAGGATCTGCCCTTTACTTCCCAACTTACGCCGTTACTAAATTCTGCTGCTTGGTAACAGAGCTACCTGTACGGAAACAAACTGCCCAGAGTCGTTACATAGAGTCGAACTTGCAACCGCACGATCATTTACCAAACGCGTTACCGATAGACCACGGTGCCGCACACTGCGTATTCGGTGCTATTAAATCAAGAAAATGTAATGCCAGTATTTATTCCATAGTCAGCTGAATGAACAAAGTATTACAGAATTCACTTATCCGTAATATTAAGTCACTTAAATCCTATTTCAAATGAAATAACGACATAATTGGGGCGGATTTCTTTCGTAGATGGGGAAATTGCGTTTCAATGGGAGACTTTGCTCTGAAACACAGTATCAGAGGAAAACATTATTTAACCCGAGTAAGACTCTATTTGGGAAGGAGACAATATCACGAGACCAGATTTGGGCGAATCCCAAGTTAGGTCTAGAGCATGGTGCCAGTATACCGGAGGACTTACCGTTCACTTGTCAGATCACGTCGACACCAAATTTTACTGTTTAGCGACACGAGAAGTGTACGTGAACATTATGTCCAGAGCGTATATACGGAGCCCGCTCACCAGATTCGAACCCGTAACCTTTCGATCAGAGAATAAGCGCAATGTCGATAGACAGCCATGTGTCATATTCCTGCATAGGCCCTTTGACATGACATTTTAAGATCGAAGCCAAAAGAAACTGCTGTCTCCTTACTTTTCGCAAGTTGACACTCATTTCTCTGTGATACATCATGTGCCTTTAGACGTCCATCATGGGTCAAGAGATCTGCTGAGTGTCTTTCCAACTGCGTGGAGATGTCTTTAGTCGAAGCAGAATTCTTATTCAACCCCACCTTCAGTTCTTCCAATTCCTTAGCTTGCACGTCGAATTTTGCATTCATTTCTGTAGCTAGTTTGTCCAGTTTCGCATTTAGGCCTGCGGTTTGTTTGTCGAATTTTGCTTTCGTTTCAATAGCGTGTTTGTCCAGTTTGTTATTTATTTCATTTGTTGCAGCCATCAGTTTTGCCATTGTAATGCAGCATATATCTTCTCCACATTCTACCGCATAGTCGGATGCCTTCACCAGCACAACATTTCCACCGATCAGATAAACCAGCAGCAGAATATGACGTAGCAGGTGTGACATCATGTTCGATTATAATACTAACTTTGCCTGCCTTAGGGTTTCGCCGTCTCACTGCTGACTAACTGAATAAAATCTTCTCTTTTATTAGCTTACTTGTACATAAATAGACCCACGCCTGTTGTAAAATTTATAATGCTAGAGAAATACGGCGTTGTTTGTCATTTAAGATATTTTAAAGAGTGCTCAACATTGCACTCATTATAGGATGTGGTGGAAAAGTTTTTGACCAGGAGATAAGATCGACTGAAATAAGGTATACATGACTGTCGTTCTGTAGTAAGAAACTTTTATATTACCACTCGACAGCGACCAAGTTAGTTGGCAGGTGAGAGTGGGGGTGTGAGAGATATTGGGCTGCCGGGGTTTGCCAAAGGACTTTTGCAGACTTTCGAATCGTGGGACTGAAATGCTTTATACATTAGTCGACTGTAACAGTTAATGAAGTAAGTAAGTAAGTAAGTAATGCATTTGTTAACACGCCATATGTCCATCGACTGAGCGAGGAATCGTAGGCGTGGGTGGGTTACATCTGTCAGACAACAAAAGCAAGACGATACAGATAGGTTTTTAGCCGCTTTACGAATGTGTCTAGCGAGATATTGTCGTGAGTAATGTAAACAGGAAGGCTATTCCAAATGGCAGGTGCTGAGTTGCTGAATCCGCGTCGTGAGAAATCAGACCGAAAGTCTCTGATGTCAGGGAAAGACAGAAGGTTTTGTGTAGCTGATCGCAGAGACCTGGGTGGTAGGTAGCGATGTAAGGATGATGACAGGTAAGCTGGTTGATTGGTCGAGAGAGTCTTGCGTGTGAGGAGAGCTATCTTGTAAGTGATTCTGGAGCTGACAGGCAGCCAATGTAGATTTGCCAGTACAGGAGTGACGTAGTCAAATCTTCGGGTTCCTGTCACCAGATGGGCTAACGAGTTTTGGACGCGTTGCAGTTTGGCGATGTTAGACTTTGTAGTACCGTACAGCAGCGAATTACAGTAGTCGAGTTTAGCTCTGACTACACTGCAAGCAACTGTCTTCATAAGCTCCGGCGGTAAGCACGATCTAACGTGACGCATGGCTTTTATGTGATAATAAGATGCCTTGCAGACAGCGGTGACGTGCTGATTAAATGTTAGCTTGGAGTCGAGCGTCACACCAAGACTTTTAAATGTTCCTGATAACGGAATGTCCGCACCCGCAATGTTGACTGTTTTTAGGTCTTCGGTTGATTTTATTGATGAGGAAGTGCCAAGAACAACGACTTCAGACTTCTTTGGATTCAGACAGAGTCCGTTTGTTAGGAACCAGCAACGTACTGCTTCAGTACATCGTGTTAGATTATTGGTGTCGGAATCGATGTGATCGAGTGCTATGCACAGTTGTGTGTCATCGGCATATTGGTGATGGCTGATGCCATGTGCGGAAATGACACCGGCGACTGGAGCCACATAGAGCGTGAAAAGAATCGGGCCAAGGACCGACCCTTGTGGGACGCCGTATGCACAAGTGGACGGCTGCGACCTTGCTGATCCAATGCTGACGTGTTGTGATCGGTCCGTCAGGTAACTGCAGATCCAGTCCAGTGCGACACCACTAATGCCGAACGTCTTCTGCAGCCTCGCGATGAGGGTTGCTTTGTCGATTGTATCGAAGGCAGCAGACAGATCGAGGCCGATAAGCAGAGTGGGTTGATGTCGTCCTGAAGCAGCATAGACATCATCTAGGATCTTCAACAAGGCCGTTTCAGTCGACTGATGCCCACGATAGGCTGACTGATGACTGTTGAAATTACAGGAGCTATTAACGTGGGGCAAGAGACGAGCAAGGAAGGCACGTTCCAAAATTTTCGACAGTGTATTTAAGTTTGATATTGGCCTATAGTTGGAAGGATCATGTGAATCGAGCCCTTCCTTCTTCAGCAGAGGTGTGACAGTGGCAGATCTGTAGCAGGCTGGGAAACGTCCGCTGCTGAAAGATAAGTTACAGAGACGAACGATAATTGGAGTAAACACGTCAGCACACGACTTTAACAGAGACGATGGGAAACCGTCCATCGGAGATGACGTTCCCGGTAAGGAAGACAATAGTTAGATGATTTCCGCTGCATTTACAGGTTTGAGATTGTCAAGATTCGTGCCGACATGGTCCCTATCTGATGCGAGAGGGTCAATGGGTGAGAAAGAGAAACCAAGTAGATAAAATGGCGTCACCTGAACTACTTACTATCTGCCATTCCTTTTAATGACCCTTAATATCTCATTTGTTTCAGTAAACACATCTCTGATAGCCACTCCACATCTTACGCAATATAATATATAACGAGTTATATCTTCGAGAAGACTTCGAAAGCTTCACTCGTCACTTTACCGTTTCGCCCTGAATTTTGATTTACAATTAAGCGCGATGTTTTCGATATCATGAGAAGGACAAAAAAGTGTCTGGAAAAGATAATCACGGGGGAAACGGAGGGATCAGTTAAGAAAGGAAGACCAAGCAGGGCAAGGAATAACGACGTGAAGGATTGGAAACTTTTCGAATTATCTGATTCTCGTTATAAGATGTTGTAAATCGATTAAAGGTCTTTGGTTACTTGCTTATTTAGTCATCCGCTTAATTATCTCGGTATAAGTGCGCTCGCTTGATTTCTTTTTCGCTCATTAGTTTAATTGATAACAAAATCAAATATGTTATCGTATTCAAGTCAAGAATTTATAACACGTCACTGCAAGATAGACTCATCAGAGGCGCTCCCTGTCGGACAACCCAGAACCACTGAGGAACAGAATGATCTTCAAGCGACTGCGGAAGAGAGAGGGAGGAAGGCAGAGAACCTCATGCCTCGGGTCAACAGGAAACCATTCCAAAAAGTAGGGCCGACTACAGCAAAATTTCTGCGCTGAGTCGTGGCTGTTTGGACCAATGGGACAAGCAGGTCACCCTGGACCGCGGAACGAAGCAATCTGCGGCCAGGAGGTCAGAATACAAAGCTAGAGTGGGGCACATGCAATGAGACAGTTATGTACAAGAACCAAAATAGGCAGCCAGTGCAATTCCTCAGATATAAAGGTGAAGGTGTGTCATCTGTCTCATTCAAATAAATTTTTAAGTCTGAGTTCACTGATTTTCTAGCTACATGCAGCGTTTTGAAAAAGTAATCCGATCAGAAATTGCTGTAAGAGAAAATATTGGAATTTTTAAATGAAACAGTTAATTACAAAACTGCCGTAAGAAATAAAACTAGACGTTCCCTTTCTTCGGTTCTAACGACAAATCCGATGGCGGCAGTGGTCCTGAGGCGTCGCATGGCCGTTTCCGAAGACTTGCCTGCACAGCCTACAGAGAGGAACTCACTCGACGAAATGAGCATAAGCTTAGAAAATGCAGTAACCCTTTTAAGACTATTCTAAGAATAGAGAGACTTACGGAGTGTGTATCAATGTTGCGGATCGCGTACAGGCATAGATTGTACAGTATGCTACATCAACAGTACTTTTTGGATTCAAAGTATACTCGATCGGTTCAGAATGAGTGTAGTCCGAAGATTGCTTATCAATTTCACACCATGGGTACGGATGTATTTAGGCCGCCTCGAAGCAGTCTCCACATTTATTTATATGTTCATTTATTAATGCGTTTATTTATCTAATTAAAAATGCTGTGTATTCAACTCAACGGTCGTTACCTTAGACGCACCTGCACAGACGAGGCGCGAGGAGTGACTTAGTATGAGTCGATGATTCCCTATAATTCCTTGAAAACAGCAGAAATGAAGATTGCCTCATTGTCTTAGCAGAGAAACTCCAGTGGACGAAACATTTTGCTGCAGATCATTTTGCTTCATGACCACTGGAACGCTTGACAAAAATGTGTCCACAATATTGTATCTGAGGACAAATAAGAATTTATAGCAAACGATGTCAAAACAATTATTAAACCATCAATAAGAATTTTGATGACTGCGCACCAGTGAATCACTACTAAGAACCAACAGTTTAATTCTTTCTTTAACAGGAACCAGTAAAGGTTTTGTGTCATATGTTAAGCGATATTTTTGAGAGGGTAACTACTGTCCCGAAAGCACGCTTCTGTGTATGCGGTAATTATTACTGCCATTTTGTAGCTGTCATTGTCGGTCATTTCGTTCTCGATATGTTTCAAAATTGCTCATCCACCTTAATCCGCTCTGTCTAGGGGACTGACCTTCGGGATATTCACCTGATTGCGGCTTGGCTTTATTTCGTCGTCTGTTGATGTCTTGTGCATTAGACACCGGCTCATTGGTAGTTACTCATTATTTTTTTTTGCCCCGAGGTATTTATGATCCCTCAGGGAGCTGAAAAATTATCCGGATGAAAAAATTGTATTCTGGGATGGCTAATCTTCGTTGATATCAGACTCCTCAAAAGTGCCCTGGAAGGCAATCAAATTAAAACTTTGAATTGTGCAGGCAACACGTTGGAAAAGGAAAGCGGTCTCCTTTGGGTCTCCGGAAACCCTGGTCAAGTGTCCACCCAGATTAGATAAGAACTCTAGGCCCTGTAAATTTATCGGGCCAAGGGTCTCGAAGGCCAAAGGGATGAACTGATAAGAAGCCGATAAATCGGTATATTTGGTGATCTTCCTCTGAGCAGCCAACTCTGCCGCTGAGCCTGCATTTGTGGCTGTGTGAGGCAAGTAAGAATCAGCCAAAGTGTCAACAACAGAAACATCCCAGACCATAGACCTGCCCGCCTGCCAGGGAATGAGAGTAGCGCCATCTGGGCGTTTACCGTGGGATCTCGAAAGTCCAACGGGTTCTTTAGAGGAAGGGAAACCCGCTTTCACTAAAGCTCGCCATATTAGGTCATTTAGAGCTGCGTGTCTGGCAGTCCTACCGGGTCCAAGACGACAAGCCATACCATGAGAACCACCAGTCAAGGCCATTAAACCACAAGGGCACCTATGAGTAGTGCAGATCTCAGCACCGAGGCGCAAACCCACGGCCACTCGTACTGCCTCATCTCCGAGTCTTAGACTACAGGCACTTATTGGAAGGGCAAACAGCCAGCCACTAGAATGAGGTGAAGCCACCGCCATGACCCGCGCCCTGTGATAGTCCGTTACGGCAGATGCTTGTAGGGTGTCAATGTCCTTCATAATTAAAGGACGATCCCATGCTGATTGTTTATGTGCAACTGGGTCGTCTGGAAAGGGTACATTTGATACCAAACTCCATTGGGACCTGGCCATAAGAAAGGCGTCATCTCCCACAGCGTCAGTACCGGATCCGGCCAGGATGGATGCCTGGAGAGGCGTGGTACCTGCGGCTGAGGCCAAAAAGGCTGGAAGTGCCAGCGATGTTGCACGTCTAATACCCAATCCACCATCCTTAACCGGGAGCGGGGCCTGAAGCCAGTGCATGTCCGACAAAGCCAAGTTCAAGGTGCTCGAGAGGCCCTCTCGCAGTACAAGATCAAACACGCTCAAGCACGGGTGGTCCATACAAGGGGCACATCTGAGGGTGTGAAGCAAAGTAGGTGAGCTACGAGAGCAGCGAAGAAGGACGAGGGCGTCATGACTACCAGTAGATGCTAGGCGCGAGACACAGACCCTGAGTTCTGAAACTCTGGTCTCCAGAACAGACCTGAGGGCCCCCCGAGAGATAAAGGTGCTCCCAAGAGGCAGGCATCATCTGGTAATGTTGTTGAAAAGTGGTTTAGTGGGTCCGGAAGAATGTGGTGTTGAGCTTGTGAAATGACCTCGCATTTTGTGAAGTTCAAAGTCAGACCCATTGCACCAGCTTCTGACATGATAACCCCCCACATCCCCAGCCACAACAGAGATCTTACCGCCCAGAGTTAGGTCATCAAGATAACCCAGTACCAGGGAAGAGGATAGACGTGAAAGCAGCGGTTGCAGAGGCAGACAAAAGAGGAGTGGACCCAAAGGGTCCCTCTGCTGAGGGCCAGTTTGTGATAAGATGGAAAAGTCGCCAAATTTTAAAACTGAAAATAATTTTATTGTTATTATTATTATTATTATTATTATTATTATTAGACCGGCCAAATGGAAGTCAGACGCGACCTCCATCATTTGCATCGCGGTACGCCCTGTGACCATTAAGTATAAATTATACTGATTATGTTAATCCGATCGCAGTGGTTTAGCGGCTTTTTTATTAGTTCTCCGAAAACTACATCAGCGTCCAACGCCCACACACACAGGCCAGACGTAGGGCCTACGCCCCTCCTGCCATATAAGGATCATGTCCCAGTCAACCGAGAGTCTTCCTCGTTCCGGAGATATACACTGACAGCAATTCGCCTCATCCCACGACACCCTTCGCCCTCAGATAAATGGACAAATGCACCAAGTGGTGTCATGTTCAGGTTTTAGTTATGTATCTGGCTCGGTGTTAATGTGTTTTTGTTGTCGTTTAAGGCAACATCGTTTATCAAGCGATGTGGACAGTAAAGTCAAGTAAAGCTCCTTTGTCCCATAGTGGAAGGTAGGGAGGCGCTGATTTCCTATTCTTCGACCTTTGAGCCGACAGTGGACGAATCTCAAAGTCATGGATACGGGGTCAATGTATTGTATGAATTTTACTTCGCAGTTTACGCAGATACCAGATTATACTGTTTGGTGACAGAGATGTGTGAGCAAACAACTTGCCTAGGTACTTTGCACTGAGTCAACTCATCAGGCTCGAACCCGTAATCGTTGGGTTACCGAGGAAGCGTGCTACCAAATAGGCCATCTTGTCGCACATGGTGCAACCCAGTGCAATTTGCAATTCCATCGGCTTATGCATTGCGGTGCTCTCATCAGCGTAACAACATCTCAGGCATTCTATTGACTGTCTTCGCGGGCAGAGCCCTTCACTGCAGCCGATCGCCTTCGTCACTGCCTGCCTCTCTGCCTGCCCGCTGCCCGTAGCCTGCCTGCTTGTCTCCGTTGCGCGCGCTCCAAGCCAGTGCGCGATTCCTTGTCAAAGACAGATTTTAATATTACGTAGCCCCTTCTCTCCTGCTGACGTAGGCGATCCTCCGATCGAGAAGACACTGGGAAAATTACCGGCCCGTAGGAGTGACGTCCCACTGCTGCGCTATGTAAATAAATATAACACTGGCGCTACATCAGTAAACAGCGAGACCATGGTGAGATGCAGAGAAGCAGTGGCCGGGTTCTGTTAGGAGTGGCAGAGGACATCCAGTCGAATCGAAAGTCTTCTTACGTTCAGCGTTGTTCGAGGAACCAGCCACACAGACACCGAGACACGGTAAGGCCGCGCCAGTCTCTTAGGCGAAGCGGTTGCTTTAAGGATATCGACTTTTCGCGGTGCACTGGAATTGATTAAGCTTCGCCTAATCGTCTTTGCTTCAAATGCACTTAATGCAATCAAGGCACTCGCTCTTTCACACGACGCGTCCTCCATGTTAAAAACAACCGTCGTCCTCAGAGTCGTAATCCTCTAGCGATCTTATATGACAGACTAGCTATAAAAAATAATACGAATTGCATCGGGGACAATGGCCTGAGCCACCATGACTCAAACTCCGGCGGGGAGCTTAAGGGTTGACCGTTTAGCAAACGGTCAGGGCTTAAATCCGCAGGTCGAACTTTGCAAAAACTCGGTGGTCATTGTCTTGGATAGAACTGCCTCTTTAAAACCAATACATACATACAGTCTTTATTGAGGGCCTCTGAGAAGTTTCTTTCGAAGAGGCGCCATAGTTATTTGCAATTGCAATTAACTCTAAAATGCATTTTAGCCCCAAGACTTCCCCAGACCTAGTAAGCGAATTACCATATCCTCTGGCCTCGTCTTTTGTGTCGACACCCGTGTGTATATATATATATACATATATATATATATATGTGTGTGTGTGTGTTTGTGTGTTTCTGGCAATGCAGTGTGAAGGAAACGACATATTGCAAGACGTCGTTGATTATTTAAAAGGCTAAAAAAGCCCCACTTATAAGAAACGTGTTAGCAAAGTCTTCTTGTCTTGATTGTTATTAATTTTAATCCATTTTAATATAATAAGTACAAACGATGAGGCCATTATAGAGCGCAGTTTAAAGCAGAAATTAGGCGAACAGTATTGCAATTAATCCTCTTTGCGATTAATTGCGATAAGAACTGTTTTCCGGTGTATACCGACCAGAGAGTATTCTGCTGATAATGTTTGCTCGCTCTTGTGGTTCATTATATAGACGCTAAAGATGTTCTGAGATTATTCGAAACTAATCTAATATAGATTAGATTAGATGTTATAAAATGTTTCCCGAAGTCAACGTATGGCTGTCATTTTTTATATCAATGGAACCCTCCAATTTAAAGTCAATTTTAAAAACGGGCTTTCTGCAGACTGGACAACAAATTTTTACAAAAGTCATGTTACTGAAATGAAATTAGTCAGTTCTTATCAATTTGTATGTGCTGAACACGAATATGACAGTGAAAATGCCGAATTGGCTCTAGTTTTTTTGTAATCTGAAATGAAGTAATTTTATATCGCACAATGCATGCCAATAGTGATACACTTACAGTTAATATTTGTAAAAACCAGGTCATAGACTAGTTCTTAGATTTTTTTGCCTGTCTCTTGTACAGCTGTTCGGGAGCATCTCTGCGGAGTGTCCAGCAGTAGTCAGCCAACATTGTAGTGGACCATTTTCCCTGGTACCTTTGCTCCATTGTTGCGATATCTTGATGAAAACGTTCGCCATGTTCGTCACTAACCATACCACAGTTGTCAGGGAAGAAATCCAGATGGGAATGAAGGAAATGCATCCTCAGAGACATATTGCAGCGAAATTTCTGGTACTGCTTGAGCATGTCTTCTACTAGTTCCTTGTAGTTTTCTGCCCTAACATTCCCCAGAAAGTCTGTAGACACTAGACGAAAAGCATTCCATGCTTGTTTCGCATCACCCTCCAGCAAGTTGTTGAAGCGGTCATCTTTGAAGAGTTGTCTAATCTGAGGACCCACAAAAACTCCCTCTTTAATCTTTGCTTCGCTGAGTCGAGGGAATTTTTCATGCAGGTATCGGAAAGCTGGCGAAGTGCGGTCCATGGCTTTCACGAAGTTCTTCACCAAACCTAGTTTGATGTGAAGGGGTGGTAGTAGGATTTTGTGAGCCTCGACCAGAGCTGGGTGCTGGATATTCTTCTGTCCAACTGCCATGTTTTGTCTGGGAGTCCATTCCTTCCGCACGTGGTGCAACTCTCTTGCTCGGCTATCCCACTCACACAAGAAACACATATATTTTGTATATCCTTGCTGCAGTCCCATTAAAATGGCAACTACCTTGAAATCACCACACAGGTGCCATTTGTACCTGTTATAGTCAATGGAATGCAGTAGCTGTTTTAGGTTATCGTATGTCTCTTTCATGTGGACAGCATGCGCTAATGGAATAGATGGAAGACGGTTTCCATTGTGCAAAAGCACAGCCTTAAGACTCAGTGTTGAAGAGTCTACAAAGAGTCTCCATTCTTGTGGGTCATGAGTGATCTGTAAGGCATTCATGAGGTCGTCAATATTGGAACAGAATACCAGATTACCTTCCTTCATAAAGAAAGGTTCCAACTGCTGATGGCGCTTTCTATATGAAGTAATTGTGACATCTTCTTCTAGAAGATTCCATTGTTGGAGTCTTGATCCTAGCAATTCTGCCTTGTTTTTGGATAAGTCCAAATCACGAACAAGGTCATTTAGTTCTTCCTGTGTTATTCTGTGTGGGATTGATGATGCACCACAGTGAAAATCGGGATCACTGCACGCTGACGGACCAGGAGAAGAACATGTCGGCTCACCCTTTTCCTCATCAGATGAATCAAGGAAAATATATTCTGCTGGAGGTTCTGGAATAGGAAGTCCATCACCATGTGGAACTGGTCTCAATGCTGACGGAATGTTTGGGTAGACTATTGTCGACTTCTTTTGCTTCGTTATTCCACCGGAAAGAGGAGGAACCAAGCAGAAGTAACAGTCATCTACGTGGTTGCTTTGCTCTCTCCACACCATGGGAACTGCAAACGGCATTGATGGTCTTTTGCCATTCAACCACTGTGAAAGCTGTGTTGTACATGTAGCACAGCATATATGCGGGGCCCATGGCTTGTCTTGGTCACCAACCTTGCATTCGAAGTAAGCATGATATGCCTTCTTGACTTGATAAGTGATACTTTTCTTCTGGTTGGCAAATGTCACTTCCCCACAAATGTAACAAAAGTTGTCCACAGTATTTACGCACTTCCGAGGCATTACTGTTCTGTATTGTATCTAAATGGATAAAGTAATAATAGTTTTATAAAACAGTAACTTAAACTGTCTCGCACAAAGTCTGTAATATTGTAAATGCTCAACCGTTCCGACTCGCTTTATATAGTACACTGCTGACGTCATCTTACGTCAGCAGCCGACTGGCTGTAGTTTTACATTGCATCAGAAAATGACGTAATCAACTGTGCATGATGTGTCCATGATGGGATTATGCATTGAGGTGGAATATTACATCATTCTAGACTTATTTAGGATATTGTCGCAGTCCTACTGCATAAATTTACATGGTGAAACATAAAAAATGAACTATATGAAATATTTTCAAAACGAGAGCCAATAAAAATTTTTTATGGTTATATTCGTGTTCAGCACACCAAGATGCTACACATTAGGGCCTTTTCCAGTCAGTAACGATTTCTATGTTGACCAGTGAAGCTATTTACAATACTTCGTTTTATGGATGAGTAATCGAGTCTAATGATTGTTTTGCATGTAATAGTTTTAAATGTTTAACAGGCTTACGCTGATGCATCTTTTAAAGCTAGTTTTGTTGCTAGAGTTTTGTTAGAGTTTTGTTGCTTCATATTTAAGGTCTTTGCTGTATTCTCGTTTGGCTTAGTTTCACTTTTGTGATGAGCTGATTCTGTACTTTGTATGCAACTGCGGTGTATGTTGGCATCTGTAATTGACATATTGATTTAAGCCTAATTCCTGAAACTTGGTGGATTAATGTTTTTCCTATTTGCTTTCTGCTCATGAGACGAATTGGAACTTTGATGTTTTATGATATTCTCGGTAGTTATATATTGACAGAGATTTAAACTTTGAGCTAGAAAGACTTCAGAAGAGCTTGATGCTTGTCTTAGCATCAGAATCATTTATAGTGGCAAGGATCTCGCATTGTGTCTTTAAGTAATTAAAGAACGTTGATAATAACAGGCAGATAGGCAGATAAGCAGACAGACAGGCAGACAGGCAGACAGGGAGGCAGGCAGACATGGAATCAGTTAGACAACCAGACATGGAGTCAGACAGGTGGACAGGCAGGCACAGACAAGCAGACAGACATGCAGATAGCTAGACAGGCAGATTGATGGGCAGACAGACACAGACAGACACCCAGTTATTGAAACAGGTAGACCCGGATGCAGACAAACATGGAGACAAACAGGCAAGCAAACAGAAAAGCAGACAGAGAGGGTGCCAAACAAAGGTAATTAAGTCTAGTGGCTGAATGCTTGTTTGCTTGACTGAAAAATTTAGTGAACGAATTTCTTACTGACTGACAGCAGGAATAACTGGCTGATTGATCTGATAATTCATTAACACTGTAAATCTTGCATAATATTGTTAATAATTATGCTCACTCATTCCATTAAGCGTGTTAATAATTAATATAGGACTGTGGCCATCGTAGACATTGGCTAATCGCTGGCTGTTCTCTTTTCTTTTTCATCTTGGGTAATTCTAAACTCAGCACGACTTTAGCACTTCAAAACAGCAGCCTCCGTTGCTGCTTAAATAGTTCAACATCATATTGCGCCACAATGGCAGAAAACAACGGAATTGATATCTGAGTTGAAGTGGTGATCTTTTTTTCGAAAGTTTTCGTAAGCGCCGTCTGGTGTTGCCACTGTAGCAGCTTTTTCTTTGGCCGACGAAATTTAATTATCGCGGTCTAAGCCTCTGCCTGCACAGACTGGCAAATGAATTCTATTGATCCGCATTGGACCGTCGTCGACTCCAGCGACCTCCATCCCTCCGTTCATCCGCCGCCTCGTATTCCGCCGACAGATTGGCCGACAGACGGGCTATGGTACAGTAACTTCCTCCACGGGAGCGGCCCGAGTTATAAGCGATCCGCGTCTTAAGCGACCCGCGCCTTAATCTACCTGTTTATGCGGTGTCTCTACTGTAGTCATATCTCGTAACGGAATCGGTCATAAACTGTCATGAGATGAAGGTACGTGGCTCTAGTGCTTTTGACGATATGACGATATTCTCCACGAAGAATAAATTGCGACCGAAATCTGAGTTCAGTTACATAACGCTGTTTTACCTAGAATACGGTGCAAAGGCTAATTTTATCCGCAAGATCAGGAAGATCGAAGGACGCAAATCATCATTTTAATTGAATAACTTCTATAGCGCTGGTATAAATTAACTAAAATACAACCGAAAGTGTTTAGTCAAGTTTCATATCGTAGGGGATATTTCATTTTGGCAATAGATGGAGCCAGATTACTTCTGGCGTCAGTAATGAAACTGGAAAATAAGCTAGACAGGCAATCTCGTGCAGCCATCACAGTCGTCTGAAAAGAGATGTGGCATCAGGTTCATCAAACTCAAACCTGAAATCATTGAATTCCGAACAGCAGACAACCAATAAATACCACCATCGTAACACTCCTCTGTCTCCCTCCTTTATTCCCTCTACTCCCGGCAACCGGATCTTGTTCTTCTCATGGAGTCTCTGAAAACTCCTCTGAATTGATGCAAGGCTCGTGAAACAGCAACTGACCTGCTTTCATCTTTTAAGTACCGCTTTCTAGATTACTAAAACTATAGCTTATGTTCACAATTTAAGCATAAGAATAAATATTATACTTTGAAACGATTGGTATTTTGATAAACATAGCATATATGAGACACTATTCTTATAATGAACTGGCGCCTAAAGAATAAAATAGAAGAACCTGGAAGTGACTTCTCCAGTCTATTTCACATTAATGAATAGAAATAGTACAATTGTATCTAGACTCTTAATATGGCAGCTCATAAAAGCGCTGCCCAAGCTGGCCTAAGTGGCATTGACGTTCGTTAAGAAGAAAATGTTCATAATTAAGCCAACAATGCTTACAACGCAGTTCAAATTCAGTAACGAATAAAGTAAAGCATAAATTTTAAAGGACTAGGCTAGAAATCAGTAAGTCTTGAAACAAAAATGAAGTCTTTTGAAGAATGATGACGGGGTTTCTAAATGCGGTTAATTCAGATGACAGGGTCAGTGAAGCACTTGGGTGGCCGCATATGGCGAATAGATGTGCCAATTGTCTTTAACTTGTGTTGAATTGTGGACTCTCGGTTTCATGTCGCGCCTCGCTTCTTAGTCGTTTAGACTGGAACACGTGCAGTCAGCAGTCCTTCTGCATCGATGTGTAATATGCGGATCTCGGGATTTGCATGCAGTCCATGGATACGCCGACAGATAGGAAGAGATGAGTAAGAAAGGACAGCCAAGCATACATATTGATGTCTATTGACAGATACGAGCAGCAGGAGATAAAATCTATTTTACATGTCAGCAAAAGAACAGGAGAGGAAGATAATGAAAGAAACAGAAACAGAGAGAAAGAGAAAGAGAGAGAGAGATAGAAGGACAAACAAGGAGAAGTTTAAGTAAAAGTAGACATAGAAAGAAAGATACAAAATAGATATATTCAGAGGCAGAGGTAAAGATAAAACGTAAATACACAGCCAGACAGAACCAGACAGACAGAGGCACAGCGATACAAAGGCAGAACCAGATGCGGATAAACAGTGACATAGAGCTCGAGCTGATGATCGCAGCAGAAGGAGAAGCAGAGATAGAGAGACAGACAGAGAGACAGACCGTAACGTTGAGCACTGGCGGGAAATGAGAATGAATATTGTTTACAGTCGTCGCACTTCGTTAGGCCGCCATGGAAAGAGAAGAATGGAACAGTGACGTCAATCGAGCGACGACGACAAGATGGATGCCAGCAGCAGAATCAGCAGCCAGCAGAATCAGCAGCCAGCAGCAGGAGCCGGTAGCTGCGGCATAGCGCTGGGTTCTCCGTCTCTGCGCATCTCGCCATCCACTGGCATTTCTCTGCAGTTTCCATAGCGACGGTGAGCTGCAGCAGAGGAGCATGGCTTTTAAAGAAGGTGGTGGTGCAGGAAGAGGATGAAAACAAGGAACTGGAAGAGGAGAGAAAGAGGATGAACGGGAGAACAAAGCGTGGATTTCGTAGTCGCAATGGGAAACTAAACTCATAAATATTTTGGAAAATATAGACCTACAATTATGATGTATGGGCAGCATACACAGTTTACTTTCGGAGTTTTATACACAGTATACTATGCAATATAATACTTAATTATACAAATGTATAATTATTATGTAGTATATTATATACGCATAATATTGCATTATATCATATAATATAATAATATGCATTGTATGCTCTATATCATGCTATATACATGCATATTATACTCTATGTACACTGTATAACATAGTATATACATGCATACTTTATAATATATACATGCACATACATTCAACGTGTGTAAGAAGCGAGGAGTGGGTTGATTGGTGTCCACTGAACCCGGATCTGGATCAATACAGAAGCCAGATAACTGAAAACCTGGATCGATTATTATTAAGCCATTCTTTGCAGCCGCGGATGGATCGGTCTGAGCTGCTGAGTCCGTGCTAAAGATTAAGGAAGCGTATACGGAGACAGCGAAGCAAGCATCCAACCATCTCTTCAACAGCAGCAGTTTCTAGACTTCAGTTGACCCAAACCAATTTTTGCACATTGTATTAATTTTTTATATTATACCTTTAATATCATATAGTACTTTACATTAATTTTCTCATTACTTACATTTATCATTAGCCTGCCTCATGATCGTTCTCCTGGAGCAGTCTTCCAACGAGTTTACGTACTCTTTAATTTGATTCTGTTCACGATACATTTCCTGCCTACCTTAACACTCAATTCTTAAGATCAGTTAGACAGCCACATATGCAAAGTTTTGTATGATACCTTGAAGATGATAATAATGATGATGATAAAGATCATAAAGATGACAATGAAGATAATTATGACAATTATAATACTATTTATGCAACCCTGTATTGTGACGAAAGCCAAAAGTGCTGTGCACGGATTTAAATTTAGCAGTCGGACGAGTTCTTGCAAAATGTCTAGAGTCACAATTTGACAAACTCATCGAGCTGTTGGCAAGAAACACGCCAGTCTGTTTATAACTTCGTTGTCTTCTGATGGACGCTATGGGGTGATATGAGGCAGACAGGTGCAAGCTTGTCAATTGTCTCTGATTGACGGCTATCAGGCTGTGATTGATCGCTGGCCACATGATTGATCGCTGACCACAGGACTCGGCGCTGATGGATGTCGTCAGGAAAAGAACCGATTTGTAAAATAACTGAGCGACGAGAGCTGCGATAACAGATACGTCGACAAAAGCAGGAAAAGAGCCCGAGAGACAGAAAGACAGAGAGGCATTACATTGTATTGCGTTGTATTGCATGTTTTGTATTGCTATGTATAGCTGACTGTATATAGCACATTTTACTTACAAAACTACTAAGAGGTTCTTCCGATGTCCACCTCTGCCACTCAGGTTCAACACCCTGGTACACTGTATAAATTGGAAACCTTGTTGGACTGATAATTATAGCCATCATCTTGAAATCATGTGCAATCAGCAGAAATTGTTTAAGAATTAGCGTGTCAGTAAAATCTGAAGTAATTTGGTTACAAAGTGCTATCCGGTGTTGAAACTATAGATTTCTGAACAAATCCGTGAGCATTACATTGTTATCAGAAAATGTTCTCTAATGTATTCGCTAGTGATTCGCCGTCGATTTGTGCAACCCAAGAAAGTGGACGATAGGTAGAATGAAAAGTTTTTACAGGAGCCTCAAAAGGACATCCGAAATACCACGATGAGACAAAGGTTCAAAGCGTTGATCAAATGCATTTTCATATTTCCTATCTCGGATTTGCAGCTCTCCTTCCTAGGTATTGCGGAGTGAATGACATCGAGCTCATTTCCTCTGGTTTGACATCTTGTGATCCCATCTAACGATCTATTAATAGTCTAATTCATCACAGACATATCTCGACCGAGCAATAACAACATCTGCATCGATTTTTCCGTCGCCCACCGCTAGTTGGCGCTGGTAGCACGTGCTCAGGCCCGGCAAATACTCGACAGAATCGATTTACTGTGGAACCAGCATTGCGACTGTAGCACCGAGTACGGACTCTACCCTTCTTCCTTCCCTCTTACTCTCGCTCTTGTTCCTTCTTCTTTGAATCACATTCTCTGTTCATCCCAAGTGGCAGCTCTTATTGGGTCTTTGCACCATTGTGTGGGCGTTGCATACGAAGTATAGTGCCTGCTGTAGGCAGATAATTATGCGGCTTAAATGAACATCTTATGTCTGATAAGCAGATACTTTAATCAAGATATTTACTCGAGTACCCCTGAGTAAATAACTTTAAGGGGAGCTATATAAATGTTTTGAATAAATGAATGTATGAACGAATGAATGAATGAATTTCGCTAAGTCTACCAGCGCGATAAAATTCTGAATGACTAGCACTTAGGACAGTTATTATCTGGCTGTCGTGCACGACGACGTTTTATTACCACACAATTTATAGTTAAGCCTATGTAACCATACTAGTTTGAGTTGTTCCTATGAGAGTCGTCGGCAAATTTGCCAATTCCTCGTAATTCAATGTGTTCCTTTGGAACGCCTGTCCCATTAATGCATATGTAATGGCATAATGACATTTATTTATATCGCTTTTAACAATTTGAAAATATAATAAATAATTTGAACTAAAATTCTATAATGTAGTATTATGTACACGACTGAGTCTCTTTCCCGTTTCGTATGATACGATACCATTTACAATTTCATGCTATAGCATTCTAGTTAACTATTACAATCACCAGTTCATTGGAATCCCTGGTGAGGTTCTTAGGGCTTTTGTGAGGTTTAAAAGGCGCTATACAACTGGCAGACACGTAAGTACATACATGCATATTAGTAACATTAGTACGATCTATAAAAATACCATATGTCCTGTCTTTCTAGCTGCCAGGCCATTGCCATGGGTCCTGACTAGACTAAATGAGAACTATTTCTCATTAATACTAAATTACTTTCCGCTCTGGATGTCAGCATTGGCTTCATTCTCTGGAGATTTAAGGCATTTTTGTGTTTGACTAAGAGTAACTTTGTCCCATGTCTAGCATGCTCGACTGTCAACCTACAGGTTGGGGGTTCGTACCCTCGCCAACACAGAAATATATTTCAAGATGTCTATTTCAATATCGACCTAGCGAACTCAACCATAAACAAGCTACAGTTTTATGCAGACGAACTGATTCTTTTATAACAACTCTGGCTCTAGGACTGCAAGAAGCGCTTTTGAGGCGATGTGGAAATGGTCAGATACAAAATACATACATAGTAGATGGGAAGATCAGACAGCGAGGGAGAAAACTGGCAACTCGTCCTGAAGTTAAGAAACATGAAGGTCTTAGCATTTATACCCATAGCTGACTTAAGAAATTGCTCTTGTCTTTCCGCCATTTCGTTTGCTACAGCACAACAGGCATTTGCTTATCATGAAATTATACAGAAAATTTCTTTAGCAGCGGCTGAACTGTGGCATGATTAAAAGCATATGGGAAGGATCTCCCTGCAATAAGAAAAGGATTATTGATGTAATAATTAGACTCAGAATATCAAAGCACATCTTTTAGGAAAAATGCAGATATGGTATCAAAGAGAGATGCTAAACTATCATGTTATTTGATGTAATCCTAGTCTTAATCGCGACCTTAAACCCCATATTTCTTCAGTTCCTTTAACAACTAAGTAGAGAAAACCAGCTCCTACAGAGGCGCTATATGAAAAGATAATCACTATGCAAAGATTCGATGCCTAGTCCGGATCTACAGAGTAGACAGAGGAAGACGGAAGGCTGGATGGGGAAAGGGAGAGGACTGCAGAGAGAAGAGACCATCTATATGATAATGGCCCATAGAAGTCATCAGACTGGATGAAACTGGAAGTCCTGGGTTGGTATTAGGCCTATGCGATCCTGCTCACTTACGGGGTAAGAGAACAACATGGCCATTTTCAGATTTTGCGACCTCTCGGTATAGGTTCCACTGGACAGGAATCGAATGGCGAAGTAACGGCTAAAACTCTGAGAGTTTGAAGCCCAGGGCTAATGACTCCTTACTCTCATCTTATAATGGTGACGAAGGTAATGTTGTAATAAATGTAAACGAATATCTATTGTGTCAGTGATTACTGGCCAGCAGAACATTCTCTGTATCTGCGAGTATGATTCGGTCGTGCCTCCAAAAAACTATTCTCATGTATGCATACTCATATATATATAACATATATGCATAATTATTCAGCGAGGCGCTATGGTATTTTGTATTTTATGGTATTTTGGACAGTGAACAGTCCCCATCTTGAAAATCTGTCAGTGTTTTTGCACCAGCATTTCTTTAACCGCTTTGTAATTGGGCTGGTCAGTCCCATCCGAGTGGGCATCAGATATGCTTATGCGGTTGTCATGGTTACGAACACTGCCTCTTATAGTAGTTATCAGTCCAAGGTTCCGTTTACATGCATGCATAAAAGACGGTTGAGTAGCAAAGTTTTCTAACCACAATTGTGTCTGATATAATCACGTCTCTCTCTCTCTCGCTGTCTCTCTCTCTCTATCTATCTATCTCTGTCTCTCTCTTTCTCTCGCTTTTCCTCCCTCCTTTCACTATCTCTCTCCCCCTCTCTCTCCATATATATACTATATATATAAAGGTGTTTCATGTATTTTCCATATACTGACCGCGTTCCTAACACTAAATCTCAATCATTAAATCCTCAGCTCACCCGGTCCATAACCCCACTCCTCTCTTTCAGGCCTCAGCTCAGCTGCTGGACTCGTAATTGGTCGACATTTGGCAGTTAATGCTCTCCTACGTCGCTGGAACGTCGTTCGAATTGGTTGTTTATCCTGTCGACTCGCTTATCCGCCTCTGCGACGATAAGCTGCGTAGGCTGGGCTCTCCAGATTCCTTCCTCCATCACTGCCGGCCAGTCAGCCACCGTGCTGCCACCTATCGATCGATCCTCGTCATCCTATTCCTCCTCTGCTAGAATCCCCAAATAACGACAATCTGATTAAATTAACTTCATTGCAATCCGATCAAAAGCAAGCGACGCATGATGCACGTTTCTGTCGGCGACGTTCAGTTCCTGTCTTCCGATAACAACTCCATGGAACCTGCGGAGAATTTCACGGTCACAATCGTCGTTTTCGTCTCATTATCCTCATCCTCATTGCTACTAACGTTAAACATTTGTATTATCATAATCATCGAAAGAATAATCTACGTCCTTAGCGCTTTTTCACCTTGGCCACACAACAATGTTGGAGTGCGTGATTAGATTTAGGTATTCAGGCTTCTGTCGTCTTAATGTCACTGTCTTCTAGCATCTGCAGGTCGTTTCATTGAGCTGAATTTAGTGACATCGGTGACTCGATGAAAAGCAATCAACTGCAGCTTAATTCCTCGAAGTCAGAATTTCTATGGCGCTCGATGTCACGCATGGTCGACAAATTAGATTGCAGCCCTTTCGTCATCGGAGGAGATGCTATTGAGCATAAGAACGAGGTCGTAAACTCGGTCTGTTTCTTGGCAGAGATCTGTCAATGACGTCACACATTACAGCACTAGTGAGGACCTGCTTTGCGATGCTGAGATAGATGAGATCTGTCTTCCGGTCACTCACAAAATATGTGACCAGCCAAGTCATAAGAAGCGTGACCCTTGGCCGAATCGATAACTGCAGTGTTGCCTTTGTTATTGTCACGAACCATGGATTTCTGTCGTCTTCTTTCTTTACGTACGACATATCTGCACCAACTTGTTCGACCTTCTTTTATCCAGGCAATTGGAATCCCTTGAATGCCTCAACCGGAGATTGCCGCTTGCCTTGATCAACTGTTTTCGACAATCCTCTTGAGCCTATCCACCTCGAGAAACGACCTAAGTGATACTTCAGATAATACTTTCATCGCTAGAGCATTATCAACAAGCAAATACAGAATTTAGTTATGTAGCCTGTGATCATGTTCTTAATGGTACTGTACTGACTGTCCCATAAGTTTAATGTGTTGTCAATACGCATCTTCAATTTGCAGGTCTTGTTTCTAACATTCTACCACATCAGGGCATTTTGTCACGTCAGGCATTCTCTGACTGATGCAGTGGCTAAAGCAGTGATGTGTGCACTTGTTTTTTGGGTTCTCGATTACACTATGTGAATGCAGTGTTATATCCTTTTTTTAATCTAAAAGGTTCTTAAAAGATACAACTACAGGTATAAATAATGAGTTTTCAATCTTGTTTAACATCACAGGCATAGGATACACAATAGCAAAACTGTTAGTTATTTGATCAAAAAATTCGCAAGATTTCTTCTCAACATTAACCAACGGACGAGGCATAAGACAATCCCTGCTTTCACAAGTTCGTCTATCTGACGCTCGGCCACAGGTTGATAGGTCAAGGGCGATCTGTCAGCAGTAAACTCTTCTCTTTAAAATTAGGTCGTAACAGAATTTCATTGTGACAACAGTAGCCACACAGACCAGATTTAACAGGAGAAAGATCTGCAAACTTTGTCAACATATTCGTCAATTGTTTCTGCTGAGTAAATGTCAAATGTTTTATTTCCCCATAGTCTAACTCCACAGGTTTACAATTTTCCTTTCTTCCTTCCATCCTTGCCTTCTTCATTTCTTTCTTTCTTCGTCCATTCCTGTCTTTCCTCCATCCTTCCTTCTTTCTATTCTTTCTTCTTTCCTTTCTTTCTTCCTTCATTCGCAACATAATACATACATGCGTGCACACAGACAGCGTTATACAGTAAGCACTCCACTAGACCAGAATAAATTACAACCTGAAAAGGAGTGGCCGATCAGAAGTATCTTTGGATGACATGGACATGACTGGGAAGCCGACCGTCTGTTTACCTTGGCCTTTCGTTGGAGCTTTTATCGAAACCAATTACCTTCATCCATTCACCTTCCTCCGTTTACCTTCCTCCAATTACCTTCCTCCATTTACCTTCATCCTGTCTCATATATATGAATCGCGGCCTGCGAAGGGTTGTATCTTCGTCATCACGTCGACGAATTAGATAATCAGTTTGTTCAGCTAGTTCGAGTGCGAGCTTCGCGCATGTTAGCGCACTTGGGATGGTCGAATGCGTGTGGATATGTGTCTGTGAGTGTGTGCTTGGGTGTGTATTTGTGAGGTTGTGTTTGAGTGTGTACTTGTGTGTGTTTGTGCGTGAGTGTGTAAGTGCGTGAGTGTGTGCTTGTGTGCGTGCGTGAATATGTGTCTGTGCGTGATCATGTCTGTATGGGTGAGTGTGTATGTGTACTTGTGTGTATATATATATGCTTACATGTGTATGCGTGATTTTGTACTTTGCGTGTGTTTGTTTGTGTGAATGTGTGCGTGGGTGTATTGTCCTGCTTTGCTGTCCAGAATTACTAAGGTTTGTTTATGTAGGAAACATGCTGTAGATGTTTTTTAAATGCAACGTTCATTATGCGTCGGAAGATGCATTAGGTGTAGCTGTTTGAGGGGTATGTGTCACTAAATCACTACATCGTGTATGTAGGGTATGGGTGTATGCCTCTGGGTATATCTGCATGTCATTATGTTAATGAGTATGCGCATTCGTTTGTATATGACTTTTTTGCGTGTGTATGCGTTTGAGAGAGATAGAGACAGGGAGAGAAAGAAAGAAAGATACATAGAAAGATAGACAGACAGACAAAGAGAGGCATAAATGGAACTACAGTCAAAAAGACAAAAGAGAAAAGACAAAGCTAGAAGAAGTCGTTCCTGACAGGCTACACGGCTTGACATCGAGTCGTCAATTTCATATGACGCACCGGAATTCATTTCGCAATCTGTGCCGAGCCATACTTCTTCTCACACCTATACGAAAAGCCCCTATGTATATGAGTATGTATGTGTGTATATGTGTATGTATATATATACGTAAATGTGCATGTACGTATGTATATGTGTGTATTTATGTATATATGTATGTAAAAGTGTATGTATCTATGTATGTATGTATGTATGTGTATGTACGTATGTATGTATGTAAAAGTGTATGTATCTATGTATGTATGTATGTGTGTGTATGTGTATATGTATGTATATGTATGTATGTATGTATTATGTGTATGTGTATGTTTATGTATATGTATATGTATGTATGTATGTGTGTATGTATTTGTATGTGTATGTATGTGTATGTATGTATGTATGTATGCATGTATATATGTATGTATATATATATATTTGTGCGTATCTGTGTATAAATGTATGTACGCTATAGATGTACTCCTTCGTTTAGTTAGGTCATGTGTGTTTGTACGCTGGTGCGTTTTGTTCTGCGGCAGCGTGATGCTTGCAAGTGATGGATGAGTGAGCCTTAATCTCTGCGTGTGTGGTATACTGTGTATGTCTGTGTGTATGTGTATGTCTGTCTGTGTGTTAATGAGGCTATGAGAGCCCAGTGGTCCTGTGCGGTGGTGGGTTTCTGAGCCTTTGTAGAGCTGCGCGTGCATTCGGCGACAGTCGTTACCACGAGCCCCGAATCAATAAATCTGCCGCTGCTGATGCTGACGCTGCTGCTGCTGCTGATACTGCTGCTGCTGCTGATACTGCTGCTGCTGCTGATACTGCTGCTGCTGCTGATACTGCTGCTGCTGATGCAGCTGCTGCTGCTGCGGCGTTCATTCGCCTGGTCTGCTGCAGACGAAGTCGCTTCGCTTCTTCTAATCGCTGCCTTGGCCGCCTAATAGGCAGGGCGAGATGATCACCCGTGTGAGGATGGAGGGGAACCGACGGAGAGATGTAGGGAGGCACCGAGGAACAGATAGAGGGAGCGAGGTAGGAAGAGATGGACGGACAGAGGAGGAAGGGAAGGTGGGAAGGAGAGAAGGAAGTAGAAAGGCGGGCAGGGAAGCAAAGACAGAGTTGGAGAGACGTCGGGAAGGAGTAAGACAGACGGACAGACGGAAGGATGGATTGACGGATGACTGAACGAATGGATGGATAGATGGAGATAGAAGCGACGGGAGGAAGGAAGGGAGTGAGACATTAGGGAGGAAGGGATGGACTGAGAGAGGAAGGAAGGCAGAACATCAGAGAGGGATGTAGGTAAAGAAGGAGTCAGCCAGAGTACCAGAGAGGGAGTGACTGATCGAAGGAGGGAAGTTGGGACAGAAGTTGGACGGATAGATGGATTGACGGATGGAGGAAGTAGCGGCAGGAGCTAGGCAAAGGGGAAGAGAAAGGGAGGGAGGAAGGGATGGACGGACGGAGGAATTGAGGGCAGGGAAAAGGGATATAGTGAGAGAGGGAGGCCGCCAGAGTAGCAGAGAGACAGAAGGGTGGACAGACCGACAGAGGGAAATTGAGACAGATGGTTGAACTGACGGATGAATGGACGGAAGGATAGACCAGAAAGAACGCTGTGTTCTTTGTCGACGGATGATGGATGCTACAACTGCTGCTGCTGCTGCTGTCTTCACTGGATAGGACATTTAACATCTGAGAAGAACGAACGTCGACAAATATGGACTCACGATCCACCAATACATTCAACGGAGCAGCGCACAAGGCAGCGCGATGTTGCCGTGGAGCTTATGATTCCGTAATTACATCAATCTTCCCCACTTCCTCTTGCTGCTCATTGCATCCTTCCCATTCTTCTGATTCCTTTATCTTGAGAAAAGCATCTGAAATTGTGAAAGTCTTTACCAGACCGTCAGTTTGTCGCTAAAAATGGATCGGCTATTTATTAGAAGTTCTGCCAGTTGCCTCCAGGCCTGGGATATAATTTGGCTTCAGCGATGCCAGCCACAGCTTACATACGCTGGTACCCTTTTGCTTTCAATGTCACTGGACGTTGACATCTGCTGCAGCTGAGGAAGTCTTCTTTGAGAAAATCTTCTTACAATTGTATCTCTACTGGCCACATATAACTCCGCAAATTGGCTCTTATGCCAACTGGCATGCAACTGGCGAAACGAACTCCCTGTCCTTTTTCTGCCTCTATTTCGCCAGCGGTTGAAGACCACCCTGTTCAATAGCAGTCTTGCGCAGTCAGTTCGGGAGCACCGCACCTCTAAAACAGCCACGAAGAGGCGCTATATAGATGTGCAACTACAAATACATTTAATTGGCGGCTTGTGTATATTTATGTACGTATGCATGTTTGTACGTAAGTTTGTATATATGTATGCATATGTGTATGTGTGTATGCAACTGTAATTGTGATTTGACATTTATGAAGCGCCACTTCAAGAATAAATTCATCAGGGCGTTCAGCATGGATAAATTTATCTATTTATTTACTTATTTATTTATTTAAAGCACTTGTAACGCGCGTAATGTCAGTACACCTGTATCCGAGGCGCGGATGTATGTTCGCTAGGGGCCAAGATGGAATCACGCAAAAGCCAGGATGAAGTAGTGAGTCTTAACAAGTGATTTAAGAGATGATAACGAGTTTGCAAGTCGGGCTTTTTGTGATATACGATTCCAAATGCGAGGAGCAGAGCATAAAAAGCACGTGATCCTACAATTATCCTGAACCTACTGTAAGCTCTTGCAACAAACCACTATCAGAAGAACGCAAGAATCTGGGAGGGCGATATGGAGTCAGCAAAGTATTAAGATACAATGGAAGGCCAGTATTCTGAGCCTTAAAGGTCAATATGTCTGTCTGTGTATGTGTATTTCCACATTTATATGGCGTCTGATTTATCTTTCAAAAGCGATATCTTAACGTCATTGCGATCGATTGTTATTAGTTTTAGCTGAACTTCTACTTAAAATTCGTCAAAATGCACGTGCATTACCTCGGTATAATCTCCATCATCGTCTTCTACCTCCTCATCCTCCTTGTTGGATTGTGGGCAGCGCGCAAGTCCAAATCAAGTGGATCGGACAGTGAGGAGGTGATGCTGGCTGGCAGAAATATCGGCATCCTGGTTGGAGTATTCACGATGACAGGTAACTTTAGACAACCTGCTCTGTGATTTATATCCTTTAAGACCTTAGTCATTAGCACTTTTTGCTTTTGCTTGCCGCTTCTATTATCACTTTTCATGACTGAACTTAACCATACACGAACTTAGACATACTTAAAATGTTCCATGTTTTGGTTCCACATTGGGGAGTCAAATGCACCTCTGGTGTCCAGAATTTTTAAGTGGGGACGACCTCTTGTGTCCGCACTAAATGCATTATTACACAATATTACTATATTTTTACCGCAAAGGGGTCCATATACTTTGTTACTCTAAAGCGCTCCTTAGCCTGGAAAGTGACCTTAATCTGAAAAACTCCTTAGCCCGATAACAGATTCTTAGCCTAACAGAAAGTTTTGAGCCTATCAGGAAGAAGTTTTTAGCCTGAGATTTTCAGCAACATGCAGCTATCGAGGACACATGGTGTTCCATACGTTAGCGGTGAGCACCATTACTTTGCCACAGTCCGTGCTACGTACAGTACTATGTTTGCTCATACTATATTTCCATATCACGTCAATGTCGATACACTTTTCCCACAACAAACCCAATGATATTCGCTTTTGTCAGTCATTAGAATGGAGTGGAATAGATTATATCGCCCATTCGTCGTGGAGTTGCTTATCGGTTCGCTTCATAGGCTACACCCACTCGCTACAACCCACTCGCTACACCCACTCGCTACACCCACGCCCAGATCCGCCGATTCCATTGGCTCTGGTTCATTTCGATTGGACTTTTCCAACGCTCACCTGGAAGGACACAGCATATTCATCTTCCGGACTACGTTGACGGTCTGACCTTGAAGCCAGATCGGTCAAAGGTCACGGCTTGCTGCCCTGTCGCGTGCAGGGCTGTCTGGCCATTGTTCGTATCGGACGCCGTATTAACGTCACGGAGTCTCATAAACCGAGCCAGCCAAAGACGCCTTGGTCTTGATTGCGTAAGCCATAGATAGGACGGACAGATGGACGAACGGATGGATGAATGGATGGATGGAAAGAGACTGGACCCGATTGAGAGGCAGCGCTGTGGCGGATCGAAATGAACTAACGTTCCGGAAATCGATACGAATTGGTATCAGACGCCAGGCAGCCAACGTTCTCGGAAATTTCCTCTCACAGAATAATTTTTCCGAAAAGATGGTGTGCTGATGTCATCGAGCTCTAACATAGAAGACCCTTTAAAAGTTCTACGTCTTTGGAATCATTACGTCATTTAGTCAGCATATCTAGTGATTGATGCTCCTCAGACTAACTATCAAGGTAGACCTAATAGTAACGAAAACATATTTCACAGTTATGTTAACTGAATTATTTTCCCGTAGACGCAACGCAGAAAAAACTAAAATATGAAAACTAAAATAAGGGGTAAATACATCCCAACTGAATCCATTTAATTGTAAATTATAAGAGACCACACACTACCAGATTTCATTTGGGAACGCTTTGACACTTTGACATTACTTCAGAACATCACTGTTCCAAAGGGGTATGGTTGGGAACGGCTTATGTATGTATGTATGTATCTGAACACTCCTATAATGCCAAACGGCTGGCGTCAGGGATGGGTGATGCTGATGATCATTCTGTGCTTTGATCACTGGTTGACTATCGTTAGCTTAATTGGCAAGCATGACATGTTTCGGGACAATCTAAGAGGCCATCAAGAACAGCTTAGAGGTCGGATTGAAGAAGCACTATTGCAATGTGGCATGACGGTGTTTCCCGGAAATCTTCCGATGAATCATCTGTTATTTGTCAAATCCACAACAGTCTCGTTTTTTGGAAGATGAATATGCTGTGTCCTTCCAGGTGAGCATTGGAAAAGTCCAATCGGAATGAACCAGAGCCAGTGGAATCGGCAGATCTGGGCGTGGGTGTAGCAAGTGGGTGTAGGGAGTGGGTGTAGCTTATGAAGCGAAACCGATAAGCAACTCCACGACTAGTGGGCGATGTAATCTATTCTATTCCATTCTAATGACTGGCAAAAGCGAATATCATTGGGCTTGTTGTGGGAAAAGTGTATCGACATTGGCCATTTTTCTAAATGTTTGTGAGGTGCGTCCAATTCTCATTTGCATATAATTTTCGCCATTACCATCTGCGGTTAGCAGACCTTCGAGATAGACGAATTGATCTACCTGTTCAACAGGTTCTTACTGGATGATGATAGCTATTGGTGCCTCTTTAGATTTTCATTAACCATTGTTTCAGTTTTCTGTGCATTAATCAGTAACCCAAATCTTCAACTGGTGTTGTCTATCTGTGTAGTAATGTCATGTAGTTCTGGGACCTATTGTTAAAGATCTTCCTCTTTTTCATGTTCTCTGCCCCCGGGGCAGGTTCGAACCTTCATTGGCGCCATTCCTGATGTTGTTGAACCTCTTCCTTCAGTATTTTTAAAGATAGCCATCTTTAATTTGAAGAACGACGAGCTTAAATAAAAGATAACTTTTTTAAAGGACAGTTATGTTTAATTTGAGTTCGTCGTGCTTCAGACTATTCAGTCGTGTTGCAAGCCTGCGTGTACATCAAATTACTTGAAGCATTAATGTGTTCGTAATTCGATAATTTAACATTTCATTCATTGTATTCATTCGATAGCTGGTTTGCTAGTCTGGTTTCAATTTGTCGCTTTGTTCTTTTATGTGCTTCCGCGTTCCTTCAAGTCATTCCTCACTCGGACCTTCAAACTGTTCTGCAATCCAACCTTTAATCAAATCTTCTGTCTGTCTTTCATTCCGACCTTCAATCTAATCATCGTCTGTCGTTCAATCAATTGTTCCTCATCAATCATCAATCGTCCTTCAAAACCGTTCTTTGATTCAACCTTTAATCCAGTCGTCCAACTGTCTTTCATTTTGACCCTCAAACGTCCTTCAGGCTAACCTTAAATCCGACCTTCGATACATCCTTAACATTTCGTTCAATCCGATCATGAATCTATTTTTCCATCTGTCCTACAACAGTCCATTATTCCACTTGTACTTTATTTAATCTGTTCTTCAATCCATTCTTCCACTTAAGACCGCCTGTTCTTGAGTGTCTCATTTCGTCCGTCTTTCCGTCTCTCAGTCCACAGAACAGTACACGATGGTTTATTTTGATCCCCTAATTTATTTGTCGTCTATCATTCGTCCATCTATCGATTCTTCATCCGTCCGTCCGTCCGTCCGTTCATCCGTCCGTCCGTCCTACAGCGTTCATCGATCTATAGGCTGCTGCTTCTCTTGCGTCTGACGATGTCTTCTATTTTCTAGCCACTTGGGTCGGAGGCGCCTACATCAACGGAACAGCCGAAGCCATCTTCGCCAGTGATTTGGGTCTTGCATGGTGCCAAGCTCCGTTCGGATACGCCATCAGTCTTGTCATCGGTCTGGGCCATTTAGAAATTCATTCAAACCAGATATAATAAATTCGGCCAAATTAGAGCAGCCAATGTCTGCTGCCTACCAGACATTAATTTGCCCAGATTGTCGGTAGATTGTAATTGTAATCAGTAATTTCTTCAAGAGAAATTAACTAGAGGGCTCTCTAGGCTAGCTTAACTGATGTTAAAGTTCATTTAAAAAAAGTTCGTGAATAACAATGCTCAGCTAACTCAAAAAATCACCAGTGGTGGGCTACAGCACACACGCAGAACCCAACCAACAGATTCCCATTCAGAGCTGGCAGATGACAGATATATCTGGTTGTTTCATACCACAGCTCAGCCAGTGTGGGAGTTGCATGCAGCCTGTCACGTTTTAAACCCTCTTTTAAAGCTTTGGGCGGAATGAACGTGAGCGTGTAGTGGTTAGTACTTCTTGTTATGGTCGAGACAAGGCAAGTTCGAATTCCGATCATGGCTTATGTATGTGAATCCCTGTCACCATGATAACATTGGCTTCCATGTTCTCAACCTCTGGATATTTCTTGCTGTTTTATACATTACTTTGAAGAGTGCAGTGGGGATTTAAAAACAGCGTTTCAATTAGTGAGACGCTTGCTTGTAGGCGCCAAATAAATAATAGGTATCGTATTCAGTGTGTCCACAAAGTTGTAATCTCCAGGCAATTGTCGGGTTTCGATCGTCTGTTGCATCAGACATTAGCCGCAACATTAAGCCTAATCTATTACAACTATCGGATGACAATCACACTTAATCAGAATCTGTTCTAAACCAGAATTATATCTATTCGGAAACGGTCAGATACATTACCTCCAAAAAGGAAGTGCTTAGTATTGAATACATATCTTTAGATTAGAAGCTGATGACCTTTTATGGTACAAGAAATACTCTAAAATTAGACGCAAATAATCTATTGCCTGGGTGGAAGAATTCCACGTGGGTGAGAGGCTAATAGGGCTATCCTTTTCCTAGTGCGGAAGAGGTTCCCTTAGTTTTGAAGCTAATGTCCTCCTCCTAAGGTGGAAGAAGAAAGCCGGTGTTGTTTTCCCAAAATTCGGCAGAGATTGTCGGTGTTCTTGTGGCCGAAAGAAATTGACAAGCAGCAGTGAAATTACTTGTTCTGTAACTCAACGATGGCGAGATCGAACCTGATCTTAACGTATAAAATTACTTTGGGCGTTTTGCCCAAATTTTGTACATTGGTACAGTGTAGGCTAAATGAGTTAAGAACAGTGTTTTGCTATTAGAATATTTTAATGTGATTTGGACGTCTAAATATGTAAATAAGATAGTTGAATACATCGTTGCACGAGTCAAAATTAATCTAATCTACTGATTTGTGTAGCGCCGTTATCATAATGCATAGGCATCAATTGATGGTTGCTTAAGGTCAGCCTAAATGATTAAGTAGCAACTATTAAGGGTATAAGGTAAAGATAACACACTTGTTGACATGCTTTTATAAGAAGCGCATCGGAAGCAACTACTACTGGAATTAGTCTCATCGCCTTTCCAAAGTGTGCTGTATTTAGACTGTCTTACTCTGTGAATTGACAGTGTGCATGTGTGTAGGATTGCAAAGCAATTCAATTTAAACTGTTATCATACTTTATCTGTTCTGGCACCACCTGTTTGAAAGTGGCTTTTCTTTGTTCCGCCTTGTAATTTAAACAATGCCTAATACAGTGAACTATAAGACTTTCCTGTTTAGCCGAAACTGTGTTGGGTGTAGGTATAGGACCTACATAGCTCCTTAGCGAGATTCCTGAAAGGCGCCACATAAACAGCCAGATTCGTGAGGTGCTATATAATTATGCATGACGGCACGGTGATCTACTCGATAGCGCGCTGGGTCTGTAATCCAACGATTGTGGGTTCGAGCCTGCTGATCGAACGCCGTGTAACGACCCTGTGCAAGTTATTAGCGCATGTTCGTCTCGCGCCTGAAATTCAGATTTACTGACCGAGAGCGCGAAAAAAGTGAAATAATTATATAAAATTAATAAAATAAAATAAATATATTAGTTTGCATGGCTTCCATTACAGGTGGTTTGTTCTTTGCGAACAAGATGAGATCTGAGGGATACGTAACGATGCTCGATCCCTTCCAGCGAAAGTACGGGGAGCGGATGGGAGGACTGCTCTATCTACCAGCCCTAATGGGAGAAGTCTTCTGGTCAGCCGCCATCCTAGCTGCACTCGGTAGGCCATTTCAAGTCAGCCGTTGATTCACAGCTGTTCAAATCGGATTTCATCAAATAGTCTAGAACAGATTAATCTAATCCAGCTTCTAATCTGATCTAATCAAATCAAATAGTCTAGAACAGTTAATTCTAATTCAAATACTATTAAGGTCTCATATTCCATTCCACTCCATCTAATCTGCGTTATCAGATTACGTTTCAGCTACCGGTAATCTAAAAGAGTTTGATGCAATAGTATAACACGATCTAAGGCATTTCAATAGATTCCAGCACTCCTTCGTCATCATCATGGGGTCGACTGGTTGGCCCTCGCCTTGCATAAATATAACACGGATCCCAAAATGAGTTCAAGGATGCAGTTTCTCTTCAGCACAACCTCATCATAACGTTACGCTTGATATGACTCTTAACGATCCCGTTATAAGAGAGTCTTATTGCTTAAATGATTAATGTATTAAAATAAATAAAGCAATTCGATATTTCATTCCCGTTTCTGTCTGCAGTTGCTGTCTGTAGTGCCTGAGCCATGTCAGAACCGGATGAGCTGTTTCAGATATCATTAATAGTCTTCGGACATCTTTTCTCTCTAAGAGACTACACTTAACTCTGTAAAAATGAATAAATAAATATGAAGACTGAGGTTTATTGTGGGCCTGATCTGTCTATGTCATAGGTTCGACGTTAGCAGTGATCATAGATATGGACAACAACACGGCCATCATTCTGTCTGCTTGCATTGCCGTTGCTTATACTCTGTTCGGAGGACTGTATTCGGTTGCATACACGGATGTAGTTCAGCTCTTCTGCATCTTCTTTGGCCTGGTACAACATTCATTCATTCATTCATTCATTCAAAGTATTCTGAAAAGTATACACATAAAGTTAAGCCTCTCGTTCAAGAAAATCTATAAATCGAGGAGCATCTTTTTTTGCTTTTTTCTAAATTTCATCTTCTTCTTGTCATCTTTTCTCCTTTCTATCTTCCTAGTATTCTACATATTAACCTACTCCTCCATCTTCTACGCCTCCTCTTCCTCCTCATTTTCTTCTATTTCGTCAGCAGCAGCATCATCGTCTTCTTTCTTTGCCTTTTTAAAATGTGCACAGTTTCGGAAAGGGGCAGGAGAAATTTTGCGTTATATGCCTCTTTCATTCATTTACTTCCTATTTCACCATATTCCAATCACTGCTTACATCTTTTCTTGTTTTACTCGACTTTATTTTTCCCGTATCTTACCCGACCCAGTTCCATGTGCTTGTAGTGGTTGGCAGTTCCGTTTGCGATGAACCACCCTGCGATGGAGGGTCGGTCGATCGTTCAGAAGCCGGTCAAGTGGCTCGGTACAATTGAACCAAAAGCTGCAGGGTCATGGATCGATTCCGCCCTTCTGCTTGTCTTTGGTGGAATCCCTTGGCAGGTAAAGCATCCCTGACTCTCCTCACAGCCCATCGTCGCCTTGTGACAAAACTTTCCCAATCAAGGGCGTCTGCACAGGGAGCCAGAGGTCCATTACCCATCAGTGTTCACCGTCGTCGTCGTTATCATCATCGTCGTCGTCATCATCTCTTTTATTGATCCCAGTCCCGATTGATACAACTTACAAATGCTGTGCCTTTGACCGTAAAGACTAACGATTGGGCTGACTAATTTCAGGTTGGGCCTAAAAGGCAAGGGAGGTATGCACCCAAGTGTCTCAGCAGAGGATATAATGACTCAATAAACCATACGAAGAGTCACAATATCACTCGAACTCTCAGAGAATTTGTAACGATCATTATAAGTGTTGATGACTAAAAAGGTCATTATAATTTTTGGCGACATAAAGCACACTCTTCCTGACGTTACTTGGTCCATTTAAAACTTCTACAGTAGCTGAATCCGCCAATGACCTTCACATTCCCAAAACCATTCCGGCGGACTTGATCCCAATCCTTCTGTAAATATCGTCTATCAAACCGAATACGTTATATACCAGAAATACCGAAAACAAATGCAGATACATGTCTTTAGGCTGAAACAAAGGCAGAGACAACAACAAAGGCGCTATAACAGTTACTAGATTAGACTAGCTTAGATTAATAACTGACAGCCTTATCTGTTGCTATTCGTAGGTCTATTTCCAGCGCGTGCTGTCGGCGAAGTCGCCCGGCAGAGCGCAGATCATGTCGTACGCAGCTGCTTTCGGTTGCATCATTCTGGCGATTCCACCTCTCCTGATTGGAGCCATTGCCAAGACTGCAAGTACGTCATCTTCCGTCTCTCATCTTCAGGACCCGGCTGTTTGTCTGGATCTATCAGGATCAAAACGAATCTATGCATTTACTGCCTTTTCCCTCTGTCTACCTGATCTGTCTCTGTGTGTCTGTCTATCTGTTTCTCTCTGTCTCTCTCCTCTTAACACCGCTTTGTAAGTAAATATACAGTTACGGTCGAAATCAGAGAGTATTGGTTTACAATTAGGCCAGCAATATGTAACTAATGTTAACAAATATCTTGTTGTAAATAGGTTTTACAAATATTCATCTATGTGTGTGTGTTTGTGTTTTGTGTGTGTGCGTGGTTTTTACGATTATCCATTTGCAAGGGCCTATGACTAACAAATACCAAGTTGTAAATATAATATTAAAGTATCTAATAAGCTAATCACTTCTATAGCGGTGCTGTAGAAGTCATTAGATTATTAGATGCTTTGATTTTATTAAGAATTTGGCCCCATGCAATAGACCCTTCTAGTGAAACCGTTGTCAAAGACTGTAAACCGCTGCAGAATCCCGGTCACAGTCCGACGGATCAGGTAAACTAGAAGCAGGCTACGGTGGAGAAGCAAGCTGAACAAATGAAACAGAGTACGCATCGGAAGCAACTACTACTAGAATTAGACTCTTTGCCTTTCCAAACTGTGCTGTATTTGGACGGTCTTACTCTGTGAAAAGATAGTGTGGATTTTTGTGTAGGATTGCAAAGTAATTCTATTTAAACCGTTGTCATACCTTATCTGTTCTGGCACCACCTGTTTGAAAATAGCTTTTCTTGGTTTCCGCCTTGTAATTTAAACAATGCGTACGCTTTTGTAGGCCATATATGGGACTGAACTAATCTAATCTAATCCAATCTGATCTAATCTAATCCAATCCAATCTAATCTGATCTGATCATATTCCACTGGACTTCTGTCGGCATCCGTGAGGCTACCGTGACAGGAACATGATCTAATCTAATCTTCTGATCTTTTTGTCATAGACTGGAATGAAACTGGACTGATGTACGAGAAGAACATAACGATTGATGAGAATATTCACAGAAAACTGATTCTGCCGATGGTCATGCAGTACATGTGTCCCTCTTGGGTCACCTTCATCGGCCTCGGAGCCGTCTCGGCGGCCGTCATGTCGTCCGCTGACTCGTCCGTTCTCTCGGCCAGCTCCATGTTCGCACGCAATATCTACAAGTCCATATTTAGACAAAAGGTGGGTTACAGACCTAGTGTTTTAAAGACCCAGAGGGCCTACAATTTATTTTCAATCGAAATGACTTTGAAGACACGTGAATTCGAATTATCACTGACTATATCCAAAACGAAAGTGATTAATACCGAAAAACCCACAGGCTATGTAGCCAAAGATACTAAAGCTGAACACAAGTAAAAGTCTTCCGAACACGTAGAGCAATAATTACGCAAAGCGATACAATTGAAAGTTGATAATGTCTGTTTCACAATAGTTCGGGATGTACAAATGCTTTGTTGTGACTTTAACGAGTACTTCTTGTTCAGATTATGCCCAATCGAAAATGCATTTCCCCATATGTATTGCTCCAGGGGTCATAGTCTTCGTCGACTGCATCCAATCGCAAATAGCACCCCGGGATTTCTCTAAAAACTAATATTCTGTTACTTTTGCGATCTCTGAGATACAGTTCAGATAAGACCACCACTGATGCTGACAATAATATAATGCAAAACTATAATTTATACAGCGCAAAATAATGAAGGTTTTAAGAATAATTAATACAATTCATCATGTTTATGATAGCTCCTTTGACCGTTTCAGCCATGACCCATTTAGGGCCACGTCATCGGAAAAGAGTCCTTAGTTTCAGACACTGATCGCCGTTATAAAACTGATATTTGTTTTCTTGTAGCGAATATGATGATATACAAAACAAGCAGTAATATTTGTAGTAATATTAGTAGCGACACTTGTGACATGGCCGGTGACCTGTAACGCGAGGAGCGCTAGTTCGAGCCCTCCCCTAAGACAGTTACAGATGTGTTAGAACCTTGAGCAAGTCCTTCACGTACAACTGTTTCTGCTTCGTCGTTAGATATTGGCTCCATGTGAATTTTGAAGTAACAAAGATAAAAGCGAGACGCCAAAGATCCTTCTAGTAAAGATATTAGATTTGTCTTCATAAAAGCTTGCTAGTGGCACACATAGCATACCTGTCTGTGCCAGTAATATATGTAAATCTTTCAACCTTTCATCTTTGGAAATCCGGCGCGAAACCTCAAACACTTGGTTTACCTTGCTTACTCTGCCTTACTTGGCCTAAATTATCTAATTATTTGATTGTACTTTATCTTAACTAATTACAAAACCTGACCTGACCCGACCGTGCCTCATCATGTCTTACCCATCCAAACCTCATACTCTAATGTAACTGAACATTTTATAGCGCTATCTAAGTAACTTCCGAATGCTCTCTTCGCTGGCTTGAATAATGTTGGAGTTCATTAATAAACACAAACCCATCTGTAAGTAAACAATGCTCAAATAGCTGGAAAAGCTATCCTTCGTGCATTAATTGTAATGTATTTGTTAATTTATGTAGCAAAACCTACTACCCAGAGGGCTAACGACATGAAAGCACCTAAGAATAGGTGAGCTTTAAGGCAATAAGTTGCAGTAGCTGTGCCTTTCAAAGCCACGTGAATTTGACAAGGTAAGGTAAGGCATTTAACTTTGCCTTAAGACCTTATTATTTTTAAAGTAACTGGTACTGTGAAGAAGACGTGTTGTACCTGTAGGCGTCTGAACGCGAGATAATCTGGGTTATGAGAGTCGGAATCTTTGGCGTTGGTGTGATGTCGACGGTCATGGGAATCGTCATCTCGTCCATCTACGAGTTGTGGTACCTCTGCGGAGACCTCGTCTACGTCATCCTCTTTCCCCAGCTCGTCTCCGTCATCTACCTGAAAGGCACCAACACCTACGGGTCGCTGTCGGGTTTCGTGATCGGGGTGCTGCTGCGACTGCTCGGCGGAGAGAAGGCGTTCTACCTAAAGGCGGCCATACACTACCCGGACTACGATCCCATCGAGGAGGTCCAGTACTTTCCCTTCAAGACGCTGACAATGATAATCAGTCTGTCGGTCATCGTCCTCGTCTCTTACCCGGCCAAGTATCTTTTCGAGAACCACATCTTTCCGAAACACTGGGATGTCTTCCAGTGCATCGTCAACATCCCTGACGAGATGATCATCCTCAAGGAACCGACGGAGGGCGTCAACGTCGAGATCATGGCCATCAACGCCAAGCGCAACGCCCCAGGGGCCAACGGACAGATCAACCCGGCTCTCAAGCTGAACCGCGAAGACTTCCTCTTGACCACCAAATACCAGCCTCTCCAGGAGTCGCGAAGTCCTTCGCCCCTTCCCGACCCCATGGAGCGCATTCCGGTAGCCCCTGCACCACCGCAGACTTCCCCTGCCGACAACACGGATACTCAATCGGAATCGGAACAACCACCGGAAACGGATCAGAAGCAGCCACAGGAAACGAAAGGAGACGACGAAGAAGCGGATGATGATGACGACGATGACGATGGTAAGACGATGAAATGATGACGACGGTAGGAAAAGATGCAGCGGTGCATGGTTGCGTGTGTTGTGTAGAAATACTAATTGTCGTTAGCAAATTACGAAGTAGATAATATATCTCTGTAGCCGTGGATAGGTCAAGATGGCCAACGATTGGAAAGAAATCTCTAAGTAAGTAGCGAGAAGTTGATGTGTACGAGGTGAAATTGCTTGGAGGAACTCGCCCGATTCCGGCTGAGTTAATGTTTGTGGCATGGAAACGAGTTTTTTCTTAGCCTAACTGGGAAAATAGAGTAGATCGTGTGTAAAAAGTTAACCCGGACTGTCCTTGTTTTACCCTTATATATCTGCGCTTATTTATAATTTGTTGAGTTCTAGTGTGTATATTTACTAATTTCGTCACACAGGTAAAAAAGCGAGAAAGAAATTGTAGATGAATTGGCTTAACCAAACAACCATAAAGGCTTATACGGTGTATATAAGTACAGTTATGCTCTTTGCATTTAGTGACTTTCCAAATCGAATTTTTCGAACTAAATTTTCTTTTACGAAACGTTAATCAGCGACGTTGCATCGAGTAATTTAAAGAATAGCCCAAAATGCATTGTTATATCTAGCACATTTTTACACTGAAATCGCAATACGCGCTGGAAATCTGAAAAGACTTCAGAACACAAAAAAATTATATACGATTAAGTATGTACCACGTGCGTCACTTTCTGTTGAAAATTTTCGGTTTCAATCGGGCACACGTTTGCCTTGTTGATAAGGAGTCTCAGTAGCTTCAAGTTTTCCGAAAACCTAAAGCCAATAGGACTAATCAGGACGCTTAATCAGAATTTTTGTCCTTCTTTTTGTCGGAATCAGAAAGTCGTGCATCAAAGTCTTTTCACGCATACGTTACTTGTGTGTGCAAAGCGATTTAATTAAATTTTCAACGTAACATATGTTAAGTTTTCCGGGAGCACAGAGGCTGAAGAGCAATAAAGAACCACCAGGAATATTAAATGGTTCTTTATTTCATTCTGTTGCATTAGCTACGAGGATTTCAGTCGTTGTGAATAGGTACCCATGCTCATGCATAATGCTACCAAAGCTATATATTTGAAAATGAGAATTCATTTTGTCGTATCGCGAAGTACAGGCCTGTATGTGCGGTGTATACAGGGGTACATTTGCCACTAAATCAAGTTTTGCAAATAAGGTGAAACCTGTAAATCTCACGTTCGTTAGTAATATTTTTAAAATAGTGTAAACTTGCTTAGTATACAGAAACTCTTATGCGTATATATTTATATCGTAATCGACATGGCGTGATGCATGTATTCCACTGTGACGTCTTGCTGTTATAGTACATGAAGAGATATATAATATACGAAACATTATATATGTGGCTATCACTAGACTTGCATATCTTGCTCATTTTGCTCCAGTGCACTATGTAAAGTTTTACCAGGCGTTATTTTTTTGTCGCGCTCTGAACCAAATATTTTGAAATATCTATTGTTTCCTACAAATTGCAACAACGATTTTCCAATCGGACAGTGAGTAATTGTGTGCAATTCAGCGCGCTTTGGCCCTAAATTAGTAATAATTAATATTGCTTGTAGAGCATGTATCAAATTTCAGGTCATGATTGCCTTTTGTGGTCAATCTTTCACAGTTCAAGTTTGATTCTTCAAATGCAATAGGCTTAACATTTCCTATGAAAATAGCCTCAAAAGAGGCTTTCTTTAGCTACTCAAAAATCTTTATTTAGTAGTAATTTTCCACAGTTTTAAACCATGAGAGAATTCTTTGTCAAAATTTGTCTCACTTTTATTTTATTATTTTATTTTAATTTTAAATGAAATATAAACGAATTTTGTCTTGTTCTAATTTATACTAAAGCAATACTTTTACAATACAGGTTTCAATATGCAATAATTTTATTCAAATTGGTTTACATTAGCCCTATTAACGATAATTATCCTACTAAAGATTACAGGCCTATTAAAGATAATAGGCCTATTAGGTCTATTTGGCAATTGGCATAAAAGGCAATAAATGTCTAAACGACAAGAATCGGTTACGATAAAGGCCTACACCTGTTCATTTTGGAGCATCCTATCGAAGCAAACCTGCCCTTTTGGCACTGTCTGTGCCCTGCAGCTACCTATACAATTCGCTTACTAGTCTCTACGGTCTTTGTCGAGCCGTTTTTGGCGAAAGTAAGACTGTATGATAATCCATTTAAAGAGACATCGTAAATTTAAGATATCTCTTAGACAGTGTTTCTATTTTGCTGAAGAATTAAAGAGTGTGACTGCTGTTATTTCAGAAAATCTCCTCATGTTTGTTTTTGAAGGAAATCCTTAACTGCAGTCATACAAACTGCGCGTTAATGGCAATGTTTCACATTCAATTTCCGTTACGCTAAGAAGCTCACAGTGTGTTTGAAGTGTCGTAATTACATGTGTGTAGTTTGTTTAAGATTTGTATTGTGATTTATTACGGCAATCGTTTTACTTGGCATCTGGTTCACATAGACACTGTCATAGTATATTGTTAGATATATGTGCGGCACTTGATTCACATGGCTATCGATTCACATAAGCTGTATAACAAGAGACTTGATATACAATGATTATTATAAGATGGTTTTATATTTTGTGTATAGTTTTATGACCTGCGATTGTATGGCTCAGGCAATATCTATAGGATAAAATCGAATGATTCAAAACCACGTGAACATCATTTACCTGTCACCGTTTTCCATTATAGTTTGCATATTGTACGGTACAGATTTAAGACTTTCGTACAGTTTTAAATTATTAATAACACGAAATCAAACACTGCTAGAAAAAGACGATTAAAAGCATCGAAAATTACAGGCTTCCGTTAAATTAAGAAACTTCCCTTTCTCCTTGAGTTTAAATTATTGTGCATGAAAATACAGATTGTAAATAGAGAGAAAAGAGCAGCTAAAATCGGTGTAATATTGCTGAACTCCTTCTAATTTGAACACGCCAAAATTCATGACAGATTTTCTCGAAGTTACCTCTGTCTTCTATTTGTTTTTATACGGATTCTTCAGACGTTTTTGGCTTTGCGATATTTGATGATATTCGACAATTGTCTCACCGGCAACAATTTCACATATGTTGGGACTGCACAGTTGTATCGTTGTTAAAGCAGATATGTTCTAATTTTAAGCAGCAAGATCTGTGGCTCACTGGCTCATCGTCAATTTTTGGCAGTTGTAGACGTTTTTCCGCCGTGTTATACACCAATTGTAATTTGTAGACATCGTGTAAATTGTCTGATTGCGTGTTATGTCTTGCATTTTAAACTGTCGTGTTTGTTTAGAAACGGAGATAGCAAGGTTTAATGTATGAGCTCATGTGTTAGTGCGATCCAGTCTTAGGTGTAAGAATGTAAACATTATCTTTGAAGTTGTCATTGATCGTAATCAGATAATTTATTGTGCAATTGACAAGTGATAAAAACACTCCTTGAGCAAAAATATAATCGGCTCAAAATATATATGTACTTTGAAACTAGCAATTATATTAAGTTTAGGACACAAAACAATCAAAGTACAATACAAAAATTGTGTGTGCGTGCAATCCAAGTCAGTTGATGGAAATATCTCAGTGAAGTGCGTCATTATTGCACCTCTATTTTATCGTGTTGGTATCTCTCGTCAATAATGATTTTAGCAATTATGCTTGACATGGATTGATTACGCTGATTCGATTAGCTGTGTAATGCTCCAGTTAGACTATGTTTGCAGTGTTTCTTGCAATAATCAAAATGCCATTGAACTTGTCCTTTTCTATTATAGATATCTATCTTCACCAAAGCTTAAGACGATGCAGACTGACCACCATCTAGGCCTTCGTGAAATTTTATACGCATTAAAGTATCACTTGTACCCCAATTTCGTGAATAAAAATTCTAATAGTGTAAAAAATATCAGTATTGGTTTCATGCCTCGTCTTTTAGTATCGGTAGAAGCTTTACATTCCGCGTAGAAACTATTTTTATAGTTCTGCAGCATGCTATAGCACTTTTCTACAGCTGAATAGCATATAGTGAGCTCTTGTTAAGATAGTTTTCGCGCAAGGTTAATTCTGTGCGAAAATTGGCAGTTCTATGCACAAATGCTGATCTATAAACAGGTCAACATTGGAAATTAACAAGTAAGACGACGTGAAAGATTGTCATAAAAATCGAAGCCTATGAATAGGCTCGGCTGAGAAATTCTAAACATGAGCTATATAAATCTACAGATGCATGCACAGGCTGCATACACTAGAAGGGGTTAAGGCCTGTATGTTTCAATAGCGATGAAATCTGGCAACTAGGCCTGGTTTTAAGCAAAAAATGTTCTCTCAAAAACCGATAGAATATCAATTTCACTGGTTTAATCGAGTAAATTTCAGTGACTTGCAATTTCAAAGTATTTTACTACGATGCATTTTAATTTCAGAGACTTTTGCGAGAGTTTTGCACTAAAAATGTACTGCTAAATATATCGTGGTTATACATCTCATGTGTCATATACATGCACACAGTTGACCAAGTACCGCACTTTTTCCTAGAATTGTAGTTTGAGTTGGCGCATAGGCCTATGTATGTCGTCTAAATTCATTTTTATGGCAGTCTTTTTTTGGCAAATTTTTCCGATTTATTCATCTTATTCCAAAGCGCTGGAATTTAGAAAATATCTTCACTTACACTTTATTTTAACTCACTATGAGCTTACCTTTGAATCTGCAACTTTTTAAAGTGACTTTGCACTTTTGATAGATAACAGCATCGTTATTACCATTCACAACGATAGCATAATTTTGCTGGCTTCTGTTAAGGAAATGTGCTCACGTCTGCAGGTTATATACTATGGAACAAGTTACGTTTTAGTAACCTTGTCAGTGTGTGTGTGTAATTATGCCTGTAATCATTGAAACTATTATCTTCGCAGTCTGATAACCGAGGTAATCTAATCACAGTACCAGTCTGACTTGTTTTTGGTTTTAGATAATTTTGTTGCGTAGCGATATTAGTGTATTAGTCGCATAGCATTTAGATCCTGTCAACGAAACACCTGTTAGCTGCTGTTTAGGAGACTAGGTCTCAATTGCTATTGTTTGTGAACGGTACTAACCGCGGTGACAAAATTCTAGATTGTTTGGTCAATTCACAAGATTGTTGTCTAATGAGTTGTGAGAACTTTGCTTTGCTGTAATAACAACTACTAATTTTGCAGATTTATATATAATCGTAAACTTAGAAGTTTTAAAAGTATAAACGGTTAATTATGGAACTTATTATTTGGACCAGCATGTAAGACGATGCATTTAATTATTATCCAAACCATTTGTATATAATAATTCCTTATTACGCTATAAACTTTTGGCAGAATTACTATAGAACAGGCAGAAGGTGAAAAAGCAGTTCCTAAACCTAACCCCGAACAGCAGTCATGCATGGGTATCCTATGAAGTGTTAGCAACTTCATTTCCTTAGCCTCGGCAAATGAGAGCGGGATTGCCTTTCCACTCCCTCGTCGTCTGATATTGATCGAGTGTATGATCGATGTATACTCATTCTGCTGTGGATGCTCATGACACAGAAATTTTGTTACTTCTTTCTGCCCAGCTGGGATTTGAACACCGGACCTCCGGGGTGACAAGCCAGCACCATCACTTCTAGACTAACGCATACATAACTATCAATATTATACCTATGTATGTGTGCATGTACGTAGACACTATAACACCTTTTTGAAAAAGCAATTGGGCAGATAGACTAGAGGTTTGGCTATGGTGGGTAAGAAATTGTGATTGTAACTTGCAACTTCCATAGCACCGATGTTCAATGTTCTTCTAATATTTTTCGCCGTGTACGCGCTGGCCTATCGCGTGGGAGGTAACATTTGGGACTTGCGCTCTGACCCGTGTAAGAATGCACATCTATTATTGGCCTAAACTAAATGGCTATAAAATCACGTTGTGTGAAAAGAAAAAGGACAAGTTAAACTTAATTTAAGACTGTCTCTCGTTTCTATTTGGGATTCTTCATAGAGGACGTCTGCAAGAATAACCTACTGTGGATCCCTTTCTTCCCTTGTTCGCATTTGTCCGCATTTGACATTACCCTTCCCATCCCTTTGCAGGCGTCCGCACTCCAATGGAACACCAAGAGTGGTAAAGAAAGTATAATTATTGGCCCACCTAGTAAAAATTGAGTATAATTACTGGTCCATCCAGAACTAAGTATAATCACTGGCCCATCTTGGAGTATAATTACTGGCCCACTGCTACAAACAACCCAGTGGTAATTATACAAACAGCAGTAGCAGTAGTAGTGATGATTATGATGATGATGATGATGATGATGTTGATGATGATGATGTTGATAGTAATAATAATAATAGTAATAACGCAAGAGCTTTACACTGCATTATCATGCAATAATCAGACAGATACAGTAATAATTATTAGAGAGATGACTTGGCTCTAAGGTCACATGCTTTGCGCACAAATGTAGTCATCATCCACATATGACTTCTGGACCTATGGTATTTATGTGATCGATCAGAGTCGAGTAGTCGTAGCATATAGGCATAGAATCTGCGACAAAGCATTCGACATTACTTATTCCGTCAGACTGCCTTAAAGCTTCGATCGACAACGTTATACTTTGCTAAGAAAATTATATTGCGCTACATAATGACGACTCTAAGGATAGGATGTATTCAAGACTGAAGACTGTACTGTTTAACAGTGATTTTACTTTTTCGGGTAGGAAGCACCCCTATTGAGTTCATCCTCTAAGAGGCGCTTTATAAGTCTCAAATTACAATTACAATATCAGTGAGCACAACATCAACTCCTGTGAGTAATACAGTTTTATGTATTTTTAATCAATACGAGTGATTGATCAAAATTATTTGCAGTACTTTAGCAAAGTATTGATATATCTTCGTTAAGTTTCAAGCGTGGAAAGTTTTAGCAGTATAAAGACATCATTAGCAACAACCGTTATTTGACAGCAGCATTTATAAAGAGATTCTTATGGTACACATAAGAGAACACGAAATGACTAACGACAGCGATATCTTAGCAATCGTGAATGCAATTCTTTTGGACTGGATCTCACTAATGTGCTAAACCAACAAGTCGTATTTTCTTAAAATTAACAAGTCAAGAAAAGTTGATGATGATTTATTAAAGTTTATTAAACTGAAACACGTCTTCATCATTTACATATTTTACATAGGCTACATAATTCTGAATCAGATAATCGCTTAGTCTAGTGTCTGTGGTTAACAGATTGAAAATGAAATTGATATTTTTGTTAATAGCTCTATGTAAACAATAAAACATGCAATAATGTCCACAAAAACGACTTCAGTTGTCTCTCGTTGAAAAGTCATTTTACACAATGTCTGTTCGTGAAGGTTGTAAATCTGGTGGTCTTTCAAAAGAGTCAAAATAAAGAATCTTCAACATATAAGACTACCCAGTGCTGACCGGGTCTGTCGTGTGGATTAGTATTGTAGACAAATAGCAAAGGTCCCTTTATGTTTAAAATGTCAGGCAGACGATCGCATGCAAACATGCTAGCAAACATAGATGCACACTTTGAATTCTCGAGTAGAATTTCTTCAGTTTTGACTCCGTTCATTTTCAGTTCTTGTAGTCGAAAATAACATTTTTCAAGCGATCAATTTCCAAAATGTTTTCAAACTCGGCAAAAGCTTCGACGTTACTCGTGTTGTGCGGAGCTTCAGCAAATTTCATATCCAAACGAATGTTACCCAGTTTCTCCAGATTAAAATGATCACTTTCGGACGGGTCGGCTGTCAAGTCGAATACATAGAGAACGTACACTCCAGCAAAGTCTTCTCTGGTTTTATAGTTTGCGTCGTCTCTCATCAACTTTCCCGTCTTCATAAATAACGATGCATATGAGGTGATAAATTGGTTATTGGCAAAATTTATTTCCAACGGTTTCACCGATTGCTGTTTTTCGTCGAAATATAGTTTTGATTGATTGACTCTTTATTGATCCCAAATTCAACATATCAGGTTACACATAAAACGTACAGTTTGCCAGGATACAAAAGGTAAACCCAGAAGGGACCAAGGTCCCGCTTAATTAGGGTCGCCTATTAACATCGATAACGTAAGATGGCAATCATAATGTAAACAAAGCAATTGTCATTAAATAAGCAAACTAAACAAGTTATGTACAATCCGTACATAAATGAAACTGAGTTTTAACTAAGACAGATGCATACATATGTTTAAGTTACAGTTAAATGGATTATTTCTTCGGAGAAAAGGCTTTTTTGTGAAGCATCTCGATTACATTTCGGTATCGTAAACGTTAAAATGGCTCTTCGAATCTGAAATTTTGCGTTTCCCAACTCGAGAGTCTTCGCATGTGCAAGAAACACCGAAGGACTGAGCTTAATTTTTCTCACATAACTTGCATTCTCAAATTCAAACTTTGTATGCAGCACCCGGTACTGACGACTTCAAGCAAAAGGCGTCTTTATTTCTAACGAAAGGCAGTCTATTATTAATGTCGTTAAGGAGAAATCGATGTTGAATAAATGGATTGCTATGGATACATCCTATCATGTGACAACACGTCCTTCGCCAGCCATTGCGCTGCATGTTTTAAATCTGTCATTTTCGGCATCGTCGTCGTGAGGTTTAGCATCTTCGAAATGGTTTGATTTATCCTTATAATACAAAGCCGACATCAGTAGCGACGTTTTGGCTGCAATGCTATAGCTGAGGACAAGTTTCAAATGACTGAGATACGCATTTGTATTATTTGCTGCTGTGACAAGGGTATCGTTAAACGTGATGTCAACTGCCGAGAATAGACTGTGTAAAAATAAATTTATCGGTTCAACATGGGTACCATCGTCTGTTGGCTTGTTGTTTACTCCTATAATCTGTTCTCTAATGAACAACTGCGTATTTGTTAGATCGATATAGTCTTGTCCGGGCCCTGTAATACTAAATTCTATAGGCGTTCCTAGTGAAATTATAACCATAGGATTATATTTTATATTATGTACCGTCTCTATGCTGGTCTGCGTTGAAGGCACAATAAGCAGGTCGAATTCGCTCTGTGTACAATCGCGACTGATGACGAACAAATGCTCTGCTGATATATTGCCGAAGATGTCAAGTTTGGTTCCTTTCTTGTTTTTCTTCGTTGTGTTGTGCTTCCTCTGCTTGCTGCTGAAATTGTCCTCTATTGAAATCGCTCGGCGCAGCAAAAGCTTTTATACCTTCTAGTATACCTGTTTTGCTTGACTCTTTAATTTCTGCACTAAGGGTAAACATAGTTGGCAATCCGGTTCTCAATGCCTGTCTTCCAAACGCTTTAGCGGCCAAACTCATATAAGAAAACCGCTAGGAATACTTTCCAATCCGTGTCCACGTTACTTGCGTACACCGTGGAACACGGGCATGTCACTGCCGCTCTGTGTCAGACTATAAATCTGCTTGAATCACAACAAAATTGTCTGTACTGTAAAAAGTAAGAGCTTTTGCCGAGTCTAAACTGAAGTGTCACTGTTACCTTCTCGTCTTGACTGAGCGCTTGTGAATAAGCTGGCTCTCGAGACTTAGCTTTCGTTGGGCGCTGTAGAAATCTCGACTTTACTATTACGATTACAATTACAATTGGTACCAAATTTCCAGTGTAGCTTGTTATATCTGCATGTGCTTACAGAGTCAAAATTTTTCTTTTGTTGTGGTATATATGTGTGTATATGTATAGCGGCCTTTCATACAATCTGTGCGCGATATCGCTACTTTTGCTTGATACGTGCACGATGCGAAGTAAGGGAACCATGCGTCTCCCACAAGAATGGGTTCTAAAACATTACAATACACGAATTTGGACGAAATGCCTCTGTTTATATCGTAAGCATTATTAGCTGTTCAATGCGACAGTGGCTCGTGGTTGTTTACGATGGGATTCTGACGATCACCAATAGCAAACATTGCATAAAGGGGTGATGAAATATGTAGGCCTATGTTTGCGCCATTGTTGATGCCAACGCTGACCCACTTTGTGACAGGATTTTATTTAAACTTTGTGTAGGCATACAGGTCGAATTTATCGACAGTGTCTTCGGTATGGTCGTTTATTGTCTGTATTAGATCTACCAGTAAATAGTCTATAGTCAGGAGGCAAGAGCAACATGTTTTTGCTTTTGAACCGGCCTGTCATTAATATCTGCCATTTGCGAATATGTAACTCCTCCTTCGATCTTCTCCAAATTGATCTACTTATGTTGATACTGTATTTCCGCCAAAACAACTTCCCACTGGCCAGGTAACGAGATACCGTTTTCTAGTCTTGTCGTATAAAGCGTGGCAGTGTTGTTGGAATAGTAATGCATGGATCTGTTGCTTAGCAACGTTAGGTAAAAATGTGCCATGTTGTAAGTTTGCACTATATCACCAAGTTCTTAACTGTGCAAAATACTTTGTGTGGCTGAACTTTTGAGCTACTACATTTTGCATATGTCGGTGGTCCACAAGTTAAAATTATTGTCGTATCCTATTCATGTAGCAAAATATTCCGTTTTCCCCTCGCTCTTGTGAGTTCTTAATACATCTTTTATTTTGTGAACGTTATCTTCTTTCAAAATTTGATGCAATTCCTGTTTGTCGTTTAAATCTGCAATTTTGTATGTCACTGGGTCTGTCGGTATTTGAGCAACAGCTGTGAAACTTTCTTCTGTCCAAGAAGGCAGATAGCCCTTTTTGAAAGCAATTCTGGCTTTACTTATTCCAACCCTGTCGCCAATGCTGTATTTCCACTTTGCAGGTCTTTTCTCTTCGCCATACAATAATTATTATCTATTAGAGAAGCATGGTCAAAAACGGTAAGTCATAGACATGATCGTGTGAAAATACACTTGTATCACAAATAAAATTGAAACAAAATGCGCTATAAGCTGATACCTTAAAGTGATGGAAGGACTTACCTATTTAGCGCCAAGGTAGGATGGGCGGTGAACGAGAAGGAGGTCGAATGTCTTGAAGGTCTGAAGGCAGTCGCTGGGTTGAGTGAGCCGCTGACGGACAGAGAGAACTGAAGGAGTCGCTGGTCAGGGTGATAGAAGCTAGCTGAAGAGTTCGGGGAATTCGAGGAGGATTCGGTCGAAAGGACAGGGGAGGAACTGGAAGCCCCATTTTCTCTGCTGCGTCCGTTGGACTTTGTGTATTCATGAGAGATTGGGTTTGATTCTTCTTGTTAATAGGACTTTGAAGTTTGTCCACAATTATGTCGAGTGACAGATCGTTGTAAATTGTAAACTGTAAATAGACTTTTTTTTGTAAATAACGTAGGTGAAAATAGAAATTAAATCTTTACATTGGCTTCATATTCAGCAAAAGATTTGTTTCAAATTGGGGGTTATAAACTTAGTTTATAAACACTGAACTCTGGTAAACCAAAAAACTTAAAATCAGTCTTTATTTCCCAGACTTATCGTTATTCAACCAGGTCATCTGATTGCCTTTCTCTGGTAATACCTAAAACTAGAACGGTTTTGGTGAACCGGCTTTCTCGGTTGCTGGACTTAAATTTTGAAACTTCCTCCTTGTGTAGTTTTGTTCTCAGCTTAAGACTTACTGTACCTTTTTCAAATTGCTTATCCACCATAGTCTGTCTCTCTGTCTTAGTGGATTAATCTTCTGGACATTGACCTAACTGTGCCATGGCTTCGGTAAGCCATCGGATGACGCCTTGTGCATTAGACATCGGCGCGTTAGAAGTTACTAGTTATAATTAAAATTAATTACAATTAGTCAATTGCAATACTCACAATGTAGATTCTTATTCTTTCCTTCAGTTCAACCATGCACGATCCTTTTTCCACGGTGACGATCCTTTTTCAACACAGATTTTATATCTGACACACATAACTGTCAATCACAGTCATTGCTCTGGTAGTTTGCTTCAGATCAGTGCAGTGAATTACACAATGATTGGGCATCTAATGCGCTGGCTGCTAATTCATATAAGGATGAGAAGTAAATTGACACAAAGCATGTGATATTAGAGCCAAGTCGTTTCCAGCTATTTGGCAAAATGTATTGTGTGGACCAGGCTGAAATGACTCAAACAACGTATGGTTTCGCAATATAGGGTATGAAAATTTTTGTCTTCTAACCATAGTATGCTAAATATGCCAGAAACTATAGCAAAAAGCTAAATTTAGGTTTCAAGTAACCTGAACACTCACAAAATGTGTACGGTGGTAGAAAATTGTTGTGCGCGCTATCGTCAAAAGTTGTGCGCGCGTGTATTATATGTAACATTCCCTTAGAGGGAACATTGTCGGTGTCTAATGCATAAGGCTTCAACTGATGGCGCACCAAAATCAAGCCACAGCCGGGCAGCTATCCCGAATGTCAGTCCGATGAAACAGAGGCAGTTTGTTGGGGAAGAGCTAACTGAAAGAGGTCGAAATAGTTAGGTTTCAGTTTAAACCTAAATGATATCCGAATAAAAGGCAGCGAAGCAAAAACCTAGCGAGGAAAAAGAAATGAGGAGGTGCAGGCATTGATGACGACGGTGTTTAACGACGTCTTATAAAGGTCTTGAAAGGCATTTGTCACGTAATCTGACACCTAAAAAACCTCAAGCACGGCCAAATTTGACGAGGGTGGCGTCAAAGAGCTAAATCAGTTCATACTCACACGACTATTGAGTTTTAGACCCGAATATTAGTTCAGGGCACAAGAGATAATTCATAACTTCACTGGCATTAAGAATGTTATGATCTGAAGAAAGGTTTAAATAAAACCTAAACACAACTCATCGTAACAGCTTCTATGTCTTCTTCCCTCTTTGGACTTCCGGCAACCGGATCTTGTTCTTCATCGTGTATCTTTGGACTACCTGTTTGACTTGACGCATCGCTCTTGAAATAAGCTGGTATCCTGCTCTTAGCTTTTAAACGCACTTTAAAATTTTGTGTTTACGATAGCGAGTAGTTCGCTGGTGGAACGCTAAGATCTACAGAAGGGTTAAACAGAACAGTTAAACCCCAATATGGGTATACTTATCGAATAATTATTTTTAAAGCACAGTGCTAGCTTGCAAACAAGAGCGAGGTTCGTTAAAGCCCTTAAAGTTTGACTGACAGAAGGTGAAGAGTGGGATCCTAATTTGTAGACAAAGGACGACAAATTAGCCCAGATATCGAGTGCGGCAGCGGTTTGTTGTGAGGTCACCAGGGTCTCAAAATGCATTCGCAATTCTTTGGCTCTGTTGAACATCGTTGTTAACCCAACTGAAGCCACGAAAAATCAATAAGCCCACAGGCAAAGCCGAGATCATTAACTACCTCGCAATATTACTACTTTTAATTACTAATTATGATAGTGTTATGCATATCAATACGCATGAACCAGAGACTGTACAGTCGCCACTTCAGAGATAATGAGCTTCGCATAGCAATAGACTGCCACGCGACAATGCCATTGATCAATCATAGGTCTACAGGCCTCTGTAACCCCCTTTGTCTTTTCGCTTCATACCTGTAGCAGTTTATTGTCGCCAGTGGCAGACGTAATATTGCACAGACGTCTTCTTTGCAGTAAGAAATGGTAAACTCGCTTCCATGTTGCCAGGGAGGTCGATGAACGCACTGTGGTAGGGTAGTTGGCTGTAGAAGCTTACCAGTCCGGTAATGGTAAGAGACGATTCAATGAGCTGACTTGTTCATGCGAATGAATACATGTGAACATATATCCGCCTAAACATGTTCGTGTACATTCGGGCGTCTGTTTTGGATAAAAGCATTGAAACGCGCACATGTGCATTCAGAAAAAACATTCATAAGTTATGCAATTATGGATTTGTGTATATATACATACATGCGTGAATATATGCACGCATGGCTATGTAGGCATCCATGTATGTAGTTCCCTAAGTATTGCATGCATTTGTACATGAATGTGCAGATGTACATACATATATACATTTGTGTATATACATACATACGTACATACACTGTGCATACATACAAAATGAATACCTACATTCATGCATATATAGAGCCTATACATACATAGTACATACATACATACATCATACATACATGTTTGTATGCCTGTGTGCATGTATGTATGTCGAAGTGAACGGGTAAGCAAATGCCTCATTATTGTCGGCTGTTAGTATACATCTTTCACAGATTCAGCTTGCTTAACCGAGACCCTACAAACCGTAATGCAATCATGTTAAGTAATGTAATGAACAGAAGCTCATTAACAATCAACTGGCAGTTAATCAATTGAGTTGTCGGGCAATATCAGAATAAGTAAGTGTCTAATTGCTAGAGTAAGCTTATGGATGTGGAAGTAGAAGATTTGAACTGGATCAACAGGTGTCAGACTCCGGTGGGACTGCTGATGATTTAAGCTATCAAACAATAAATGCTTTATGGCTGTTAGTCTCGATCATCGTCTCCCGTGGCTGAACGGGAAGCTCTTGTTGCCTATGCCCAGTCGGAAAGGAAAGACAAGGCATACTGAGCAACTAGTAATCTTAGAAACACGACTATGTGGATAGAAATTGTCTGGTTTATGTGCGCCCTCTGTCTGTCGACTTTGTCAAAACTGTCCTTTGAAAAAGTAGCCCATAAACTCGTAACTCGACTCGCTTTGGCCACATTAAGTGTCTGCTGACAGCAGCCACTTCGTTTAAATCGAACGACTGATGTCAAGTGGCATTAAGTGTCGCCTATAACTAGCCTACGTACAACTATTACTAAAGGCCAAAATATTTATGAATATACGGCATGATGCTTAATTAAGAGACATTTGTGTCTGGTTGTTCTGGCTACTTTAATGTATGTTGCTTCCAGAAATTCCCAGATAAGTAAGCTATACATTATAGTCTTCTAAAATAAATTTCAATAAAATTGTGAGATTCTTAAAAGGCGCTATTCAAATAACCAAATGCACCATACATTCTGGTTTTGGAAATTTTAGTGTGGCCTGTTTGTTAAGAAGATACGGCAGCTGTGGTTTAACAGTCAATATGGCGTTATCAACGTAATCAGAAGCTTCTGCATTGTTAGATGACACATTTCTGTTATATTTTAAGCCTGATCATTTCTCGTTTTGCTACAGCATATCCTGTTGGTAGACAAGGTGTACGTTATTTTCTACACAGCAAATAATGAACCCCGTGTAGTAGGCTTATATAAGTGTTTGGTACACCCAGCCAAATGAAGATCATTGAATGGGTGAACTGAGTTATACACGACTGATCTGATCTGGACCCACTGATCTCCTAGCTACTGTAGCTGCGTCTCTGTCAACAGACTTTATTTTTAAGCCGTTGGACCGATGGTGAGTCAGCGACAATATTCATCAGGTTATGAGTCCCGTTAAAGCCGTAGCCTTGCGCAGGTTCATTACTCCCAGACTACCGTTCAAAGAGTCCGATAACTAGAAATACATTTAGTCTAATCTAATCTAACGACTTCTTCATCATAATGCATAAAGATCTATCTATAGTCGCTTCAAGTGAAATCGTAGACAAAATCATAATCTGTTAGAATAACTCGGTCAAAATCCGGTAAGACAGAGAAACCAGAAGTCAAGCTATGGTTGGTAAGCAAGCGTGTATAAGCAATATACAATTCTAGCTAAATATTTATGCATATACATATGCATATGCATATTTATACATATATATGTGCAAATGCATATAAATACGTCGTTTGCCCACTGTGTTGGTTCAACTACTTGTATTCCAGTCGTATTAAATGATTTTGCTCCGTTAAATGTCTCTTACAGAGACAATTTGCGCCTTGACAAGAAATCTCTCACAGAAAAGTGTTTTTTTAAACAGATGCAGTAATAGGCGTTATAACTGAAGAGACTGCATTCGGCTGCACAGTGTAGTTGCTGCGTTGTCTGTATGTTTGCAAGCCCTCGTATATGCGAGGCCGGATATGTGTCATTTAAGATTTCAGTTATAGTGCTCATGTAGGCGCAGTATGGAAAGATTAACTCAAGTCTAACCCTAAAACGAAGGTTGCAATCGTCAATGAAGTGCTAGATCAACGGAAATGGTTGGTGGGTGAAAAAGATATCGGGAGCAGAAATGCACTCGGAATCTCTTATATGCATATATAATACATATATTCCATAAGCAGTAAAACTCAGCATTAAGATGTCTAAAGAAAATATTTATCAGAATTTGAATCTGTTTAAATAAATTATTAGTAAAATAATAATAAATAATAGACATGTTCTCAAACTGACTTCAAGCAATATTCAATTATCCTTTTCAGCATACAGAATATTTTATTGCAGCAGCTTGTAAATGCATAGAGATAGTGTAGTCCAGTTTTTACTCTGTAGTTGGACGCTCGACTTTGGAATATAAAATTTCGTCCTTTTCAATTGCGGGTCGCAGCACCAAAACACACGTTTGTGAGATTTCTGTTTGTTTATAACTCACCTGGTTGGATCCTATGTGAATCCAATTTTCAGTACGCTGAAATTGGTATTATGAGGCTAAGCCCGCGTGGCTCAGCAGGACCATGCTATCATTCCCGTTTCTCTGCAATTGCTCAGACTGAGATCGATCTGCAAAACGATTAGACACAGATGGGCCGTTCTACACCGGTTGCTATGCCCCAAGGTATCTTGTACGATTATCATTTTCTGGGTGTCTACCGCGTACGTCCGTAGCGATTTTATTTTCACTAATAATTTATTTTAAATGGTTTCATCTTTTGCTAAATATATTCTTAAAAAATCTTAATGTCGAGTTTTACTTCTTGCGGAATAGAATTCTTGAATCCTTTTTCACACGCAGTTGATCATAAAATTGTAAACTCCATTATTTGTATTGTAATGTAATTTAATTAAAGATTTATATAATGCCTTTACACCTACAGAGGTGCTATATAAATACTAGATTCATTTTAACGGATCGCAGATTGTAAACTTATATAAACGTCATTGTTTGTACCGTCATGTAATGTAGCTAAACATTTACGTAGCGCCTTTCAGGTAGCTTTAGAAGGCGCTCTATAAATGCCTACTTACATTACAATACACTATAATATAACACAACATATTATAATACAATACAGCACAATACAATACCAAGTACAATACATTACCATACAAGACAATATCTTGTGACAATAGTTTGTGTGTTTGGTTGTTTCAGCTTTCAAGTATCGACCTCCTTGGTTTTTACACGACGGAGTCCATTGTGTTAGTCAGCCTACAAATGAAGTAATTCGATAGCCAGTTGGCAGTTCCAGTCTAGTGATTATTTGGAAGCGAGATGAGCGGCAAAGTAGCAGCTGTTGTCGTAGCAATAACAACCGTCTATATCATCATCGGAGGAGTCGTCTTCAAAGTCCTCGAGGAAAGGCACGATGAAGAACGACGCCATCGGATACGCTCCACTCTCGACGCATTTTTCAGTAATAGAGTTTTTCCTTCATATGCCTTTGGGCCTACTAATGATCTTACACCTTGTATGTATGTATGTATGTGCATATATGTATATGTGTGCATGTATGTACATATCTGAATACTTAGACCTATGTAACACCTCTTTGAACCTCAAAAAGGCGCTTATTATACTTCACCTTCTGCGTTAGATAACAAAAATAGATACTAAACTCAGCCCATTCTTCCGTTAGTGTCCCTCCATATATGTCATTAATAATTAATAATCTTACACCTTACGCATTAGGTAACAAACGCATGAGGTAACGGCTGAAAAGCACTCCAACGCATTTTTCATTCAGAAGTACTTTTCCTAATGTCATTACTAATAAATGTACACCTTCAGCGGCTTGAAATTTGCTGTCATTAGTTAAAATCGGTTGCTAGCAAATGTTTATATCATTTTCTGGACATTTAATTAGCGTCTCTTAAGAACCTCACAAAAGCGTTGATACAGTCTGTCAAGAATTATTCTGAATATGAAACAGACAAGATAACATGCATAAGCCAACGGCGTAGGCCTAAACAGACTTAAATGGGTCTAAACAGGTCTAAACAGGTGTAAATAAACAAAAAATAGGCCTGAATAGGCCTAAATACGCTTCGCTGTCGTTTGACTAGAGCAGCAAATTCCATGATTTTGCAAACATAATGAATGTATTATTGACTTGACATTCATTTCGCTAATTATATGCGGACGCAGGTAAGTGTTTTGCATGGTGATCCTCTTGTTGTTGGTGTTGATGTTGTTGTTGTTATCGTTGTTATTCTGATTTTGTCATCATTTAGGCTCACATAGGCAGCGCATTTGTGAGGTTCTAAAAGGCCCTATAGTAAATGTCTAGATACATACATATATGCATACATACACAATTCACACATAAATATATGATCCTAATGATAATGATGATGATGATGGTGATGAGTACGACGTCAACGATACCAGCGACGACGATGACGACGACGACGATGATAATAATGATGATGATGATGATGAGTACGATGAGTACGATGACAACGATAGCAGCAACGACGACGACGTAGATGATGATGACGATGACGATGATGAGCATACTTAAATACGCATCAGCATAGACGAAACAACTGAATAGCCAAGCAATCAACAACAACAAGGTAGGCGTTGACAGCACATGGTATTGCAGTCGGTTCTCCGTTGTTTTCCGACTGCATCGGTTCATGCACCGAGTCTTAATGCATGCTTTTCAATCTTCGGTGACTGTGAGCCTAGAGGAGCAAAGTAAGCAGTGGACATTATATACATATTTGCACAAGTTTCGTGTTTGCACAAACGCAGACCAGTGTCGATGGTCACGGCTGGCAAATCAAGGCTGAAACAAACTGGCTTTACTTAAACTGGCTGCTTTCATCAGACCTTTCTGAGCCTGATACTGGAATTGGGCTTGGCCTCGCTCTGTTTGGTCAATGTGGTTGAACCCGGATGAATATGGGGCTTTACCTGGCGTGGCTTTTGTGTGTTGATGAGAAACTGTGGGGTTTCGTGATTCATTCTGTACGGTGAACTGCATAGCAAACTGTATAGGATCACTTCATGATGGAGTATTTCCACGCCACATCATGATGATCGTGGCCTAACAGTGTAGCATAAGTATTTGACCCCGATAATAGTCCTTTGGCCAAGGTCTCTGTACCTGCTAAAGTCTGTCTACCTGTCTGTCTACTTTCCAGACTTCTGGATCGCGACTTGTAACTGAACCTGAACTTACATGTTCACCGATTTTCTATGACTGAAAGCCTGTTAATGAGCTAATTCCCGCGACTTAGATTTTTGGGCGCTGATGAAATACGGAGGTTATGATTACGATCGCACCGAAGATGGCGTAGTAGGCATCGCATTTCACATCCACTCAGCGTTTATCATAGGTTCTAACAGACGCTGTGCTTATGTACATGTAACTACTGGTCAGTCGGTCTTGGATTTGCTTCATTTGGTTTTTCATTTTGATCATAATTTGACTATAAGAAGTAATTAGCCTGTTAAAATTCTGGATTCATCGCATTATCAGTTTGGCTGTTAAAAGGCGGTTTCAATTGAGCGAGATTCTAGCAACGATGTTTCTGGCGTTGATAAAAGGCGATCAAGTAACAAATCTTCAAGAAGACTGATGTAAGTCATTAGGCCAGAAAACTTTTCTGCGTGCGGTAATATCGAATAGCAGTAGGACTACGGAGGGCATAACAGCAGAATAACAAATGCAAGATAGCGGTCTGTAGTTCAAAGTTAGAGTCAGATGTCCAAAAGCAAATTAATGGACAATAACTGAAGACTTTTACTTCTTGGTGCGTTATTGTAACATTACAGAGGTTTTGTGTGTGTTTTAAAGACAGCAGCAAATGTCTGAGCAGCCAGGATATGAAAGGAATCCTTCCCATGTTTCATCATGCCTTCCTGTACGGCGTTGACGTTTTAGACAACAATGAGACATCGTCGACGACCAACTGGGACCTCTTCAGCTCTGTGTTCTTCGCAGTTTCTGTTGTCACTACTATTGGTTTGTATAGACAGACACAAACAACCAGTATGGCAACGCTGAAACAATCATACAGGCCATTAGGTCTTATATTTGTGGATCACTGTAGCTGATTGGTAAGAGCGCTTGACTTTTAACGTGGACAGTATGGGTTCGAGACTGGCCTGACAGGGTTACTGTTTAGGGACCTTGAGCAAATTCTTCATTCACAAAATCACTCAGCAAAATCACTCACAATTACTCAACGCCATCGTTTCAAGCTTAGCTGTTGTAAAGTCGCGGTTGTAGACTTATAAATAAAGTATAGTTTTAGTGGTTCATGCTAACAAATTAGAGAAATGCTTTGTGAGTTATAGGTCAATTACTGATATTTATCCAGAAGCCCAAGATTTGGCCCCTTTCTCTCAGTGGGTCACACACACATCCACACATACACACACACATATATATATATACTGTCACAATGACATGTGCTCATGGCCGTCACACCTATTTGCTGCCGTGGCAGGTGCTTAAAGGGAGTATCCAAGTCTCGAAGGTACGAGGGTAGGCCTATAGGCCTACATATGAGACATATATATATATATACGGGACGATATATACATACATATGTGTATAATTATCTGTTAATTTCATATTCCCCATAGATTCAGCGTTCCTTTAAATATTCAGCTGACCAATCGTCTCATAACTATATGATAATTCACCAGATAGCGCCAGCGCTGTACTACATGCATTTTCGTCTAGGGCTATTATTACATACACGCCCTGTTTTACGCAGGTTACGGAAATGCACCGTTGAGTACTGATAATGGTCGAGCGTTCTGTATCTTATACGCCATAGCGGGTGTTCCACTCTGTCTGTTCACGCTGTTCGTCATCGGTCAGCAGGAGAAGCGACTCATCTACCACATCGCCAAGAAGCTGGCATTTGGATTCAGAGAGGACAAGCGCAAACTGCACTGGTTTTCCACGTTTATGGTATCACTTGTCGGCTCCGTTCTGTTCCTTTACTTGTCTGCTGTTGTTTTCATGGTCGTTGAAGGCTGGACTTATAGAGAAGCCGTCTATTTCTGCATCATTAGTCTGCTGACTATCGGATTCGGTGACTACGTTGCAGGTATATCAGAATAAGTGACTATACTACAGGTATATCATTTATAGCAACATAACTTATTGCATTCAATACGGTTTCCTCCAATTAGAGCTGCAGTTATACGAATAAGATTACGGGAGCACTGTTCCAGTTTCGGGTCAGCCGGGTAGACGATCGCTATACATTCTACAGTCCGGGTTGGAACACCTTGTCCCACACTCTCTTACGGTGACTCGATCACGGCGCGCTGCCTCGTGCAGCGTGGGCCGTCTTTCTGGAACAGTCTTCCGCTGAAAATCCGAACGGTTCGGGCTGATGCACAAGAAACATTTTCAGCTAAACTTAAGACGCATCTGTTTAGATTTGCAAGAGAGCCATGTTTCAGCGCCTTTAGTAGGCAGTAGACACTATTTCGGGAATTAGTGTCCCGGTATATTGCTTCAAAATAAAATTTATAACAGAGCCACATGTGAATGGTAGTCACTGTTGCACTTTGATTAGTCCCTAATTATAAGCTCTTAAACGCTTTAAGACAGGGGCATTCTATTAATTACACATCGATAAATATATATATATTATTTAAATTGCATTTATGAGGCACCACTATCTAATGCCTTAACATCGATCGACGGCGCCGAGCAAATGTGAGTTAAGAACTTGCTGAAGGTCCCCACACAGTAACCGTCTTGGGGGAGGCTCGAACCCGTACTCTCCGCTTTACAAGACGAGAGCTCTATCCAATGTGTTACCGTGCCCCACGGATAACTGTAATTGTATGTAAGCGATGGCAGATTTTAGTTTCAACTCAAGGCATTTGTAAAGGGGGAATTCAGGAAGTTTAAAAGTTGGTAGAAAAAATCAACAAATCTGTTGGCGTATATCAAGTAATAATGCTGAAATAATCTGTTCGCTAATTGGAACTAATGCTTATCGGCCTACAAACCATCTGTTGGCTTATAACAAGTAGGCATAATCTCCCTCTTTGCCTTCCGTTTAGGATGGTCGAAGTCGAAAGACAACTTCGACTGGTACAGGATACTGATCGCCGTGTGGATCCTGTTCGGACTGTCCTGGTGCACCATAGTCATATCTGTCTGCCAGGACATCTATATGGATCTGTTCGAGAAAACAAGGAAAGTGGCTGGAGTCGTCGGAACACAGATTGAATCGTCAGTCAAATCGAAAATTGACAGCATCTCCGCCGAAGTGGCAGAACGCGCCAAAATTGGCGAAAATAATATGAGCAATCGAAACAACACTCGCTTTCCAAACATTCTGAAGGCAAGTAATGAATCTGCGTGTCCTTTTTTGTGAACGTGTGTATTGCGTGTCTTCATGCTTAGGCCAGCATTTTGTATGTATGGATGTATGTATACATTGTATGTATGTTCTTCGTCTGTTGTTTGCTTGTGTTTTTGGTTTGTTTTATGGCTTTCTTTGGTTTTCACTTTTCGTTGTTGTGTTTTTTGTGTTTGTTTATATTTGTGTATTGTTGTTTGTGTGATTGTATGAACCATGAAATTGCAGATGTTCGATTCAGAAGAACATAAAGTGGGGCAAAAGCAATAATGGAACTGGCTAAACAGACCCAGCTGTATTCTATGCCTCTATGTCCACAACTACTTACAATTTGATGCATCTGTTGCGCCATTGTAAAGTGCACTTGTTCCTGTTCGCTACTACGGCCCAGTCATCAGGAGATGTATCTCAGATATCATCATCATCATCGGTTGCTGAATCACAGCCATTTGGCGGCGATGGTGCAAATAAGTTACCTCCATTTTTTTGATAATTTTTTCAGGTCCGGTTATCCCCTCATGTTTAGTCCAAGTCTTATTGGGTCTTCGTTTATGTTGTCTACATGTATCCATCGCAATCTTGGTCTTCTTCTATTTTTTGAATCTTTCATGTAGTGCATTGTGTGCAATGAGTTCGATCAACTGGCAGTCTTTCACATGGCCGAACCACTGAAGTCTTCACTGATTGGTTTTGTCTGGCAGTATTGTTTGGATATCGAAGGACTGCCTGATTTCATCATTTATAAATTTTGTGATCTTGAAATTCCAGCAATTTCCCATAACCAACACCTATCTGGTGCGAGCTTTTATCATCTTGTTTTTGCATTTATAGTTTTGGATCCATATAAGAAAATGGAATGCATCATTGTTTCGTGTATTATTGCCTCGGTTCTATTAGTTATTTCTCTGTTTCTCAGCATCCTGTTCATTTTTTCCCAAAGCTTGTGTGGTGCGTCCAATTCTTCTTTGAGCGTCTATTCCGTTGTAGCCATCTGCGGTTTTCAGACCATCTCCAACATAAACGAATTGATCTATCTGTTTAATAGCTTCTCCTTGGATGCTGATAATTATTGTTATCTCCAGCTTTTTTCAATTATCATTATTTCAATTTTCTCTGCATTAATTAGTAAGCCAAATCTCGCTACTGGTTTTGTCTATCTCTGCCGTAATATCTTGTTGTTCTGTTTCGCTTCTAGTGAAGAGGCCAATGTCTTCTGCAAATCGAAGTTTATTTATCAGCCATCCACTTAGTTTGATTCCTGCATTGCCTGATGTCCACTGGTCTTTAGGCTTCTTACAAGATCGTGAAACTATCTTGTTGGCCGCTGCTTGTATTACTTTTTATGTTTTACCACGTCTTCAATGCTGTTTTGATCATGAATCTGTATGTTCTTCTAATTTCTTTTCGTATTTCTGTCGGATGTCTTCACCTTGTAGTTTTTTTGGCACCGTACTTGATGTTCTTTTTTGATCAGATTCCTCTCCGTAGTCTCAAATTCAAGTTGACGATTATTGGCTTGTGATCTGAATCAATATGAGAGACGAATAATCTGCAGGTTCTCACGTCTGAGCCCCATCATTTTTATTATGATATAATCGATCAAGTTATGTGTCTTTTCGTCGGGTGATGTCAACATTCATTTCCTTTGTGGTTTCTTTTGATCTAAGAATGTGTTCATTAGTTTCGGGTCGTTTGTAGCACAGACTGAAGGAGTTTCTCTCCGCTGTCACTCATATCTCCCATCTGTATTTACCGTTGGGTACCTCCGCAGGTATCGCTGTCTCTGCCGATTTGATTTGAAATTCCCATCAGTGACGATAATATCGTGTCTTGGTATTCTGTGAATTATTTCTAAAGTTGTTCATAAAATGTATCAATTTCTTCATCCGTAACTGTTGACGTTGGGGTGGAGGTTTGGATTTACTGTCATCTGGACAATCCTGGTGCGAAATCTTTCAGACATTAATCGTCGCGAACCAGATTGCATTATGTCGTTGCTTTTGCCACTCTCTTGCTAAGAACCATCGCTTCTCCCTCTCGCAATTGATTGGTTTCTCTTCCCGTTCTGTGGCTTTGTACTTATTGTGGTAGAAGTCTCCTCTTCTGCACGACCTTCTCTCGCAAAGTTCTGTGATATCCCATCTGCGTCTTTCTCATTCTTTAACTGCTAAGGCCATTGCTCCCGTGTATGATAGATTCATGCCGTTTCAAATCCCTATTCCTATGTTATTGAGCCTGATTTTTTTTCGAGTGATATCTGCGTTGGTGATAGTAGAGGTGGTAGTAGTAGCAGCTGTAGTTGTTGCTGTTTCCGTCGTCATCGTCGTCGTTGTTGCTGGTAGCAACTCTTCATATCCAGTTCGTTAGTTTTCTTTTTTGTTGTTCTTTTTGTTTACATCTGTGTTCTGTTTGTCTGTGTGATTGCATGAACCATAAAACTGCAGATGTTCGATTTAGAAGAATGTAAAACGAAGCAAAAGCAATAATGGAACTGGCTAAAGAGGCCTAACAGCATCCTATGCATCTATGTCCACAACTACTTATAATGTGATACAATTGTTGCGCCGTTGTAAAAAGCACTTGTTCCTGTTTACAGGCCAAGGATACTACGGCCCAGACGTCAGCAGATGAATCTCCAGTATCAGAAGTTCAAAATCGCACGCAAGCAGACAAGTCTATTTCATTAGCAGTTGAACAATGCGTTGTATCAACCGATTGAATACCGGTCATTCGCGAAGCTTCAGCGGCCACTTCATCGCGAAACTGAGTAACACTAGAAATAGATCTACGCGCTCGGCCCATCTTGACGCTTACTTGAAATCGGCAATTGTGATTTGGCCGTTGACTGAAACACCCGCATAGCTCGATGCGATGAAATCCTCTGTGTGAGCTTCGCTGCCTTAGTTTTATAGGTTTCCATTTGCACGCACTATTTATAATGCTTAAATGTTTAATTATGATACTTTAATATTGCAGCTGCGTGGGCTTCTCTTCTAGGTTTCTGTTTACTTGCATAGTAAAGCTAGTAAAGCTGGTTGACATGCAGTGTAATCACTCACACTGCTAGGCTTACAAGCACGGCGTGGCCACATTTTAACATCCGAAGGACGTGAAGGAGGTACGAAAGAAGCGTCTCTATCGCCTCATCCAGGAATAGGCCTACAACTGGCTGCAATGTATTGGGTATATTACTTGGCATAAAACCACACAATATCATATATTGCCCCTCTGACTGCATGCTTGAATAATACTGTCAGCAGCCCGCCTTTATAATTGTGCACGTACAATTCTGGCTTCGCGACAGTAGCTTACTATACTTTCCCCGCTTAGCTGTGTAAATGATGTAATAACAGCCAATAAAGGACTGTCCGAAGAGTAAAAGGAAGAGAACGAGAAAGAGGGAGACAAAGTAGAAGAGGAATAGAAGCTGAAGACCTGGAGGAATGGGCGTGAAAGAAGAGGAACAGGAAAGAGAAAGGCAAAAAAGAGGAAGACAAAGGTGGATAGGAGGAGGAAACCAAAGAGCAAAGAAAATAGATAGGAAGAAGAGGAAAATACAGAAAAAGAGGATGATGAATCAATCCCAAGTCATCAACCGATGGTCGCTTCGTGTAAATCACAATGAAAAAATTGTTTTCCATCGGAGAATTCCGATAGGTCAGGGAAAAAACAGACAACTAGGTACTGTCAAAGCCAACGTTGGTCAATTTGAGATCGCCCTAAAAGGCCCGCACGGAGTCTTGGATATAGAAACAGGTAAATGCAAAGTACACGTTTTTCTATAGCGACCATATGGCCTCTGCCCTGCTCGTTTTTAATGAATTAATCGGGTGAGATCCTTCACTACCGCTGCCCGGTTGAATGGGCGCCACAGTTGTCGTTTTCATTGCAACTAATCTACGAACAATCCAACATTCGTGGCTTTGAATATTCCTGGCGACTTGACGATGATTCAGAGATATTGGAACCCACTGATGTGGATATTGGCGGGATTGCACTGTTGACCTATGGAAAAGTGCCGCGTGTTACATTCACAACACTTCCTTTACCCCGACCCCGTTCTTCTCCGATTGGAAAAGGTACACAATTTACTACAATAATTTCGAGATATCGCGTCTTTTTGGAGCTTAGATGAGGCAAACGAAGATGCCACAATGCACGAACCAGACGTGGAAAACGACTCTGGTCTAGATTTTGAACCATTGATGTCCGGTGAGGACTGTGAGCCTCATCTGATAGCACAGTCAGAATTAAATGACCTGGTCAGGTCATCAAAAACAAAAGCAGAACTACTTGGTACAAGATTGCAAGGATGAGGTCTGCTGTCCCCTGATACGAAAATGTCTGTCTTTAGCACCAGCCAAGACGATGAGAGAAATTTCTTTGCGCAGGTTGACAACTTCTGTTTCTGCACTGACACTGATTGGTTGTTCGCCGCTTCGAGTTGTGAGCAAGACCCACAACAATGGCGTCTTGTAATAGATTCGTCACTGTTAAACAAAAGCAATGTCCACAGTTCAAAACCTACTGGCTATGCAGTGCATGCTAACCTGTTCTCGGTGAATTTTGGACTACACAGCCTGGCGACTAGCTCAGAGTAGAGGCGGCTGGGAATGTGTTTTTGAGACGGAAACACTCTCGTGGCTTACTTCAGAGAGTTAAATGTCGGGTTAGCACGGTCCACATACAGAGGTCTTATAATGCAAGTAAAATGTAAATGTACATGTTTTTCCAAAGCCACCGTATAGCCTCAACCGTGGCTCCCATTCAAACAGGAAGCGGTGGTAAAGTGTCTCACCCGATCAATTCATTGATATGTGAGCAGGGTCGAGGGGTCATACAAACCGTGTTCATTTACATTTAAAACATTCTCCAGAGACGGATACGAAGCAGAAAATGTTGAGTGCCACGTATAGTCGCTAGATGGCTACGCATAGCTAATCCAACTTTGTTTTAAGAGGTTTTCGTTTTATACAACGCCATGTAGATGAACTTCACAAAGGAAACGATCTGTAACTCCTACTTTCGTAATCGTAATTCCGAGATTTCTGCAGCGCCCAACGAAAGCCGCGCCGAGGGGACCAGCTTATTCACAGGTGCTCAGTCAAAACAAAATCGATAGGCAAAAGGGTTCGGTTCCAGGTCAATATCCAAAAGTCAGACGGAGAGACAGCGTGGCAGCTACAGGTGGTGGTGTTTGGGGTTGGGGAGGAAAGAGAGATCACAAGAAGAAAGGGTGTCAGGGTACGATCTGTGAAAGAGGAAAGCTAGGGTTTTGGTGAGTTATATATTATATATTCACCGTCTTAATTTATTATAAACTTTGTTTCGCGCAAGGCAAACAACGAAATACATAAAATAGGTTACAAGAAAACTTAAACTATCTCTCCTTTTCAACTCTCCAGGCTGAAGTTCTATTTATATGTATTCTAACAGTGTACATTGTGTCCATGTATTTGTGCATATAATTAAATTATGTATGTATGTGTGGCTGGTTATATACACGTGCACCATTCAAGCTGATCTTTGTGTAAATGCGTACAAATTCAGAAAATAAGAACCATGCAACATTTCTTTAAGTGATCGTTACTACGATTCAAAATTGCCGAGGTAACGCTCACATTTCAGAATTCAGACTGCTGACTCACTGTCAGTCAGAAGAAGGTTAAACTTGCCCGTCCTGTAACTGACTCTCTTGCCGCTCTAATTTTAAACATCATCCACCGTTGCCGTCTGACTGTCAGCCTGCCTGCCTGACTGACACTAGGATCTTGGATCTTAGAACCAAATCTGACCTTACCTGCCTCTCGGTTTTGTTTTGACTGAGCGCATGCGAATAAGCTGGTTCCCGCGACTTAGCTTTTTTGGGCTCTATAAAAATCTCGAGTTTACGTTCGATCTTACGCATGAATCAAACAGTCCATATGGCTGACTCGATAACAGAAGCGGGCAAATCTACTCCGTTCCTCTCCAATTATCTACCCAACATCTATTCTTTACCAAGTTGAAGCATACTTTTCACATTCAAAGTTCCACCCCGCAACGTTCTACTCGATTTGATCGCTGTTCCTTCCTGACCAACGGATGCCACTCTCCTGATTTTGCTTGTAGTCCGTCTAGTAACTGACTTTCCGACCCTACCTCTTGTTGCTCGACAGAGAGCGCGGACCTTGTTTAGCCGGGCGACGTCCGAACCGGAGTGAATTCTGCTGTGTCTCTTATACATGGTGCTAATCGGGAGATGAGGTGGTAGGTTCCCACGTCTTTCAACCTCGCAGTATGGAAAAAGCTTGCCCCAGACAGGCGTTCCCATTTTCACAAGTCAGCCATTGCCGCAATGCTTGTTTACCACAAGGATGCAGTCCTCCGCCCAACTCGCGCTGCCCAGGTCTTCACTGCCCACGTTAGCCAACTGTTCCAGGGTTCCTGCAGAGCCTATCCACCTCGCGCAGCGCCCTGGGGTGGTACTTCGACCGATGTATTCACTAATGATGGCATAGCCGCCGGCAAACCTCTGCTTTTCTGTTTCATCTTCTCACCACGTTGAGATGTGGGTCGGACTTTGAGAGTAGCAATACCGTGAGAATAATTAATTATTATTAATTAGTAACCTCTATCGTGCCGCTGTCTAATGAACAAGGCGTCAAGCAATGGCGCACCAAACCCAAGCCGTAATTAGGTAAAAATTTAGAAGGTCAGAAGAGTCGAGATGTACAAATATTGCGCTGTAAATACACGAAGAAGCAACATTGAAAGGCTCAATGGAATGTCGTCGCTGATCGCGATGCAATGACGTCACAAATAATTTATATGGTAATAGACGTTGTAAAGCAAAATTTGATCAAACTTTTGTCGAACAATTGTTAATTGTTAATTATAATTTTATATTTGATTGATACGTGAGCAGGTTTTCTCTTTTTATCAACATTCAGGTAAACCTAAATTGTATTTTAACCTCCTATGAACAATGAGTGACTTAGCAATCGACATCTCTGTCTGCTTAGAACTTTCTGGTATTTCGTTAACTTTTAGGAGAATTATTCCATTTTTTCCTCACATTTAATCTAATCTAATCTAATCTAGCTTTTGTTATTTTTTAATTATTAAGGAAATATGTAACGCACGCATTTTCATACAGAAATGTGAATTTTAACACAGAAATGCAAATCAGAGGAACGGTTAGTCAGTCACCAGATGAAATGCATTTAGATATGCAGAATGTTTGAACATCAGTTAGAAGTACCAAGTCTTCAGGCGTTTCTTGAAGGAAATAAGAGTTCGAGCATCGAAGAACATTGGCAGTCGGTTTCAATCCTTGGGAGGCAGCGGTGTGGGATGCATCAGAGTCCATGGCAGTAACCGTACCTACCTCACCAATTTTTAAACTGAGTTCCTGTAAATTATCTGGTTACCATAAAGTAACTTTGTTGGACACTGAAGAAATCATGAGCTTATTATTACAATTTAATCTGTTTTGATCTAATCTAAGCAAACCTAACTTAACTTAATATACCATAACCTAAGGAATCTATTCAAGTCGAAACCAAACCTAATATTTCATAACCTAAGGTTTAAATAAGAATCTAATCTGATCTAGTCTAGTCTGATCTAGCATAATCTAATCTATTCTAATGACTGCTGTAGCAGTCATAACGCACAATGCACAAGTAACAATCTTAGTGAAAATTTGCAATTCGTTGGAGAAGCCAGGTCAAAATCCAGCAAATCGGAGATACCAGAAGTCAAGCTACGATTGATAAGAAAGTTGAAACAATTAGTATTAAGTTCAGACCTGAGAGACGATGAATTACTGACTGCCACATAACTGGACAGTGAATTCCAAAGCTTGGGCCTGTAGCAGAGAACTCCTTAAATCATAATCGTAAACTCTACAGAGCCCTATGAAAGCTAAGTCGCGGGAACCAGCTTATTCATAGGCGCTCAGTCAAAACAAACTCGATAGGCAAGAAGGGCTCGGTTCCAGTTCCAGATCTAAGAGTCAGAAGAGTCAGGCAGACAGTCAGATGGCTACGGTGGGTAATGTTTGGAATTGGATCTGCAGGACAGATAAGGGAAAGAAGAGGAATCAGGATAGGATCTGAGGAAGAGGAGTGTTTTCCGTTTTGAGTGGAAGACCTGCGCAGAGACTGCAAGGGGTGGTGATGGTAAGTTCTTATGATGGATCAGATAGCCTAATTGTCGTAAACCTGGGGAGTTTATTCCAGAGGGGTGGACGCGAATCGGCATCCTCGCGCTCAAATGCGCCTTGAAATATACGTTAAGAGAAAGCAGAGAAAAAAGAAGAGGGTTATGTATTCAGCGATTTGATTAGAAAATGATAATTAACTACTAATGGTGGGCCCTAGTTTTAGAGTCACCGGCTGGATCGCAAAATTTAATTGTTTATTTAGTACCCCTAGAGTTAGAGTAACAGTTAAGAAGATGCAGAGGAAAAGGGTACAGGTTCGAAATATAGCGTCAGATATTCAGCGATTGGGTTCGAAAATGATAGGAAACTACTACTGGTAGGCCCCAGGTTCGGAATCAACGGTTAGGCGGAAAAATTTAATTGCCTATTTAGAAACCTCAGGGTTAGGGTATCGGTTAAGAAGAAGCAGAGGAAGAAAAAACATCAGATTTGGTTAGAAAGCAATAGAAACTACTGCTGGTCGGCCCTAGGTTCAGAGTTACCGGGTAGGATCGAAAAATTTAATTGTCTATTTAGTAGACCTAGAGTTAGAGTAACGGTTAAGAAAATGCAGAGGAGGAGGAAGAGGATTAGGGTCAGATAAAAAGCGTCATTTATTCGGTGATTTGGTTAGTAATTTATATGAAACTACCACTGGTATAGGTTCGGAATCACTGATTGTATCGAAAAATTTTCCGGATAAGAAGAAGCAGAGGAAGAGGAGGGTTAGATATGTAGCATAAGATATTCGGCAGTTTGGTTTGAAAATGAGAGGGTTTGGTTCAGGTTCAGAATCACCTGTTGAATCGAAAAATTCAATTGTCTATTTAGTTCTTTAGAGTTAGGCTTAGGGTTAACCAACGAAGCTAATCAAAGGTTGGCAAATGTTTCAGAAATGTCGCTTGCGGACGGTGCTGGCGGGGGTGACAGAAAAAGAAATGCCGATGCTGCTGAGGACAGTGATGAAGCAGGAAGAAAAGTTATAGTTTTGGACAAACAGCCGGAAGTGCAAGGGATAGAAGCGATGAACGTGAGTCCAAAACATGGCAGTCGTGTGAATTCTATGAACGCCTATCTGTAAACGTAACATTAAGTCTCAGTCTTTGCAGCATCAGTTTTGAATTCATGAAGGTTATTCTGTCCTATCTTGTCTGGTTTGGTCTTGTCTTGTCTTCAAACGTTCTTAGGCTAGGATTGGTTGCTTCTTAGATAATTTTGTGCCATCTGCTTTTGTCCCTTGTCTTGTGGTAACTGGCTGAGTAATACGATAGTTCAGTCCACGACTTGATGTTATCGATCCATGTCACCGTGGGTCTTCCCTGAGCTCTCTCTCTCTCTCCTCCCTCTCCCTCTCCCTCTCCCTCTCCCTCTCCCTCTCCCTCTCCCTCTCCCTCTCCCTCTCCCCTCTCCCCTCTCCTCTCCCTCTCCCTCTCCCTCTCCCTCTCCCTCTCCCTCTCCCTCTCCCTCTCCCTCTCCCTCTCCCTCTCCCTCTCCCTCTCTCCCTCTCCCTCTCCCTCTCCCTCTCCCTCTCCCTCTCCCTCTCCCTCTCCCTCTCCCTCTCCCTCTCCCTCTCCCTCTCCCTCTCCCTCTCCCTCTCCCTCTCCCTCTCCTCTCCCCTCTCCCTCTCCCTCTCCCTCTCCCTCTCCCTCTCCCTCTCCCTCTCCCTCTCCCTCTCCCTCTCCCTCTCCCTCTCCTCCCTCTCCCTCTCCCCTCTCCCTCTCCCTCTCCCTCTCCCTCTCCCTCTCCCTCTCCCTCTCCCTCTCCCTCTCCCTCTCCCTCTCCCTCTCCCTCTCCCTCTCCCTCACCTCTCCCTCTCCCTCTCCCTCTCCCTCTCCCTCTCCCTCTCCCTCTCCCTCTCCCTCTCCCTCTCCCTCTCCCTCTCCCTCTCCCTCTCCATCTCTCTATCTCTCTATCTCTATCTCTCTATCTCTCTATCTCTCTCTATCTATCTCTCCCTCTCCCTCTCCCTCTCCCTCTCCCTCTCCCTCTCCCTCTCCCTCTCCCTCTCCTCTCCCTCTCCCTCTCCCTCTCCCTCTCCCTCTCCCTCTCCCTCTCCCTCTCCCTCTCCCTCTCCCTCTCCCTCTCCCTCTCCCTCTCCCTCTCCCTCTCCCTCTCCCTCTCCCTCTCCCTCTCCCTCTCCCTCTCCCTCTCCCTCTCCCTCTCCCTCTCTCTCTCCCTCTCCCTCTCCATCTCCCTCTCCCCTCTCCCTCTCCCTCTCCCTCTCCCCTCCCTCTCCATCTCTCTATCTCTCTATCTCTATCTCTCTATCTCTCTATCTCTCTCTATCTATCTCTCTCTTTCTCTCTCAATCTTCTCTCTCTCTCTCTCTCTCTCTCTTCTCTCTCTCTCTCTCTCTCTTCTCTCTCTCTCTATCTCTATCTATCTCTCTCTTTCTCTCTCTCTTCTCTCTCTCTCTCTCTCTCTCTCTCTCTCTCTCTCTCTCTCTCTATCTCTCTCTCTCTCTCATGAGCTGGGAAGTAAACGGAAAATCATGCGATGCACTGGACCTGGACCTTCGGCTTCGTCTATTGCCGGCTCAAGAGCTTAAAGAGAAGGAAGTGAGCCCTCCTCTACGTCTCCCTTGTTGGATATGGGATACTTTTTACTTTTATCTGTTGGGCCTTACCTTGTGTATTGGGATGAAGGATGGGCTTGCACTGCGAACGAGAACCCAGCCGATTTGGTAGATATGGCAAAGTAAGTCGCTGGCTGTCTTATGGAGCGAGCCAGGGATTGAAACATAAGTCCTGGAATTCGGAGAAGGTTCTTGGCTGAAGACGCAAGGCCATGAACTGAAGTAGAGGATTTGGTGAAACGCAAAATTAGCTTGATTTTCCTCTTGTTTTCTTATTCCTCGGTGTACTGGCGGTGGACTGGAATTTGATCGACTAGAGATCGGAATCTAGTGGACATGGGGAACTAGCGCTGCTGTCAGAACGTTTTTATAACAATGGTGGTTGGCGAAGGAATCTGGATTCAGTCAAGTTGCCTGGGTTGGTCTTCGCTTTGGTTAAAATTCCGAACGGAACTGCGACCACGCCGAATGCAACATCTCTATAAAGATGTTTTTTTCTGTGAGAGTTTTTGTTGTGATGATTTTATTGCGTCATACTGTAAGCGAAGTAAAGAAGTTATCTTTTTAAATTTATTTTTGTTATTTAATTATATGTCTTTGAATGTAAATGTACACGTTTTTCTATAGCGACCGTATTGCCTCAATTAACCCTTATCATTTTTCAGTGAATTTATCGGATGAAATCCTTCACCACTGCTGCTCATTTGAATGGGCACACGCCGTTTAAGATCCCCGTGTACGGATCGTGCTAGCGTGATATTCAAATCTCTTAAGTAACCAAACCGGGACTCGAACCGGCATCCTCATTCGTGTTCAGCAGATTTAAGTATGACCAAGGAAGGGTAATTGTAAATACAAGTGTAAACAGAAAATGCATTTTTGTGAATTGTTTTGGAAACTAATTCGCTACAATATTAATGTACATCTTTTTGTCAGAATGACCTCACTAGGTACCTAGAGCAGGCAATATCATTTGCCAAGATCTACATTAATGCCAAACGAATTGTTAGTGCTCTTGGAATTACTGCTCAGAAAGGACTCGTTCTGCACGGAAAGCCAGGTAAGAGTAGAGGTGTTACTTTCCGAAATATCGTTTGGCATTTAATAGTTTGCCAAGATCAGTTCTTAATCAAACCATTTAAATACGTCACTTTAGGTCGTTTGCATCATTATAGATCTAAGTATATTTCCTTTTGTTCTTCCTCCGGTGAAAGCCAAGTAAATTAATCAACTATCCTTATCAGCAGTAGATCGTAATCGTACACTCGAGATTTCTACAGCGCCCAACGAGAGCTAAGTCACGGGAACCAGCTTATTCATAGGCCCTCAGTCAAAAAAATCGATAGACAAGAAAGGTTGGGTTCCAGGTCAAGACCCAAGAATCAGAGAAGCAGGCAGTCAGACGGCTACGGTTGGTGTTTGGAATTGGATCAGCAGGATAGATAAGGGGTAGAAGAGGAAGGCAAACAACCTGGTTGGTAACCAGCTCTTCGTACAACACTGTAAAATAAAGAGCAAAACATAGATAAAACTAGTGACGTGTTAAAATATGTCATTGTAAAATATACACACATAAATTTAACTTAATGTGAGAGAAATAAAATAAGATGATATAATTTTACATGAGATGAGGTGAGATGATATTAGTTGAGATGATGAGTTGAGATGATAGAAGATAAAAAGGCAATGCAAGATGGGATAAGAAACAACACAGCAAGATGATGATGATGATGATGTTTTCATTTTTATTCATGCCAGTTTTTTGCATTCTTCTAGATTTAGGTTTACGAGTAAAGAAGTTCCTGGAGCAACGGGGCAAGGATATGGTCAATATCTGGCCAAGAAATCTGGAGACTCTGACGGCCAGCCGATGTGAAAACACATTCGAGCGCGTATGTCATCAAAACTTTAAGAATTTGAAGTATTGTATTATGCGGTGAGGCCTGTGAGTTCGTTTGATGGATCAGACAATTCAAGTGTGACTTCAGGTTTAGCATTTAACCAGTTTGGTTACGGATAACATGTTTAGCACAACGTGCAGTAGCCACGAGTGAGTCACAGAAGTTACTTCTAATTACTGTATTAGGGCCTACTAGTACTAAATTATCCTGTCTTTGCCTCGTGGTAGTCATAGCAAAGTGCTCTCACCATAACTTCACCCTTTGGAATCTCTGCGCAGGTCTTCCACTCAATACCGAACACTCCTTTTCCGCAGATCCGATCCCAATTCCTCTTCTTCCCCTTATCTATCCTGCAGATCCAATTCCAAACACCACCCACCGTAGCCATTTGACTGTTTGACTGCCTGACTCTTGGATCTGGATCTGGAACCGAACCCTTCTTGCCTATCGATTTTGTTTTGGCTGAGCTCCTGTGAGTAAGCTGGTTCCCGCGACTCCGATTTCATTGGGCGCTGTAGAAGTCTCGAGTTTACGATTATGATTACGATTACGTGTGTGTTCTTTATGGCGGAATACGTGGGAATGAGGAGAAAGGAAGTAAAAAATAATGGCATTTAAAAATGACATATAAAGTATGGGAATTTATGTATAAAACAGTAATCCACAGCATTGTGTTATTGTGTTTTAGGCTTTTTGGTTTTCCCCAAGCATCATACTCCTTATTGGGCTGGAAACGGCAGCCCCTGATGTAGCCCAAGTCATTCAGGAGAAGATAAAGGAAAACGCAGTGACTTGCGCCCACGTCCTCGTTCTAGCAACGACGGCGATGTTTGAACACGTCCCAGGGAACCTGAAAGACTGCTTCTCTGTGGTTAAACTCCAGGTAATATTAGTATTTGGCAACAGATCTTACAAATCACATCGATTGTTGTTGTTATTATTATTATTATTATTAGGCCTATTATTATTAGGCCTATTATAAGGCCTATTATTATTCTTAGGCCTATTATTATTATGCCTATTATTATGTCTATTATTATTATTCTTAGGCCTATTATTATGCCTATTATTAATATTATGCCTATTATTATTAGGCCTATTATTACTATTATGACTATTATTATTTCTATTTCTACCAAATGCATCAGATCAGGTCTATTCGTCGAAATATTTCGTTTGACGCAGCCTTGACCTCTTGGTCCACTCGTTTATCTTGACGTCCTTTGACGTGCAAACCTGACGGAGCGGTGGTTCCGAAACACAGTTTACGTCGAATACAGCTGTCTTTAAATCACAAAAAGTTTGGGCAGGATCGCACATGCAAGAAACACTTCTTTTGCTTCCTGTTGAGGATGGAATCAGATTCAAGATTTTCCTCTTTGGAGGAGCCGAAGTGGTCACAGCGGCCAAACAATACATCAGGAAGTTGTCTCCCATTATTTTCAGACGGGTCCACGATCACTATACAGTCGTTACAGCCATTCGGGACCTCAAATATTTGGGGATTTTTATTGCTATTCTGCATGTAATTATTGTTGTGGCATCGTTTGTTCTCATTTATTCTAATATTTAAGTATGTATAGGTTTATATGACTTCTGAAAGCTCTCTCGTGGCCAGTGGCACAGTATAGCTTCGAGAGCTGGACCATAAAGAAAGAGGAAGAGGCAAGAATCAACGCATTTGATACGAAGTGATTGGGGCAGATTACTAGAGTACTGTGGACTGCTAAGAAGACAAGTAAGTGAGTCCTAGAGATGGCAGGATTAGAGAAGGGTTAGCTCGGATTAATCAAAAAGAAGCTTTCATACTTACTGGCATGTGCTACGAACAAGTGGAGACTGCTTAGAAAAAGAGATTATCCAAGGCACAGTTCCTCAATCCCAAGCTCGGGGAAGACCCAAGACGGAATGGATCGATAACATGAAGTTGTGGACTGAATTATTGTTCGACCAGTTATCACAAAAGACAAGGTACAGAAGCAGATGGCACAAAATTATCGTGGTGCAATCAATCCTCGACCAGAGGACGGTTGAAGACAAGACAAGACAAAGTTTATATGAAACATTACCAATTTAAAGCACTCCAACAAAAATTAACAGTGATCTTACATGCAGCAGTGAATGAGATATACAAATTCATTAAATATGTTCTTGCAGGAGCTGAACGACTCCACCAACAGGAATTGAAATCCATTGCAGCACTGCGGGCATTCATGCAACTGTATTGTTCGTTTTTTCAATGACCTTGGAGTCAATACGATCTTCGCTAATTTTGTTAGCAAGTTTAATGTTTTGGTGTTACTGTAACTAATGCAAAGTTTTGATTTCCTTTCCTGAATGTTGAAGAATGTTTTATTTGTTTCAAATGCTTTCTGCCACGTGTTACAATGGCACGAAGTGTAAGTTGTTTCCATTAAGAAATTAATTTCTGTAAGTTGTAATGGGTTCAGGGATCAGCATCCCACTCAGTATCGATTGTCACATTTCCAATAATACAATTTTGACCCTCGGCGCGTGCAACCTGTGCAACTTCACTGTGCTTGAAGAACCAGGTGGTAAAGGACAGCCGTAGCAATACCATTCGAAAGCTTGGATAAAGGTGCGCGAAGCCGATAATTAACCATTCCGAGGGAGAGGTCGTTACACTGACCTATACACACCGTGGCCGTGACAGAGACGTTCATTTGCGGGGCTTGCATTGTTGTTGATGCATTGTTGCTAAAAACAGGCCAGAGAAACCATTTTGCGTTGTAAGATATATAGGACTACCAGCTGGACCACGTTTTCACACTCTAGCATTCCGTGGCGTCCATTTGTTTACCTAAACGGGGCTGTCAGCAGAGGATTTCTCGTTCTGATCAGAGAGCCACCTGAAATCTCTTGGCGCGATACATAGTGGCATGCATCCCGTGGTTGCGACGCCCCTTTCAGAAAAAAGATCACTACAGTGAAGTTGTTTAAATAGCCATTATAAAAAGTAATGGGATGAAGAGAAATTTAAGAACTGAGGATCCAATTTTGCAAAGAAGATGTTTTGCAATGAAAAAATTTGGCCTGAAGACTCTTTTCAAAGGGCAATGTTTTAAATATGTGTTGCATCATTGCTCTCGGATTGGGATAAATAACTGTGAGGCAGAGCTTGTGTTTGAATATTTCATTTGTAAAGAGTTAAAGTGTTTATAACGTAGTGTTGTTTTTAAAAAAAATACAAACTTCGATTCAGCTGTTGGAATTTGTCTCCGTTCTAAAACAATTTCCCAATCTCTCTCGCATCTGCTACGTTTATATTCCTATCATTGTGTGTTCGGTTGCGTAACAAGGACAAGTAAGTAAGTAAGTAAGTAATGCAGTTATTAACACGCCAGATATCCCTCGAAACTGAACAAGCAACCTGCTCTTGCGGACTTGACTTGTTGATATAGCGACTTGATAAGCAGGTCTCCGTGACGCGGCTTTTATGTGGCGTTGAGGAATTTCGGTGATTTACTTTGACTTAAAAGCAAAATGCATAGGCAGAACGGATATTGTGACGTGTACCCTGTCGCCGATATGGAGGCCTGACGAGTAAAGTCAGTTACCGTTGCAAAATTGAACGAACGCTATTGCTTAATCAGACGAATATTGCGAGGGATATAAAAGGGAAATCAAACGGATATCGTTAGTTGTACGTTGGAAGTAAAGGTTTGTCGTTGAAATCCTGCGTAAACTCGGCTTCATACGTTGGAATCAGCGTGATTGATCGCTAACCAAATATCTATATGAGTGTGTCTCGTGAAAGTGTTTCGATACAGCGTGTTTAAGCTGCGAAACATTGCTTACCAGTCGTGCGCAGATCGACTCTAAGAGCGATGATCGAATATCGTCGAACACCGTTTGGCCGAGGTAAATGTGGAAAATTCCGGTGGAGCAAGTTAAAGTTCGTGAGATAGTTGACTTCTTAGTCGACTAGTTATATCTACAAACTGTGAAATATTCTCTACGCGTCGAATCGAAGAGAATCGAGGAACTTTTCGAAGAGTTGACAATAATCCGAAGAAGCGTTAAATTTAACAGCTATTCTCTTTTCTAGTCTTCCAACGTATCTAGATCCTGCTACGAAAAAAAAATTCTTGCGTCGCCCTTGCCCCATGTGCTTTTAGGCAACTGCTTGGGCTTCTAGTTTTCCACTATAAAAATATTGCTTCCCATCTAATTTTGATATGACGATAACACGATACTTCAAACGTCGTTGATGGAGTCGGACACATTTTTTATGCCGAACACTCGATCGATCGAGAGAGAGAGAGAGATTTATTGACAACTAAAAATAATTAACAAATACAATTATAGTCTGTCACATACAGTGGTGCCAATGGGCTGACCTAAAAGGATCAAACAGTTCCGCTACGAAGGTCACCTATTTACATCATGGATTACAAATAGGTGACAGTATAATACTGAGTAAAACAATTAATGATCTAAAATATAAAGTAAATTTTATAATCAATGTCATTGCATAAACCTAAAAAACACTTAACTAAGCACCAAAAATACTTAGCTAAGTGCATTGAGTATATGAGATTTTAGACTTGTTTTAAACTGGTATAATGTTGGCAAGCTAGTAAGAACAGTTGGCAGAGAATTCCAGAATGACGGTCCACAAATTATAAACTAAACTGTCTATTAGTAGTGTGAACAGAATGTTTATGATACATATGAGATGATCGTGTATAGTGATCATGCACATCTGAATTCATACAAAAGTATTGGTAGAAGTCCACAGGTAATAGATTATTTTTTAGTTTAAACATAAATAAACCTATTTGCAATTTATTAATACAAGCAAAAGGCAATATTCCTTGACTATGAAAGGACAATCGAGTGCTGGTTCTGAAGGGTAGATTAAATATAATTCTGATGATGCGTTTCTGTAGGGTTCTAAGATTAGACAGGCGAGTATGATATGTGGAAGCCCAAACAATGTTGCAATACGAGATATATGGATATATTAAGGAGTAATATAAGTTCAATAATATATTTTGGGGTAATTTGTGGCGAATACGAGAGATAATACCAACATTTTTTGATATTTTTTTTAGATATGATATTTATGTGTTCTTTCCAAGTCAAATGTTCGTCAATGTGAACTCCTAGAAATTTTGTGGATGACACCTGATTTATATTTACATTATCTATATTTATACTGAGATTACATTTAGGTATAATTTTCCTCTGTGAGCTAAATAATAAGAAATTCGTTTTCTTAAAATTTAGTGATAATTTATTTGCTTTGAACCATGCTGACACCATTTTTAGCTCTTCATTAATTTTATTAACCAGCAATTCAAAAGATTTGTCAGACATGAATACATTGGTGTCGTCAGCAAACAGAATCAAATGGAGTAATGAGGAGGAGTTCGATATATCATTGACATAAATTAAAAACAGTAGTGGGCCTAAAACAGAGCCTTGAGGCACACCACAGGTAAGATAAGATTCACAGGAAGTGTACCCATTATATGAAACACATTGCCTTCTATTATGTAAGTAATCAGATAACCATTTTAAACACATTCCTCGTATGCCATAATGTTCAAGTTTGTTTAATAGAATATCATGATTCACAGTGTCAAATGCTTTAGACAAGTCAAAAAACGCCTATAGAGAACTGCTTATTGTCCATTGCCTCTGAGATCTTATCTTGCAATTTAAGTAAGGTCATGTATGTTGAGTGTCCCAAACGAAAACCATATTGGTTTTTATATAAAATGTTTTTGATGTAAAGTATGATACGAGCCTTTCATAAATTATTTTTTCAAAGAATTTAGAAAAATAAGGTAAAATTGATATGGGCCTATAGTTGCAAAAGTTATTTTTATTCCCCGATTTGAAGATAGGAACTATTTTAGCAGACTTTAAACTATTAGGGACTAGTCCAGTTGTAATAGAGCAATTTATAATGTTAGCAAGAGGGATCGAAATAGATTCAATGGCAGATCTGGAAATCTGAGGATCTATTTCGTCTAAGCCATTACTATGGGTTGGACGGAATGCTTTCGCAATGGTTTTTATCTCAGTATGTGATGTGGGTTCAATTGCAATGGATGAGCAGGCTGTTTTAAAAAATCACTGTACAAGTGGTTACTTTCAGTTATGTTGGCAGCTAGCTGTGGGCCAATATTGGTAAAGTAGTCATTGAATTTAGATGCAACAAGACCTCTGTCATTGACTTCAACATTATCAATAAGGAAACTTTCTGTTTTCAGAGGATCTTCTCTTTGGTGTAAAAGTGTTTTGATTATACCCCAAGTTCTTTTTAAGTCATTTTCACAACTTAGAATTTTGTCTGTGTAATAACTTCTCTCAAGATTATGTTAGCAATTTCCCATACCTGAGAAGTTTTATGGAGAGGGATGGAGGCGTAGAGATGGATGTAAAGACAAGGATTGGCAAAGCTGCATCAGTTTTTCAGAGAATGAGGACAGTATGGAGATCGGGAGCGTTGAGAAGAGACGCAAAGATACAGTTGTACTCGACATTGGTGTTGCCTGTGGTGTTATATGCGAGTGAGACTTGGAAGACAACGGTGAAGACAACAAAACAACTGAATGTCTTTCATAGGAGGTGCCTACGATCCATACTGGGCATCTCATGGAGGGACCACGTCAGAAATGAGGAGGTGCTGAGGATGGCGGGATCGCAGGATCTTGAGTATATCATCGCGGGGAGAAGAGGAAGGTTGGCCGGACACATTTTTAGACTACCGAAGAAGAGAATTGCGAGGACGGCGATGGATTGGGTACCGGAGGGTGGAAGACGTAAAAGGGGACGGCCGAGAAACACTTGGAGGCGAGCTTTCAGGGGAGATCTGGAGCGGATGGGATTGGACTGGGACGAGGCGATGGTGATGGCTGGTGAACGCGTGGAATGGCGAAGGCTTGTCGACCAATGCTCCGATCGGAACAGGAGGATCTAAGTCTAAGTAAGTCTAAGTAATAACTTCTCTCAGCAGCTCTTCTTATTTGTTTAAATTTGTCTCTATAAATCACAAATTTGTTCTTATTAGCTGTTGTAGGATTTTTTAAATATTTAGCATACACTCGCATCTATTTTTTTAACACGATACTTCAAACGCCGTCGTCCCGTTCACGGAGCTGGACACGTTTTCATGCCGGACACATTCTCATGCCACACCGGCGCCCCTCAGGCCAGACCCGTGCATGGCGGACTGCCAGAACGTGGCGCCCCTCTGGAAATGCTCTTGACTCCTCACGCAAGCAATCTTGGAGTCGTCACTGCTCATTAACCTTTCCTGTTATCTCCTGTCATGCTCTGTTCATGCCGGTTCACGTACCGATAATAGCTATATTTTATAGATTAAATCTCGGGATTGCACGGTCCCTACACGGGGACTTTATTAAGTGCCATTCAAACGGGCAGCGATGGTGAAGGATCTCGTCCGATAAATTCATTGGAATATGAGCATGGTCGAGGTCTACAGTCGCTATATAAAACCGCGTATATTTACATTTAGTCCTCTGATCTCCTAACATTCAATTCAATGGAAGTAGCAATAATATTGATATTATGACCACCGCACCGATCTCTGCAAAGCACCATCTTGACAGCTTTTATTTAGCAAGAACAGGACAAAGTGGCAAACAGGCTTCTGTGAAAAGCTACATAGGTAGCGAATATAGATACACGTCTAATTGTTTTCGTGTCGTGCTGAATTTTCGGTGTGTTTGTGTGGCGTTTAGATTACTGTTAAGGTTTTTCATTCGTATCAGAAGACAAGGTATGAAGCCGTAATTATTGTAGGTTTTACTGTCGAACACGAGCCTGTTTTTGTATGGGTTTCCAAAAATGCCGCGTAGCCATTCAACTTATCTGTCTAGATTGCATGGGCTTCATTGCAGGTTTGGTTGGCATAAAACCGTATAGGGACAGTTTTAATCTAATCCTATAACTTATGTAGTGGCGTCATAATAACGCGCAGGCATCAGTCGATGGCGCATCAATGCCTACCCTTTAATCTTTTTATTCCAGGAAGTCACTCCATTGAAACAACCTACACACTGAAACTGGAAGGTTTTATGGCTTGAACGGAATGAAAAAGTAACCATTAGTAACCATTCCAGCCTGACATTTTCATATGTGTATAACGGTTAAGTTTTCAATTGATTTCTTTCTGAGTACAAAATAGCTGTTATAATGCTTTACACATAGCATGAGTAATGAAATGTTCGTGGCAGAAGGCACTGCAAACAGCTTGACATGTTGGTCTTGCTTTTTTGTTACTGTAAAACAGGGTTCCTATAAGTAAAATATTCAGTTAAATGGCTGGGCATTAAAAGAGGCATGCTTCGTAGTTTAACAGTGGAAATCAGTGTTTATTATGATATGTCTACTTAGGTCTTAATTTCATGTTTCTGGATAGACTATAAGTCCACTCAAATGTATTGATAATGTATTGGTCATTTGTTTGGTAGAGCTATAACATTACTTATTCAATCTAATGTATGATCATGAGGGGTGATATAGTCAATTAAATTAAATGATATGTTAATGTCATGCAGATAGTTAGACTTTTAAGACTTCTACAGCACCAATATTTTATCTAAGATGAATTTTAGAGTCAGCTGCTTTTTAGCTGTTGATTCACCAGAGCTGTAACTGTTTTGCTGCAAGCTAAGATCACAGTGTACAGTATGTTGCGACATGAAATTCATCGCAGTATTAACAGAGATCATGAATAGGAATGCCTTTCTAATTGTCAACAGTATTAACTCATTCTAAATGCTAAATTTAGTGTCTGTTTGGCACTTTGAGTTTCAGAGAGTGGGGACTAATTGGGTTTAATTGATTTTCATTTCAAATGTTTTATTCATTTATTTTTATTTTTCTGTAGGTTTGCAGTGACTGTCTGCATAACTGTTTAAAATGGGTTTCACTTTTGCTGCATTCTGCTACATCTTGGCTCTCATACTGACAGCAGTCTTGATTTTCTTTGTTATTTATCAGGTTAGTTATCTTTTCAGATCTTATTAAACTCGCTTAATGCAGCACAAAATACATTTTAAAAATATTTGCTTTGAGTGTAGCATACAGAATTTGCATGAAATAAAAGTGCAAAACTACAGCAATAATGCTATTATTACAGAGAGGCTTCAACTTGAAGTTCAGTGTGCAGACGAATGCTGAATGATCACAGTGAAAATCTCATAAAAGCGATCTATAGCACAGTACAGCACAGTCCATAAAAAATATACTAAGCTCTTGGTGATCATATGTTTAAAACAAACTGCTATAACTTGCACACCAAGATAACCCACAGGAGGAGTGTGGGGTTTGTAAAATCTTATATAACTCATGAGATATATGAAGAAAGTATGGTATTGCTGTTGATATTGTAATGCTAATTATTTCAGTCTTCAGTAAATCTTTCTGCTATTTTTGTCAACAGATAATATTCTTGTAATGGTTCTTTAACTCAGAAATTTAACCCTTTTAGTTTAAGTTATCAATTATTTCTTATTTTACAGATCATTGCTTTTGATGAACTTAAAACTGACTACAAAAATCCAGTCGATCAGTGCAACAGTTTGAATCCAGTGAGTGTTCTTAGTCTATTGTAATCTAATGACTTCTGTAGCACTATAATACCATGATTGTAATCCCTTGGAGAGGTTCAGTCAGTCAGCTAGTCAGTCAGTCAGTGAGAGGCATAGGAAACCAAAATCACTTTCCTGTTGAATCTCATTTCTGTTTTCTGCTCTGTATGTCATCTCTTCAACTGTAGCCAGGAACTGTAGGTACTCTAGTTGCTGATAACATGATCCCTTTTTTGCCATTAACATGTAGAATTATATGGTTTACATGATTTTGAAGTTTTCCTTTAATTGGCTAATTTTTAAAAATAATTTTGAATGGTGCATCCTTTGCTGTGCATGAACTTGTTTAGCACCAGGAACTGTTGGTTATAAACTGCAGACTCCGTACAAAATGAATTCTGATGTAACAGAGTTTCGGATGTGGATCTGTAGAAGATAACCTCATTATGACACTGTCTCATTATAAAGTTTCTGGTGTAATTACATGTGGTGCTATATAAAAAAAGACAAGAAGTACTTGTATATAAGTAGGCATTAAACATTTATGAGCTATTCTGGCATTGGCTTGTTTTACTGGAACAGTCATGTAGCATAGCTCTGAAACTTGGCAACCATGAAACCTCAAAAATACTGGCTGTGGAATTAAATGCAGTCATAAGATTTACAAACAGTGAGGAGTTTCTCAGGTGCTTATGAGGAGTATCTGTTTTAAGAAGCTCTGTTTACAGTTACAGTTATAAAACCAGTGATCTTGTTGTGTTTCAGTTGGTGCTGCCTGAGTATTTTATGCACCTACTTTTCTGTGTCTTGTTTCTGATTGGAGGAGAATGGATTACGGTGCTGCTAAATGCTCCACTCATCGCATACCATGCAAACAGGTTTGATTTATTTATTAGTTGGCGAAGATTAATGAATCCAGAATGCACAATTTCGAAACTGACCACATTGAATTCTCAGGACTTACAGTGGAAAACACTTAACACGAAAACATTTAACATGAAATATTGGTTAATGCCAAAAAAGGATGCTGAGTCCTCTTCGACATCAATAGTTTTAAATGTAAGTTAGTTCCTTCACCATATTATTGATTATAACATGAAAATACCACTTCACGTGAAAAATTTATCATACCAGTGGAAGAAAATGCAATGCAGGAATCCTTGGATTACCCTAAATGTTGATTTTTTAGAACATCTGACTTTGGTCATCCAATGTGAATGGTGATTTTTGTTTCATTTTTGGGTCTAGGCTGGCATGTCTGGTGGCAGTTGAGACATTCAGTGCTCAGTGTACTGTGACATTTTGGCCTACATAATTTATAACCTCACCAGCTCTCAGTGTCATTGATAACCTTTGCATTTACGGAAAATGTAGCATTATACTTACTGACCTATGTCAACAATATTTGACACCTGTTGAGGCAGATTTCAATGAATCTGAACTGGTACAGCAGCAGGGTGACATACTAGTAATAAAGGATTAAGATGTCATCAGATAGGTGAAATATGGCCAAGCAGCTGATGCCTTGGCTTTCACCTCTGCAGTCTGGGTTAAGATTAGATACAGTTGCCAAACTGCGTGTGAAACCACTGCGGCCATCATCATAATACATATATTGATGCCTCCGTAAATCCGGGAAATTGTATAGCACTCCTAGTAGGTTTATTCCTAGTAGGTTTACTTGGCTTAGTAGATCAGACGTGTTACACGAAATTTGGTTAACACAAATTGTTGACGCTATTTCGCTGTCTTTGTGTTGAATGATTACACTCTGCTGCTAAAGTGTATATTGGAGTTGAGAAGACTGTCGTATATGTAAGATTGTTGCCACCAAGGTTTTGCACAGTTAAGCTATGCAGTATGTTGATTTCACTTGATGTCCTTGGCATTTGAACTCCTATGCCACTTCTGGTACTTACTTTGTTGATTTACCGGTGTGTCTGTTTTTTTATGCACTTACAAAGGTACATGAATCGACCAGTGATGTCAAGGCCGGGTCTGTATGATCCGACTACAATCATGAATGCTAATGAACTGAGTAGAGGTCAGAAGGAAGGCTGGATCAAACTGGCTTTTTACATCATCTCCTTCTTCTATTACCTTTACAGGTTAGCATCTTTTGTGGCAATTACATTTTAAGTATGCTATTGATGCAGCCTCGTTAAATTTGCTATTTACACTAGTGTAGCAAAACAGGTCATTGCGGTTTCAAATATTGTTTGTGTCAACTACAGTAGTGACAACAAGATGCTATTCCCAATTTATTTAATAACTATTTATTCGTTTCTTAACTTGATATAATGTAGGTAGGCAACTATTTACCTAATTAATATAGTGAATTGTCCAAACCTTGCAGAAGGAAGTGATATAAGAGTTCAGGATAGTTAATTGCAAAAGTGGCAAATAACTGTTTTCGTAAGTGATTGGGTTTGACGTGTGTGATGTAAACTTTGCATGCATGCATGGACGGACGGACAGGTGGATCGAGGGATGATTAGCTGTTTGATTGGTCGATGAATGGATTTATGGAATGATGGCACAAAGATTTTTTTTTACATAAAAATGTGGTGTTAATTGGGCTTTGGATTAAAATTAAGATAGTGGTTAAAATCTGATGAACTGCAAAGTAACTTGATTATTCTTTTCAGCATGATATATGTCCTGGTTTCGGCATAGATGTCACCTCGATTGGATAAGCGAGCTTTCGTCAAATTTATAAACCATTTCTACATTGAAAGATCAAGATTGTAAATTAAGTACAAGTTACAAGAACAGCAAGGAAGAATAACATACCGACTATCTGGTTTGCACAGTGATGTTTGCTTAGATTTGGTGTCTGAATTATGAATTATTGGTTTTAGTTCTGCCAATTTGCAGAAGTTCAATGGGAAAAAGAACTGTATAGATCACAAGAAGCATAAGCAAAGTTTTCTGTAACAGTTAAGAAGTTTTGATAACTACTGAAAAGACGTGTACTAAACTGCTAGACACCATGGAATAGGCCCTCAACCAGGGTTTTAATGGCTTGGTTTCATGAAAAAAATTGTGGAACTTTTCAAAGATAAGATAAAGCCACTGATTTTTATCTTGCTTGCTTGGTGCATAATGCTCACTAAATTTCTCGATCAGTATTCCCTGAGGAAGATGTTTCACTTTCACTTGCAGTAAAGGATAAAGCACTTTCGTGATGTCTTTCATTATTATTGGCGGTTAGTTATAGGCAAACAATAAGTCCAGTGCTGATTTGGGAGAAGAAAGATATTAATCTAGGCATCAGTGAAATGGTTTTTTCTTTTCAACTGGTGTCTGTATTAGGAAAGTGTTTCTTATTGCAATTTGTCAGCATAGATTCACAGAAGTGTTTTTAAAATATTGTCTTGGCAATTTTAAAAAGAATCTGTACGTAAGCACAACCAAGGAAGCTTCCTTCCCTCTTGCTGGCTTTGATGGCCCCCCATTGGGATGCATTTTACCAGTCATTAGGCTACTGCTTGCAGGTCTTCTGCTGTTTCCAACCACAGAGCACACACTGATTGTTTCTGTTACAAAAGAATTGTCAATCAGTTGGAAACGCAATCGCATGAGTAAACAAGTAAGTCATAGAGTTTCGATAAATTGATGGATTCATAGACAACACATTGTAGCAGCTGGTTGAAAGACTATTTTGGACTATTAAGTATTACTTTGGTATACCATTTCAGGTGTAAGCAGTTCATGTGTTAGATTGGTTTAATATAAAATTATCTGTGGAATTTATGTAACTCAACCTTTTTTCAGTTAAATCCCAACTTAGCTTTTTTATGTGTGGTGTATGTTGTGTTATTTGTTTACTAGCAACTTTCAATATGGGCTGTTGTACTCCGAGTTAACCGAGTATTGAATGCTTTCCAAACCGTTTTGTGAGGTGTTCAAGTATTGCATGCAACCACATTAATGCCACTGTGTAAAGTTAACTGCTTATAAACTGTGTTGAAAACATTTCCAACCAAAATGCTAGAAGCAGGCAAACAGTTCGTGAACACTTCGCCAAGAAACTATAAGTTTAATTGTAGATGCTTCCCTGTGAATGGTTATTTGTGTATATTTCAGATGTTGAGATTTGGCCTTATTTCCTTTATTTCGTGAAAAGAAACATGCCGCATAGTACAGTACTTGAGTTTGTTTTATTTCTGAACCACTGACTCAGTTTTACAGTGTTGTAGCAGTGCCCGTTAGCAAAAGATTCCTGTGAGGGCAGATATGAGTAGTCTTGTTTCAAATACTCAGTGCATTACAAGTGCCCGAGTACCAAATACAAGTGCTACCAATAAGTACAAACACAAGAAATATGAAGGCAACATTGACAATTACACAGCGTGGACATTTAATTGTACACAGTTAGATTTGCTATACAGCTAGGGGTCGTCAACAATGGACCTCCACTAAAACGACCCACTGAACATCTCCTTCAACTTTTCTTGCAATAAGATCCAACAACTGCTGTCTGAAGTTGGTGCTCACATGCTATAGCGCTAAGAGGTCTCATCATATGTGCAATCTGCAGTGGTCTTGTGGGCCGCATTTGGCCCGTGGGCCGTAGCTTGCTCACCCCTGGGCGATACTGAAATAACTCAGGTTTAAGTGCAGACATCCTCATTAAGCATAACCCCGCCCCTTGTCCGCACTTTAGTGACCTCCATTTTTGCAGATATCCGTTATGATATCCTCCTTCAGTGTCTTTTCTTCTGATTGAGAGGTCCAACACTAACATACATTCATGCACAACATAAGTATCCACTAGTACAGTCCTACAATCTGTTACAAACTGATATTTTGGTCATCTATCAAAGTATGAACATGTACTGTACTTTTATGTAGCACTTATATACGGATTTATATTGGTCAAAAATACTTGTAGATTTTGGAAATACAAGTACTTAACATCCAGAAACAGATAATTTTACGACAGTATCAGCTTTTGGAAACTACCAAATAACTATTATATTCTGTTTTCGTCCTTCCACCGTATATAAACTGGATCCACCAGTCTTTTTTGGTCATTTGAGAGAAAGAAAATGTGATTTTATGAGTGCCAAGACAAAGAATGAATTAATGGGTTGCAATATGCTAGATAATAAACCCAAGAATAACTGGGCACTACACTCAGCTCAGTGTGGATCATTGTGCAGCGACCATCGACTGATGCATTTGTGCATTATGATAGCGGCGTTATAGAAGTCGTTAATCATTTTATTATATTACTCCATCCCGGCTGACCCTTCCTGTCTATCGAATTTTTTGACTGAGCGCCTGTAATCGTAAACTCCAGGTTTCAACAGCTCCCAAAGAAAGCTAAGTCGCAGAAGCCAGCTTATTCACAGGAGCTCAGTCAAAACAAAATCAATAGGCAAAAGGGTATGGTTCCAAGTCAAGATCCAGAAGTCAGGCAGGCGGACAGTCAGATGGCTACGGTGGATGGTGCTTGAAATTGAAGCGAGAAGAGAGATAAAGAGAAGAGGAAGAATTAGGACAAGATTTTTGGAAAAGTGTTTTCGATTTAGAGTGGAAGACCAGCATAGAAATTGCAAGAGGTGAAGTGTTGGCTAGTTCGTGTGATGGGTCAGATAATTGTCGTAAATAAGCTGGTTCCTGCGACTTACCATTCGTTGGGCTTTTTAGAAATCTCGAGTTTACGATTACAATTACACCCATACTTCATAGCTATGCAGGTCGTAGGGTTACTTTCAGTGCGAAATCCAGAGGCATCAGATGCGCCTAATCGAAATTCAACGATTAACCAAACGTCCCGGTGATCCAGTCACAATAGGTTAGTCTGTTCTGTTTCGGCCACAAGTCCGTCTGATAATGACTCTCACAAACGTCAGACCAAGAGGCACTGTCTCAGAGTTTACTGTTAACACTGAAGTGTGAGACTCAAGACTTCAAAAAGTCTGCACGGCAGTACCAAAGTTGAGAGTGTATTGTGATTTAAACAAATTTCAACATCTAACAAAAACATTTATAAGAAAGTCACAGGCGCTCGGCCACGACCGAGTATATTAAAATCTTTGAAGATAACGACAAAAGTCTAACGCAAAAGCAATAAACTGACTCCATTTACGATGAATTACCAAGAAAGGCGCTACAAAATCAAAATCTAGATGTCATGTTTGCGTTCAATTACCTGGACCTTGTATTATCGCCAGCTGTGCATCTTTGCCAAGGTTGGCATCGGTCGTGGGAGACTTGGATAAGACTTGCTTACGGATTCGCGCATAATGGTTATCTCATCAGTTTTTTGGTGCGTAAGCGTGTGCAACCGTTTTCTTATTATGTGGGGTGCATCATTAGCTCGGCCAGAACCCTGACTCTGCCCAACGCGTCATGACTTATACTTGTAAGTATTTCCCTTGGTGTGCCAATCGGGATAGTAATGAACCCAGAGCCCTCGGCCTGTCGGAGTTTCAGCTGTGTTGTGTGTCGCCGATGCTCGTTGGTCCGGGTGTTACTTTTCCTTGCACTGTTTGTGACTGGAATCCAAATATTCCATATTGTCCTGGTGAGTCGATTAGAGAAGGGACAGGAGACCACAGTGGGTGTCCTACACACAGAGGATCATGACGCCCTCTACAGGTCAATGATGGTGGCCATTGAGTCGAGTCAGGTAAGATGGCTTCTCTTTGCATCCTTGATATTAAGAAATGAATTATACAACGTTATATCTTCCGGAAATGAGAGAGATGACATCACGATGATGTTGTATGTAATAAATTAATATTAATTAGTAACTTCTAATGCGCCGGTGTCTGATGCACAAGATTTCAACTGATAGTGCACCAAAGCCAAGCCAAAATCAGGTCAATGTGTAATAAATTACAATGTGGTTTAACAATTTTGACTCTAATAAAAATTTAATAAAATTGGACATGCACATAGCACAATTTGTCCTTTTAAATGAAATGCCTCCGTGGCACCGTTAATGTTACAACCCTGAGCTACCATCACACAACTAGGTCTTCAGAGGTTTTTGGGTCAAAGGCAGGAACAAATTCTCATCACAAGTTTATACAAGGCAGCCTATTCCTGAATAATGCCCCCACCACAACACTCACATGCAAAATTAAACGACCACGATGTGTGGCCAGCAATAACCAAAGCCTGCGAGATACAACAGCTAACGGCAGTGTAACAACAAATCCTGTTGTCCTTTGCATAGGTCATGGACTCGAGTGGCCATTACACAATAGTCAACAACGTTATCAAGTCAAAAACTTCTAGTCTTCTTGGTTATGATGCAAGCAGCATTGTCACTCTTGTGTCTCAGTGCTCAGCCAACCATCTACATCACGTGCTAGATCTAGCAACTTCGTGGCAAGGACCAATATCAGTGGCAGTTTTTGCAACCGAAGAGCACATTAAATCTACAGTCGATCTAATTTTAAAACTGATGTTGTGCAAAGCGGATGTGTTAAATGCAGTTTCTGTGCATTTCGTTTTTAAACTGGCACAACCAAGTAAGAAAACTGATTTGAACTCACACTTTTTCGCTGATGAAAAATCCTGCAACATTATTCAGCAAGTACTAGAAAGTCAGAGTTCTGAAGTTGGGAACTATGCATGGAAAGATGTTGCTTATCCAACTAACCTTCTTCGAAATGTGGCATTGGAAAATGCTGCAGGCAGCCACGTGTTTGTCATTGATATAGATATGTTGCCAAGTCATGGTCTGTACCATAGCTTGGCAGGTTTTCTTCTCAACGTCTCACGTGGGGAAGACAGTTTTAATGGTAAAGTTGCATATGTGGTGCCAGCATTTGAGATTCGCAATTCTGTGGACATTCCAAGAAGCAAGAAGGATATTATAGAGCTTTGGCAGAGGAAAGATGTGCGGCCATTTTATGAGGAGCTGTGCTGGAAATGCCAACGTCACACAAACTACTCTTACTGGAAAAATCTTGCCTCTTCAGATTTGCTAAATGTTGGATATGATGCAGAATGGAAAGATCCATGGGAACCTTTTTTTGTGGTGCCAAAATCTGCTCCCAGGTATGATGAAAGGTTCAGGCAATATGGGTTCAACAGAATCAGTCAGGTAATTTTCTATCTTAATATGGGTTTTAACTTGACAATAGCATAATTATGCTTAATGCATGTAGTGTAACTTATCTAATCAGGCAGCAATAGAGAGGACAGGCCCACTATCCTCATAAGCCAAGGCTAAGAAAGTGAAGTCGCTAACACTTCATGCCCATGGAATTATCTCTGGGCTTAACAGACTGCTCTTCTTCGGGTCATGTGAAAGTTAGAAAATTTCTGTTAGAACAGCAGCCCCATAAGTCTTGGCCTCGGCTTCTGAGAGCTCGTTGCCAGTCCTCTCCCTTGCTGCTTGATCTTCCCACCAACAGTTTATGGTCGGCGCATTCATTTTGTATGTCGACTAGCGGTCCAAGTGGGACAGAAATCTCAAAATATCTTTCTGAACCTCCTGACCTCTGGGTTGTGCAACAAATGACCAACACTAATTGGAAAACAACTGAAGTAGGCTTAACGTTTACATCCTTCATTTTTCACTGTATTTGTTACATTATGAAAACTCTCTGAGGGAACAGGAAATTATTTCTGTTTCAGTCTTGTGAGCTCCACGTTGCAGGCTTCCAGTTCTTAGTTCTCGACAATGCGTTCATAGTTCACCGTGGCTTCAAAACAGTTAAAGACTTTCATGAAACCAAAGAAATAGAACAGAACCAGAATCGACTATTGTTCCGCAAGTTCAAAGAAGAATTGAAACTGAAATATCGAGATTCAAATCGTCGGTGCTACTAGATGGTCGTGTGAAATCCAAAATCCATTTACCACCTGAGAGACCACTTCAAGAGCTTAAAGAATTAATCATTATCCATTGTGATTCTAATCATCATTTGTACACAGTGATGTCTTGCGAAATCCAATGCTCCAGGACTGCAATTCATGTTGTCACCGTTACCCAGAAAAAGTAGAATTCCATTGCCAAGTAATTCTAGACAGTTTCAGAAGTTGGAAGAATGCCTTTTGAAATGTGATTTAGTAACAACACAGTTAAAAATCATGTAGCCACTTTCTTTGTTCCACTTTTAACCATTTATTTATGATTTAGACATGCATCTGAGGGTACAGTCTGTATATTGCCCTGTCTACTCCACTAGATATGTTGCCATCTGTTGGGCCTGACTCAACACTGGTGTCTTTCAGGCCATCAGCCTTAACCGGTCTACTCTGTGTACAGACTGTGTATGCTTTAAATGAAGATATCTTGTAATCTGTTTTGCCTTCAAAGTTATTTTTATTGAATGTTTTAATTTTTAGTTTTTACAGTTGACCAGATTTTTCATTTTGCTCTTCTGTTGAGAAACTATAGGATAATTTAAAGCAGAACAAGCAACTGTACGTGCAGGTGTAATTTAAAGATTAGGGAGATTTTCAGAGCATGAAACCAAACCTAAGTGAAGCCAAATATGTGGTTTAACTACAATGGCTCTTAGAATGTATTAACCAAAGCATATACAGTTATTTACACATTTTAAACCATGATGTCCATGCAGAATAATTCTTATGATATAATCTGCTGGTGCAAATATAGTACTGAGTCGGTCATATATCCATCGTAGATTTTTCTTCTTCTGAGGAGATTAAAGTCACATCGCCCAACTGACCCAAACACAAATCTGTCCAAGGAAGAAACTGCAGCAGCATCGGTTCAGTTTTAGATTTCTTTGCCCAGTTTCTCAAGCTGTCAGCAATGAAGAAACAGATATTGTTAGTGCTTACTGATACATCACTCGAACAGATGCAGATAAATAAGGGTTAAAGTACTTTTTTCTGGACATGAAATTAACTGCTATGGTCACAAGGTATGACGTGGGAAGATTGTATTCCAACTAGTACCCACTTTAAACTCTGAATTACTTTATGTCATGGGTGTTACAAATATATGTTCATGAATGAGGTTTTCAACACATTGCATAATAGCCTAGTGGTCAGTGTACAGGACTTTCAGCCGAGGGCTGGGGTTCAGAACCCACCAGGACAGAAAGATGTTTAGAGATTTATCCACTTACACCCCTATAGAAACAGTGCTATTTTTAAAACTTACCTGTTTCAGAAACTGTGAGGCATTCAAGAGTTGACTACACCCATACGTGATATGCTTCACGCCAGTACCTTTATCTTTGCTTTGCTAAAAGTACATGCAAAACATTAAAAGCAGCTAGCTCACATCTAGTGTAAAGCTATTTGCTCTTTATTCATTCATTTATCCCTGTTCCTATTAATACACTGTTTGCCAAACACGTTTTGTTAAAAAATTGTTTAAAATAATCCATTAAGAATCAATTATTACATTAAGTAAAACACATTTATTCATGGTCTAAGCCATACGGTAATGAAGTAAAGCTCCAATGTTGACAAACATGACCCACCTTAGCATAATCAACAAGGTTCTGATATTCTATGTAGTTCCCACCTCCAACAACAAAAACGACGGCCTAGAACAAAAGTAGCACACCACATACATGTACATCTGTAGCCGGCCCATCACCCGACTACTTTTACTGGATTTCACACATAAATGTCAGTGTTTTGAGTTGTGAATGAGATGTTGTCTAAGAACTTTTCTCGATTCCTAATTGCTTATTCACTATGGGCTGCTTCCCTTTTTTGACTGATCTGACTACTGACCTGATTTTTATGGCTAGGTTTTGGTGCACCATTGGTGCAGTAGAAGTTACTAATTAATTTATGCCTCATGCTCTACAAAGACAAGCAGAATCAACAAAATAGTTTTGTTGATCAAACATAACAAAAACATAACATGATCATGCCTCAAAGAAGTACAGGTTGTTAAAACGTTCTTACTATACATCGCCAAACTGTATTCGAACAAAAAGCTAACTACAGGATAACAGCCTGATCAGTGGAATCATTTAACTTCATAATTATTGTTGAATGTTCAACAATAATTATGAAATATCATACTAGTTCTGTTAACATTAGGGACTTCTGGCTCTTGGTGTTTTCTGGTTTTTGAAAAACCAGTTTCATGAACGACTATAGAAAACAATAAAGTTAAATCACCAACCTCCTGGAATGCAGTTTTGCTTCGAGTACTGAAAAAGCAACCAACAACCACACTTAAAACTTAATTTGCATCACTTCTTATGTATGCAAGAACCTAATGTTAGCGTGTTGGACTGTCAAAAAAAGGTCGAAGGTTCAAATGCTTGCCATGGCAGATATTTGTTTTCAGATTTCAGCTCCACTTGCGCCCCTTTTAAAACTCGACTATAATGAGTACACTGACCATATACTGTCAGTGGGAAGATTAGGTGGCAAGGGAGAGGACTGACCAACCACCCTCATGTGCTGAGGCAAAGAAAAACAAAGTCACAACCATAGCTGCTTCTCATGCTAGCTTTAGGTACTGGTCTTCTCATTGCTGTGCACTACTTTAACTATGACATATGTCTGGCTTTAATTGTTAGGCATGTCATCTCTCTGATAATTAGGCGTGTCATCTGCTGGTCTTTCTAAAGGTTTCAGAGTTCATATCTGTGAACTCAAACAATTTAATGCTACTTAAAAGCATTACATCAGTAAAAGTCATGTCGGAAAACAACTGACACCAAAGTACTTCAAACACTAACAGAAACCAGTGGTAAATGGTTGCAAAGCTTTTTGTAGTACTCACATTTTATGGCCATAGGTGACGAATAGTGTGCATTTATACCAAACACTATAAATCGGTCTAGCCACATTGGCAACATACTTTTCAAGTACATGAGATCTTGTATATACCCATGAACATTGATTGAATAGCCTTGAAAAAACATCTGCCAAATAAGACCTGTGAATTGCTCAACAGCTTACAACTTCTGAAAACCAGCTGTGTTGTCTGAATAGTTACCAGTATACCAATTTCTTGCCAGTGGCAAACACTATGATCAGTAATCGTCTGAATACATACGTATCTGTTGATCTCAACAGTTTTGGATCAAAATATCTGTAATCATTCGCTTCAGCTGTGGACTTCATTTCCATTAGGCCATCGACCACCTTTGTTATTGGAAGTTTCTACAAAACATCACCAGTCATCGTAAGACCCCATTAAATGGGGAACAATGTGGTACAGACTAGACAAGAAGCCATTCCATATGCACTGCACAGGCTTCCATAAAGTTTCATTGAGAAAAATCTTGTCAGAAGTGTCCAACAGCCCTAACTGTATCATCGTTTGATGCCAGGTTTAAACAGCACTAGCACTTTGGGGCTGCACCAACCTTGCCAAATTCATTGTTGACTGTCAACCACTGAAAGTTTTCATTTGTTGGAAGCTGTAAATATTGACTGGTAAAGACCTATTCAGCTTTCTGAAGCATCATTAAACTATACAGAATTTGACTTTCTTACATTTTGCAGTATGTCTAAGTGGCTTCTCTGAGGGGCCAACATAAATACATTACCATAAACATTAACACTCATTAAATAACCTACTCTGCTTTTACCGAATTAACAAAACCTAACACTATGTGTAACAATCTACTGCAAGGTACATACCAATATTCACAAAAGTCAGTTTTTAAAGTTTGTTATCAAGAACCAGTGGTAGTCATTCCTATCATGTTCGGCATTTTGGTAAGAACTGCCTAACTGACAATTTTTATTGAAATGCATTTTTACAATTCACTATTCTATTTGCAACTGAAATTGCTCACGTGTTTCTTGACAACAAGATTTTTCACTCCCTCCATAGCAAACTGAGATGCCTGACTCATCAGTTTTGAGAACATGCTACAAAGACAATGCTGTTATAAGTCACTCACGATCATCATACCTTGGCTACAGAATAAACAATACTTTACAGTCATCCACAACAATTGCACCTCTGAAATCTTTCCTATGCTGAAACCACTGTAATTTGTAGACAGAGATTCCCAAGATTAGCAGCTGGATAAAAGGACTAACACACAACATGAAGTGATGAGATATTTACCACATTTTCATGCATATAACCCACGCGTGCATGTAACCCATGGAAATCAGGTAAAAACGTTTGGTATAGCCTGCACATGTTTGTGCCCCACTGGCCCAGAGACCATACAGGAATAGTATGGAAACACTAACCCGTTTTAAAATGTCTGAATCAGGGCATGCAATTTGTCTTCATTAAATTGTTATTAATTGAATTAAAATGTGGATTTTTCTACCTTCTCTCTGCAAATAGAAATGCTTTAAATGCTATTGAGTGTTGACTTGTTTAAATATAGACTTTACATGGCTCAGGTCATAAAAAGAGCACGTCCAAAAATTAGATCGCACTGGGGCAGTCTCAAGGCACTTTTGTTTTTATAGTGCATATTTATTTTTATCACCATCTCATTGAATTAGATGCAAAAGTAGACTCTTCAACATTTCTCTTGCTAACACTGCAATTTTAAGTGCCAGTGCATATCTAAGCCTTGTGTCTCTACCAAACACCTGAATAATGGAATTTGGCCTCAATACATTTGAAGTATAGTGAGACCGAGATACAGCTCCATTAATCAGACACAAAAAATCAACATGCAAGGTCGTACTGAAAAGGGCAGTTTCCTGCTAATTTCCACCATGATCGCAAATGGATTCTACCAGTAAATAGTATCTTTGCTTGCTATACTGTATTTAGGTTCATTGGGCAGTCTTTTATTGTGGCACCATGAAATAATATCCGATACCAATGCAACACACAACAATATTAACAAAATTTAATTTAAAAAGTGTAAAAAATAATTAAGTCACAAAACATTTAATCTTTAACAGTCACTTCTAATTTTGCCACCTGTCACAAATTCTTCTATTGGTGTTCCGCAACTCAACAGTGCTACTTCAGTATGTTTAGGAAAATACAGTAACATCATAGCAACCACCTGTGTAAAATAATAACCTGCAGAGGGATGTGGGGTTTATAAAATCTGAAATAACCCATAGGATATATGCGTGAAATATGGTACATACCAGGTAGTGCATTTTAATACTTTTCACCATGGTTGGCATATCTTATCCTTGTGCGCCTATAATATTACCGCTCTCGGCATTTTACAAGACAGGTACTTTGCTTCTAGTGGTAACAATGTCACAAAATAAACATGGCCACCAAATCCACTATACTTTTACTTACTGTTGTGGCTCTTACTTTCAAGTTTAAGGCCTCTCAGAAATTACTCTGCACAGAGACAACAGATATCCTAACAAAAAGATTTTCACTCACTTCAAAGTAACCAGACAACATTATGACAGAACAAGTAATATAGTACATTTGCACTATGACATGAGTGTACCATGCCATTTCTACACTCAACAGATAACATAAAAATTATATAGGACATTTTCACCTGATTGTTTTTGTTTCTCCACCTCCATATGAACCCACAACAGGCATCTTTGAATATGACCTAAAAATAAGCAGTCAAAAAAGAATATCAAAGACCGCATCCCACTCCAACAATAAATTATGGGACATGTAATAAGTGAAATGATTACAAACTACGATGATAAAACTAGGTTTACTCCCAAGTTTAGAGAAATAAAACACCAGAATGATGATCAGCTGCACTTTAACGTATAATTGCATTTTAATTTCGCTTAAACATGATAAATCATCAGTAATAATCAAATGTGAGGATACAATGACCAAACATGTGATAAAATGATTCAAGCTCTTACTTCCATCTTCGAATGTACTGTACTGCTGCCAGTTCACAACCAGCCTTTTGGAGTTCAGAACAGTATTCGTCAATTTCACTCTGTCACAAAACAGAACAAAAACCTTTGTGTTGCAGCCCACAGAACAAAAACCTTTGTGTTGCAGCCCAAACAACATCAATTCCAGCCAAACTGCACCAAGCTCTCAGCTTCAGATGCAGTTCCATCAACTGATCAATTAAGTAAATTTCAGAATCAGAAATATGTAAAAGAATCAGCAATCTTTTCAAAATCCAGTACCGTGTGGCACATCACTTATACATTTATCTTTCAAATCGGTGTTCAGGTATCATGTGAAATTGACACTTTGCTATTTATGCACAGTAAGCCACAATAATTAGGCCCAGAGTGGGCTCACATAGTTGTACCACTCATGTAAACTGGTGACCTGCTACGGGCCCAACAGACATCACTGTCAGAGGGCCACATAACTAGTGAGGGAGGGTTGTCTGCTGTTAGACTTGTCAGGGTTATAGGTTATCATAACCAAGTCATCTTGGCAAGCTATGCATCCTATAAAACTTGTTGTCCAGTGCATTAAAGAAACATCTTCAAGACCACAACTTTCAGAACTACAGTCACTAGAAATATGTAACAATTCAATGCATCACAGTAGTGCCAACAGTTTCTTAATGGACCTAATATAAGCAAAATGGAACAAACCTCAGACATCTGAGTGCCACAAATAAGATTGATGATAAACAATCGCGATTTGTCTTCTGATGTCCCAGCTGTAACAACATACCAGTTCTAAAAAAACTATTCCACTCTAATAGCCTATTTGAAACACAAAAATGCAATAGGAAATATTATGACTCAAAACAAACATTGGTTGATCAACACTTTACTAGAAGATTGTTTATAGTTGGTTTTGGTTTCCTAACAGAGACATAAAGTATCAGCCACAGAGAATTTATCTTAATTTCTATTTCAACCATACTGGTATGTATACTGTTACTGACATTTTTCAATGTTCTTGAGCTTCAAATTGTCACCACAAAACTACAGATTCTAAGTGGACTGTATCTTTTTTACCATCAGTCTGATCCTCACTTAAATCTACTTGTTTCAGCATTGCCTCTCTGTTTCACTGGACTAGAACAAACTGTGTTTCACTTGTCGGCTCTGCCCCAGCATAAATTAGGGAACTCTGTGTTCCCGTTCTGAGTCAGCTGGGTCAGTGACCATTGTGCTCTGCAGCCCGTGAAGATACACAGATGCTGCACTTCACAATTCACCTAGAGCCCATCGTGCCTTCTCATATGGGGACCATCAGCACAGAACAGTCTGCCGCTGCATTTACATACTGTTGCATTTAACTCTGTTCAGCAAACTTTTAAAACTGTCTTAAAATGCATATGTGTAGATCAGCTAGATAGTCATGTGTGCAGTGCTTTTGTCCAGCACTTTAAATGCGTTATATTAAGTGTCCTCATATATACCTACAAAAAGTACTGATCTCCAACTTATTAGAATGCTACAGAAGTTAAAAGAAATTTTTGAAATTTCTGGCTACACCACATAGCATTATTTGCAAAATTAATGGAACCCAAAAGACAAATGAACATCTGATCAGTAGTGAATAAACTTACCATCTGAGTCTTGAATGATGTCGAGGATCGATTTGTCCTACAGCAGATAAAAACCAAAAAAGATACAACATATCCTAATTCAAAAAACCCTCTGACTACCTCATTTGCAAAATAAACTTAGCTAATATAGTCGGACACAAGACGAGCAACGAAAAATGCCTATAATATTCAAAAACGTTCAATATTAAAACAAATACAATTCAGTTTACACATAAAAACTGATTCCAAATAACCAACAAGTCTCATCCAGAACTACATGTACCTGAGCTCAGATATACCACCACACTCATAAAATGCATCCCAACTCCTTGGTAATGAAATGCATCAAGCAGTTAAGAGCTAATTAAATAACTCTGACTCACCAGGACTGATTTGCTCATTAATTTTTCCTCTGTCTCAAAGTAAATGTCAAGCTTTCTTGCCTGTAAGAAAATGCATCTATTTAAAAATGATAAATTTCACGTTAATACTAACTTTTAATTCATGCACAAAATTATACATACTATTTAGGAAAAATGCCATGAAAGATTCAAGCTGAATTTCTCTTCTATGCTTCACAAACTTAAATGGCAAACTACAAAGCTGAACTCAAACAGAAGGGACAAATTTACAATCTGAACTTACAGGTAGCTAAATCTCTTCAGCAAAGTTTTAACAATTTTCTTGTTCACTATTATAATTGTAATTGGACATTTATATAGCACTGTTTCAAGAGAAACTATTCAACTGAACCACCAGGTCGATGCTTGAAGGACAGCCATTCGTTTAAAGGAAGGTTCTGTAGGGAAACAGCCTAATGAAGATGTCCAATTAGGTTTCATAGGGTGCACACTTTAGAATGTTTAAAACTCATATACCGTTATATAAAGTCCAGACTGCAATAAAAGCCAGACAACACAAATGAAGTCTAGCGAAACCATACATGAAGCTCTGAATTTGAAGCTTTCTGTCTGCATACCTTGATCTGTTCTAGTATGGCAGTGGCAATGTTTGTGTGCATGTCAATCAGTCGCTTCTTTTCCAGCAGTTCCGGCAAAGAACTATTAACCAAAACAAAAACTCAGAGGTGGTAATATTTAGCATCCCATATACATAAATGCAAACATTAAGCATCAATCAGTGAAGAGCTTACAGAAGCTTGTAATAGTTGTGTAACTGTAATCGTAATTGTAATGATGACAATTTATATTAAGTTAAATAGAAGATAGAGTTTCAGTTGTTTGTAGAAAGCATGAATGCTCTTTAATTTTATGTCAACCTTTATGCAACCTTCAAACACGTTAAACTACTGTGCATCATATTAACCATGTAACAGCATGCCTGCTAATCCAACTCTTCATACAATACCAAAGGGCTTTAAACTGACCTTACAGCAGATGTTAATTTGGCAGTATTGTCAGACAGCATACTAATCACTGAATCATTTTCTCCTTCAAGGCCCTGAAAAAGTATCAAATGCCTATTTCATCATTATACATTAAGAGTCATTAAACTCAATAGAAAAATCGAACCAAAACAGAGACAGAGAGAGCAGAGACAGACAGACAGAAATATAAAGATCAACAAAGAACGGTATGGGAAAGTGTTGGCAAAAGAAATAAAGGCAAAAAACAAAAGTTCAAAAAGCATACAAGAACAAGATGCATAAAGCTGCTGGGACACTGAGTCTATCGAGAAACTGCAATTCATGTATGCGTGAAATATAAAACAACTGAGCATTTTACAGTACCTTCTCAGCACCTTTGAAGGCTAAAGGCACTCCTTAGCAGCCTTGACAATGAAGACAATCAACACTAACCATGGCTCTCTTCAGCCTCCGAACTTCATCCTCTTGTGTCTTGTATGACTCCAGTTCCTCTTGAACGGCTTCAGCGACAGTTGGGAAGGGACTGCAACATAACAAAACATTCTGGTGAATTACACTTATACAGCACCTTTTTTGAGCCTTCAAAACCTAAAACAATAACAAACCCTAAAGCCAAAGCAAAAGGTCAAGTAAGGTTAAGTAAGGAAAGGTAAACTGTTCATTTATGACACCAAGATTCAAACCTTGCAATAGCAAAACACAACAGCAACAAGCTATTGATAGTTGTGTACATAAGTAACAGCCATTTCGTTGATTCAACAGAGTTCACTGAATGGGGATACTGAATGCCAACCGGATTACCCTGGGTAATCCAACTTTTGCCATATTCATTGTGCTTAATTTTCTACCTCAGTGCACACTACAAATCCAAGACTTTCAAAAACCTTATTATCAAGTTACCAAGGCAATGATTTTATGGTCACTTGATTCTCCTCATGCCAAACTCTTATCTTCTCCAGTAGCTTGCTGATGTAAGGCAAGAAAATAGTTAGTTATATAGACACCTAACAATGTCTATTAAGTGCCTCACAAAACTGATGCCTGTGCTAGCCTAAACATGTTAAACTCATTAAGAACAGAGTTCATCAGTAAGCAAACAGTGACCAGAGAACTAGAAGAGTCATCACTGGGAGGTTCCACACTCATGCAGAATCAATCCACAGGATTCCTATCCAGAGTTGATAGTTGACACCGTGCTCAGTCCCTGTACCACACTGAATCAAGGATGAGGATAATAGCACTTTTAATACATGCCTCCACAGTTTTACAGTTCAATTTAACATGAGATTCTGGTCTACCTTCCCTTGTGTGCCTGCCAGAACTTGTCAGTGGAGCCAAGATCATAAGCTCGCTTCTTCTTTTGTGATAGGGCACGACCAGGACTTTTGGCATCAACAGTTTCATGAATTTCAACACGATTCAGTGACAGATCCTGTCAACAAATAAAAAGACTTAAGACTACTTACACAGTAACAACAGAACCAGAAATAAAAATATATACCATAACAAACAACATCCACTCACCACAAAACCTCACATTTCTTTGATATCAAGGCATAATACTGATACGTAGTAAAATAATAGAGTACACTGTAACAAGATACAATCAGCAAACCAGAACAAGACGAGGAGCATCACTTAAGTAGGACTGCCTGTTCTTATGATGACAATTTGGAGTGGCAGTACATAACGTCTTCTACATTTAATAACTTAGGTTCCATTGGGTGAGATTAATAATACTATAAAGGCACCAGCCAAAAATCAAGTAATAAGGTATAAAACAACAAGTCTTGCAAATCTTCAACTTCAAAAATGCAAATTTTTTTATTTCAACAGATTTTTTGGAAATTATAGTGTAAATTATAGTGTACATGTACTTATACACAGCAATGAGTATATATTATACATATATGTGTGTTTATATAAGACAAACATAAACATACATAACTGCAAAAATTAAAGATTTCTAATGTTACTATACACAATAACTACAGTGAACCGAACAAATGTCTTACTAGAACATCATGAGCAAGAGCTTGGTATGTCCAGGTGTGATGAAAAGGAGTTGCCAGGTCCATATTTCGATCAAGAATAACTAGCAGCGGCCTCTGAAAACTGGAAGACAGCAACAGCTTCAGTTTCATTAAACTTTTCCAAATACTCATTAATAATAAGTTACATTTCCAACTTATAATTATCAAGAAATCAAAAGGCCACATTGGAAGGAACAATGCTTGTCCCATTTGCACGGTTCTTAAAAGGTGCTACATACCAGTAGATAGCAAGATACGTGCATACACAAACACATACCATAATACATGCTCACATAAACATAGATATATATATATAGACTGTTCAAAGAGGTACTTTGATTACACGATTACTTCTCAAAGTGTTACAAAGCAGCCCCAACTCAAGAACTGAATAAAAAGAACCATTCAATCCACTATTTGCAAATTGACAAGTATTTAAAAACGTTGAAGCGAAGCACAGTTTTCTTACTTTAAAATTCATAAGCTTCTCTAAACAAATAAAAAATAAGTTGTCAGTACTTTGGAGCATTTTTAAAACAAATGCTCTTCCTACTTCAGAACAGCTTATAAACCACTCTAAACATACACACAAATTAATTTGATATGACGACTTGAACATAATCCTGATTTATGGTGAAGCCTCTAATAAGAGCCCCAATTTGTTCGAACCTGATCTGTCCAGCCTGCATGCTGTCTCCTGTGAAAAGACTGTTACGCGCATCACGTGAGTTCTCTCTCAGCTTCTTGTCCAGCTTCTCTGCAACCATTTCTGCCGCATTGCCTCTGGGAGACCGGATGACAGGTATTGAACCTAAACACCAGAGTCAGTGAATCTAAATATGGCAGGTTTTCAAAGATGCTAAACCTGAATATGAAATGTGTTGAATGTACGTTACTATGTTGCCCAAACACCCATTTACATTTACATTACCAACCCAAATTTATGTACACCATGGCAACAAACAGACACAAAACATTTAAATAATATGGTTTATGATTAACCATAGAGCCTAACAAATGAAATCAGAGATTGCAAATAAAGCAAGAATGATTTCCATTATTTTGCATCAGCAGAAACTTGCCATTACTTATTTGTATGCTTAAGGTTTACCAAACTTATTTGTGTGTTTATGGTGGTTCATACACAGAGTCAAGTTGGCCTTGTCTTGTACAATCTCCCTTGACAAGAACATCTGGCACTCCAGTATCAAGCTTAACTACCAAGCTAACGCTCTACAACCTGTACGTCTTGCCAGCACTCCTTTAGAGTTGCAAGACATGGACAAACACAGAGGCCCTTAACAGGAAACGTGACGGTTTTGACAAGCGGTGCTTCAGGCAAATCTTCAAGATTCCCTATGCTGACCATGTCACCAATGAGGAGGTTAGAGAAAGGATGGCAAGAGTACCAGCTTTTCCATCATCAAAGAATGCAGGCTCTGAGTCTTAGACCAGGTAATGCGTGGCTCCACCTGATGAGGACCAGAGAAGAGCAATGAATAAAGCTTCCAGGGACTGGAAAAGACCAAATGGCAGACCAAGAACTACATGGACTAGAGTAGTGGAAAAGGATCTAGAATGTTGTGGTTTTGGGCTTAGTATTGCTCGGAATAAGGCCCAGGAAAGGAAGGCATAGTGTTGCATCATTGATACGGCTATGCTCACCTAGAGTATGCCCCTTAAAAAAGAAGAAAGAAGAAACTTACCAAGCGTTACAAAGACGGAGAAGAGACTGTCGACAATACTGTCCATAATGCTCTCAATCTCAGTGTCTTTTACATCACCTTTGTTAATTGCTGAAACATCCAAACATGCAGTAAAGTATAAATTGAAATTTAGCACATTTTAAAATTCAGCCATATTTCTCAAACAATCACTTCATGATATAAAACAACAGGGTAGTAATACTATAAAGAAATATTAACCTCTTTCCATCTTCTACGAATACCGCAACCCATTTACCACAAACACTAAATGTACCTTTTAATGACACATTTGGAGGCCACATCAAATGCTGTATTTTAACAAGATAATGTTACATGAAGAAACAGCAGAATTAAGTTCATGATCCATGTCATCAACTGCTTATACAGTATCACAATTTACATTATTACAGAGCAACAGTGTTTAAGCTGAGCTACAATAACAATGGCAATTTCATAATTCAGAAAACCCAGGAATCAATTGACTGCATCTAATTCCAAAAGATTTAGATGAGAAGAAATCTAAATAATGGTGATGGATAGAAGGACAACTGAAATGGACACAGCATAAAATGTTACTTACAGTAGTATGACAGTGCATCGGTATTCTGATGGCACAAGCAAAACATATCATCCTCAAGACTGATGAAGTTTAAATACTGATCAAAAACCTATAACAATAAAATAACATTGTCACATGCAGGAATAGAGATATTAGAGGTATTTAGTGAATAACTAATTACCTTACTTAACATTACACTGTTACATTACCTTACCATGTGGACTATGGAAGAATGCCTTTGAAATCTCTTAAATTATAGCCAGTCCTCTCCCTGATCTTCCCATCAACAGTGTATAATCAATGTACTCATTACATACCCAAGCTTTATGGCAAAGTTCAGCAGAAGCCATTAGTGAAATAATAATCTTGAAATATCTTTGTATCCTGGGGATTTGAAACACTCACCTCAAGCAGGCTAACAACTAGACTACTGCACTGACCAACGCACATATAGAGTACAATAACAGCGACAGTATCTATAAGCTAGGTACAACCAACAAATGACTGTCTTTGTCAACAAATGACTGTGTTTGTTCTTAACATTTAAGTTAGTCAGTTACGACGAATTAATCAATACATAAATATAATGCTCCTCAAGACCTACTGAAAACCAAGACCTGAGCCAAACTAGCCAAAATTGAAGCAAAGTGATACCATGGAAAACAAATACCTAAGCCAAACTAGTTAAAACTGGAAGCAAGATGGTACCTTGGAAACCTGAGTCACAGCATTAGTCTGGATTGCTGCCAAAGCAATGTCTTCAAGCTTTTGTCGTGAGATGGCAGAGATGAAATTCAGATAATAAGACTCATATAACTGATTCTGAAAGTCCTGCAAAACACATCAACAACAGCAGACTGCTACAGAAATAGCTCAGAACAGATCACTTCTCCCAACATGGAACCAGAACTGAAATAAAATCTATAAATTATATCTTCAGCGCTTCATTTCAGAGAGGTATCCTTTTGAGTCTATCAAAAACAAGAAGTATAGAAAAATTAAAAAACTGCAACTTAATTTAATGCAGTTTGATACAAAAGTAACAATATCACAATAAGAATTTGAGGAATACAGTGCTTGTAAATTTTTAGCACATGTACTCCTAATAATTAATACAATTTGTAGCCAACGTACTTTACAAAGGCGTCTAATATTATCATCGGTAGGCATGATGAAATATACTGCAGGCACATCCTGAATAGGTTCTCGATCACTGTCCAGCAGCCTGAAGCAAACCACAAGTGAACAACCATCAAATGCAATCCTGTTAATCACTAGCAACTACTGGCACATCAATACAAAATGTCCTGATGCATTGCTTTTCAGAGTGTATGACGAAACATCAGATGCAGAAAAATAGTAGTCCTTTAAGCTAGCCCCAAGCCATGGGTATGAGGTGCTAGCAACTTCAATGTCTTAGCCTCAGCATATGAGCGCAGCAGGTCAGCCCTCTCCCTTGCCGCTTGACCCTCCTGCTGTCAGTGTACAATATGTGTACTCATTATATACCCGAGTTCACAAGGGGCAAAACAACATAATCCACTAATAATATGCGCTATTATAACATAAATTATGATACAGATAAAGAAAAGCAGCCCTGGAGCTTACTCATTTAGCAACACTGGTAACTGCTAATGCGTTTAAAAGAAGGCCATCTTGTTAGTTTGACTGCTGTCTTTGTTTGCACTTCAGTATCCTTTCCCTTGTTAAGATGCACTAAATGTAATAAATGAATGATTATATTTCCTTACCATAAGCTACCATAATAACAAAAAAGATCAGCTTGATGGCTTACAGGTGTAGAGTAACACCAAGGTCGCGTAGTTCCTTTACCGTCAGTAATGGTGATATTATGCTTTGGCCAAAATTATCATAAACTAACACCTGTAAGACAAATAACAACTCAGCTAACTTCTGAAGCACAAACAGCTATCAAACAAAATTCAGTTTATTCTTGAAGTGCTTAAATCAAAGTACATTAAAAGAACAGTAAACAAAAAAGTTGCACATACATTGGTGCCACAGACACAATTTTTATACTTGTAAACCAGAAAGCCTTATTAAAACTGTTAAAAACCAAATATGAATGTCTGAACAAATGGTTAGAGGTTAATAAATGTTTATGTATTTGTTTACAAACAATGGTAACTGTACACAAAAAATTGAAATTCCACTTCTGCAATGTGCTCTATGAAACTGTAATAGAAATATACATTGTTTACAATAAGATCACCGATTTCATTTATGAAATATTTTTGAAACATTGAGAAATATATTGTCGTTTAAGCAAACCTTCCACTGTGGCTCAGAGATGGATGCTTTTGACAATGGCTGATTGAAATTTAGCATCTGCCTCAGAGAGTCTACAAAAATGTTCAGAACATTTCAAAACCATGCTTCTTCCTTAAAATTCATACAAATATGTAGTTCCGACTTGTGTAGTAATTTGCAAAATCAGTCATCAAAAATATAAATAATTACAACATTCCACTTAAATTTCTGAAAGGCAAATTCTTGGGAACAACGGCAACCCACTGGAAATATGCAACCCGAATGAATAAGCATCTTTGATTAAATTTAGTACTAAATCTATGTAGCAGGGCTTCAAATTTTTGCCAACGTTAACTGGAATCGCGAAGTCCCAACTTCTTTTCTGCATAGTCTACAGTAAAACGTTTACCGTTGAAAGCCTTATTGAAAGTTTTGGTTAGGGTCGATGACTCGACTTGGTATTTTCAGTTACGACTGGGGATGGATGCTTTCATTTTACTGAAAGCCGAAACTATGAAAACAGCAAACATGCCTGTGACAGCATCCATAACACAAGCAGTGTTATCAGGTCTTACCTGTCTGTCTTTGAAGCAACGATGTCGACGCCATTTCTATAACTTACAATTACTATTACAAGAATTAAAATGTAGAGAAACTATTTTGACAAGAAAATTAAAACTCAGTCCAATGTAATCGTAATGCCGTGTACAAAGATTTTAAGGGAACCGTGGACGTGTTAAATCTAAACGTCATTTCATTTGCATGCAGTAGGGAGCCAGTTGTTTTATAGCGCATATATTTTAAAGTCTGCGGCATCATCGTTAATGTCTTTGTCGTGTAAATCTAAAGTCAGTTTTAGTTGAAAAATCAATTATGTAAAACTACTCTCTAATTTAAATGAATTGAAACACCAAAGACGTAATTGGATCTGTTTAACATGGTTTGATTTATTCGCGAAGTGTTGAGACACTTTATTATTACAAACAGAATATTTCTCCACCTAAGCCTAATTTTATAATCTGCTTAGTAATATATTTAAAATTAATCCAAAACTCTGATTTCAATGAATTGAAGCACCTGAAACGTAACACTTTCTGTTTAACATAGTTTGGTTAAGCAAAAACAAAAAAAGAACTTGTGTAATTCGCCAAAATGTTGACTCTTTGTTATTGTAAACCGAATCTTTCTCCACTTTATTTTATAATCTGTTTAATATGTGCATATTATCAACTAATACAAATCGATAAATGCCATATTTAACGATATGTCCATTTTCAGTGCTGCAGCAATTAACGCCAGAAGTACAGTGTAAGAAGTTTTCTGTGAAGCATTACATGCTTACTAATAGCTTTCAAAAATTTGATATTCAGGCTGAGAACTATCATAAGCGATGGGTTTCGTGAATAATGAACAACTTTCGACCTTTATTTTCTATTTTCCAGTAATATTCGACTGGCTATAATCAACTACAATTACTGCGCTAAATAAGCCAATGTTTTCGGATGGGAACAGAGCGAAGTAGGTAGAATTGTCTTGTCGTTGCTTTGGACCAGGAAAACATATATGATTATCATATTTATTCCGTTAAGTACGAGATAACGACGTTGTAAAATAAAACTAACGGAATCTTTTTTCTGCCTGTGTTTTAAAACTGGATTTGAAGAGGTAAATGAGATGAGACGTTGCGAAATGCCTTGGCGAAGTCTGAAGACTGAGAATGTGGGCATTTAATCGAACCAAATACCAACATTCGCATTGTAGTCTATCAGTAATAATTTTCGTTGCGCTTATATCAAATTTCGCACACTAAAATTCGTAGGTTTTTTTGTTAGCATGCAACTTAAAGTTTTGCAGTAACTGAAAGCACCGTTTGAGTGGGCATTTATAACATGAAATCGTAGTTGTCAGTTATCTAATCTCATTCGTGCTTATCTATTCAAATTTATCAAATAAATTCGCTACAGTTGTTTCCAAACATTGTGGCATTCATCACTCATGCAGTCTAAATTTTGGAAACCAGTTAGTTATTCATAGGAAAATTCTGATGGCTGATTGCTAGGCTTAAAATGGGTGCATGATGTATTGTTGTTATACTCATTAAATTGGGTGCATGATGTATTGTTGTTATACTCATTAAATTTAATTCAGTAATTAAATTTACATAGCAGCACTTCAGCATGTTTGCTCAGAAGTGTTGATGGCACAACCTCAGCAAAAGAGAACAGTTTTCATGTGTTTAATAAGAGGTTTGTGAAGGTCCAGGGGTGGCCATTTGCAGTAGCATAACCTCAAATTTTGGGCTCCCACAGATTACTCATATGGACCTTTTTTGTACTTTAACAAGCCCTGAGTGGGCCCCTGCCTTTCAGATTCAGGCCCAGGCACCCTGCAGTTGCGAGCCCTGTGGGCACATAGTTATACTGCTGGTCATTCCAGGTAGATAGCCTAACAGTGGAGAATGCACAATAATGCATTGCTGAAATTCATGGAAAGTGAATGCTAAAAAAATTTGATTTGTATTATTTTACATTACCTTATTTGGAGACAACTTGCCTCCTTTCCTTGATATATGTAGAAGATCCTACTGACAGTTTCGAGATCTGGACAATATTCATGTTCCTATGTTTATACTTTGGAGATCAGTGGATAACTATAGGCTTGCAAGTGTGGAAGCCTGGCCAAATTTGCAACAGATTGAGACTTTTTAGAGCCTGACAAAGTGAGGAAAGGCCCAGTTGAGTAGTCTATTTCTGCAAAAGTGTCAAAGTGACAAAATTAGAAAATGCAAATGTTATTCAGCAACAAGTGACAACATTTACAGAAACAACAACAGCAACAACAATAGTAATTGGCATAAAAATGCCAACAAAACTCAACAAAACTAATGGCTTTACAAATTTAATTGCTAATTGATTTATCATGAAACTGTTGTTGTAAAAGCATCAGGATTACAGTCTAGCGATAATGGAGAGATACGCAGAAGCGAAACTGATCTGCAAGAATTTAGCTCTGTTGGCGTGTCAGGGAGCACGAGCAGTGGACTGTGAACAGCGACTTTCACTACTTCGTGTGATCAGCGATGCATGGACTGAGGACACAGAAGTGCAGCTGGCCACAGCGAGGCCAGGTGATGACAGTGGCTTCCAAGAAGAAATAGAGCCTGCCATTGAGGGCCAGATGGAAGTTGTATTAGGTAAGTTTTTACAATTTACAGCATATCTAATCTAATGCCTTTTTCAGTGCCATTTCATAATGTGCAATGCATCAATCAACGATTGTTTCAAGTGAACTTGTGATAACCAATATCCGTTGAAGAAACCTAATCTAGCAAACAAAATGTAGGGGAGGCACTTTCTTCCTGCACGCTGAGCTGGCTAAGCACTAGTCCCAGACTCCTGGATACTCGATTATTATTTTGCATGACTTGCCATTCGCTTACCGACTCGTGCTGTTGCAATAATTATTAAACCAGAATTATATCAGATTCACAATTCTTTAGTTTAAGCTTACTGCGTATTTTATTTTACATTAGAATAAGAATGCTGGTACAGGTGTGATAGACAGGAGATACACTATTAAGCAATGGTTTCTGAAACTGAGCAGCCTCTCACATGCCCTCTGCTGTGGGGTTCAACCAGTTCAAAATACTGACCATTCATCCAAAGGCATGTCACCAGAACTAGGTACTGCTGTCTCAGATACTTCACCACGTGTTATCATTTTGCCATCACATCCTCTACCACATATTCTTTGAACCCCTTTAACGGAAGGAGGTATTGCACTGCATTAGGTTTCCTTATGATTTTTTTAGGTTAAAGGTTGAGATTATTTACGTTTTGAATCTTGTAGCCCTTATTTCAGTCTTTCTCTTCATTTTACCCTTTTTAAACCAATCCAGAGGATGCCATTAACCCATTACCCGTTTGCCCCGAGTATACTCGCCGGCGGTAATCGAGTCCACAGCGTTTACCCCGAGGTAACTCGCGAATCATAGTCCTAACCTTACTACTACAGTTTACCCCGAAATATCTCGCTTTTATTATTAATATTGGATTGCTCTATTATTTAGATCATCTATGGAAACAAATGGCGTCATTCTATTTTTAGTATTGGTATTTTCAAAATATAGTTTCGGTTCTCTGTAAACATATACTAAAAACATCAAATTCTTCTATGAAACATAACTTTCGCACGCATGATGTCAACCTCATTCCAGAGCAGGTTTTAGCTGAAGATTCATCGGATGAATCGAACTTATCGTAACTAGAGGATTTGTATGATTTATCCAATAATTGTTTTTCGGAGGCAGAGGAAGACACTCAAGAGTCAGAACCTGATTGTGATGTTTCACTTTGCGTAGTTCCATGGGTTGAGGTGTATCACACAAAGAAAAAATTCTTATACTTATTTTCAGGTACATTTCTTATGCATTGTGACCAGAGACAAATGTCATAAACAAATAATAACAATAAAACATTTTTGCATTTTATTTATTTTTTTTTCATTTAAAACAGTCAGCAATGTTTACACCTGAAAACACCATGTTTATGCAAAATTAAATAAACGCTGTGGGCGGAACCTGAAAATTTTTAATAAACAGGTAAAGGGTTAATATTTTGTTACATTTTGGTCATTGTTTTTGACTGAAGCCTGTTTTCTGTTTGTCAGTTTTGATGGCTTTCACTAAGTAGTGTTGGATTGAATCAACTTTTATGTTACAGGTGTCTATTAGTCATTTTCAGGTGTTTTTTCAAAGACAGAACTCGTTTGTTCATCTGAGGAGTCTGTTTCACTTATGATTATTTCTGAGTCACTGCTCTATGAACTGCTGCAGTTTGTTGTCCAGGCATTTTTGGACTTTTTCTGTCATTAAATATTTAAATGTTAAGTGTTGATGCTATGTCTTAATTTTAAATTGTTTAAATGGGGATGCACAATAGTCTAACAGGTCAGGGCTTCAAATCCCCACCATGGCAGAAAATGTTTTAAAGTTTCTGCTCGACTTGCTCCCCTTAGCAAACTCGGGCCCTATAAGATGAGTACATTGACATTACACTGTCTGTACAAAGATCAGTTGGGATAGGCTGTCTGCTCTGATATGCCAAGGCCAATAAAAATGAAGTCGCTAGGTCTTCATATCCAAGGCTGCCTTTTTGGGTTGGCTTAAAGAACTACTCTTCTTCTATTTTTATAAATGCTTCACTCACACGTGTGTATGCTCTCTTACACTATTGCACCTAATGCTATTTGTGGATAGAGCTATTCAACAGTGAACTTTTTGAATTCTGAATGAAAATTATTCTTTATTACTTATAAAATATTTATGTACTGAAGGAGAAAAGACTGCAGATGAATAAATGAGCATTTAATTCAATTTCTGAAGACTGTTTGGTTATACTGTAGATGAGTCTGAAAACCAGAACGATCTAGAAAGTCCAGATGTTTCTGGGGAATCTAGCAACCAGCAAGATGAAGTTGCAAACATTTTGGGTCTTCGTTCAGCCACTCCGATACGAATATATGTCTGCCACCTGTGCAGCTGTGAGTTTTCGCAACCAGGAGCCGCAAAGCGCCATCTCCGCAACCACGCCGCTGAAAAACCGTATGCGTGCAACGAGTGTAACATGAAATTTGCCGATGCTTCCATGCTTCGCCTGCACGTGCGCAGTCACACCGGTGAGCGACCGCACCTGTGCAACCAGTGTGGCAAGTGCTTCGCCCAACCTTGTCATCTGCGCTCGCACATGCGTATCCATACGGGCGAACGGCCGTACACGTGCGGCATCTGCAGCCGTCGTTTCATGGAAGCAAGCTCTGTTCGCAAGCACATGATGCTGCATGTCGAGAGTGGACGGCACGTCTGCAAACAGTGTGGCAAGCAGTTCAGCAAGGCGCTCTATCTTGAAAAGCATCAGAAGCGCCAGTCATGCCTCGGCCGAATTGTGGACTGCTTCGAGCAGTCGACCGGAAATGTCTTTGACAGTTCACCACTGGCCGATAAGTTGGAAGATAATCACATCATTTAAACTGAAGTCATGTCCAAAGTCAGTTTAGCATAGCATAGCATAGTTGCTGAATAAATACTAACACTTTGAGCGTGTGTTACCCAACAGAACTGTGCAGCAACTTACACGGAAGACAGTGGGTGCATCAATGTATTTCTGATTTCTGACTGCCTCTGTTACGTCCACTCTGAATATGTTATCTATGCCCAGTGTAGCATGACAAAAGTTATCATAGTTTGTGTTGATGAAATGCTCTAAAGTGATTTCAGTTACCTAAGTAAAATGCTAAATAGTTGGTATTTTCACCTTAGTTATGTCACCATTCATTAATAATTAATGCAAAAGGACTAATCATTTTTATTAATTAATTAGGTGATGCTATGATCCTGATAATTTTAATAATTATGTTTATTAAGTTTAGTAAGTGTAATTTTAATAAACTGATAATTTGAACAATGAAAAATAGCTTTTCTAATTTGCGTTAATTATTAACGCAGTATAAATTTAATCATTTTAAGTAGTTAACAAGCTAGCAGTGTAACAATCAAATCATTACTGGAGTCAGTATAGCAGAGCAACCATATTACATTGTCACTTTGTGAACTTAAGTATGACGTGGAGTCAGTATAGCAGAGCAACCATATTACATTGTCGCTTTGTGAACTTAAGTATGACGTGGAGTCAGTATAGCAGAGCAACCATATTACATTGTCACTTTGTGAACTTAAGTATGACGTGGAGTCAGTATAGCAGAGCAACCATATTACATTGTCACTTTGTGAACCTAAGTATGACGTGGAGTCAGTATAGCAGAGCAACCATATTACATTGTCACTTTGTGAACTTAAGTATGACGTGGATCACTGCTACTAGTATTTGTGCTACATTGAATTTTTTGTTGCCTGTGTACAGCCTATCTCTATCCTACTCTTTGCAAAGACCTTATGGTAGGCTGGAGAATAGCAGGGCTAAACACATATAATTTAAAAACCTTAGTTATTATTTGGGTGTGGAGAAATTTCAATAAGTGTCAACTCTGAATGGAAAAATTAAGTTTGCAAAGCAGTTCTGGGGGATTCTGTCAAGTCCAATGAGAGGCTTCAGATTTGTTGGGTTGGGTTGGGCTGCACTTAACAAAGTGGCTTTGGAATCTCTGACGGGGCCTGAATACTGTAGTCATAATTTACAGTATTTCGACATCTGATTCTATTGTTGTTTTGCTATGTTATGTTGGATCTTGTGTTTAAGGGAAACCAGTGGGGTTTTGTGTGCTTACTGTGACATTCTGCCTACGCCTGTCCTGCGTTTGACTAGAACTGCTCCAATCATTAAATGTATCAAGACGAAGGAATTCATAGTTATGCACAAAGTAAGGTTAGATATCATTTTGCTCAAATATGTACAAGACACAGGCCCAAGATTTGAGATCATTTGATGACCTCAATGACCCGAAGCACAAACATGACCATAAGCAATCGTTGAAGTCAACAAACCTCAGATTTCTGCTGTATTGCTGTGGATGTAAAAGGTAAACTTGGAATTGGCCAGTGATCAACATTCTAAATTAGCTGAAAATTCAGTGCATGGGTTTTTGAACTTGCTGTGCAGATAGACTGTTTTGAATGAAGTTGTATCGTTTGACAATTTTTGAGGCGCAAGGGAGTTGCAAAACTACTAAGCAGCCGCACAGCTTAAGGGGAATATTGCATTTGATAAGTTGAGGCATCACGACAGGCTTTTGACTTTTACAATTGACCTTGTGTTGAGGTAATCCATTTCATTTGTGAAAAAAAACTTGGTGACTGAACTCTACTGGGGCTACATATATGAGGGTTGTGAATGGATCCAGCACAAAAAAATGACCCAATTACATGGGACTACTATTCTAATCAAATTTAGTGACTTCTATGGCACCATTATCGTAATGCCCAAGGCATCAGATGATGGTTACTTCAAGTGAAATTGTAATCAAAATTGGAGAAGCCAGATCGAATTCCGATAGGTCAGAGAAACCAGAAGTTAGGCTACATTGGGTAATAATAAGAAATTCTTTAAATAAGGCATACAATAATGTTGGGTCTCTTGTTGTGTAACAAAACTAAGATCGAAACTTAAGCACAGTTAATTTTTTGCAAAAGTGCAAAACTGAACTACTACTATAGTTTTGTAAAAAGGCTAATAAGGAAATATACAGTAAAGTGATTTGAATTAATTTTTGTTTACATAGTGAATTAAGTTTTGTTGTTTGTCTTGTTGTGTAACAAACTATAATTAAGGTTAAACTTTAGCTCAGTTAATTTTAGCAAAGGTGCAAAACTTAACTGCTGTAGCTATATGAGAAGGCTATAATGACAAAATATACAGCAAAGTGATGTTGAATTGATTTTGTTTCCACTGTAACTTAGGATTTTGTTCTAACTGTAGTCTTCCCAACTGCTTAGGTTTCAACTTCATTACACTGTAAAAGCAATATCTAGTAATGGCAGGATCTAATGTAGCCTGAATATTCCTAGACATCAGCTGTCTAGCAGTGAAGCCTTCTGCACTGTGGGACAGTAAGCGTGTGAATTATATTGGTAGGAAAAGAACTGCATGGCTGAATAGCTGCAGTAGTGAAGGGCTTTATTACCAGATAGGATGTATATCAAAGTATTCAAGCCACAAAAGTGTATTTTTTTACCATACATTACCTTTGAGTAACTGGGGTGTATCTTGTGGCCAACTGTAACGTGGCATCCTGCGTACTGTCAACCGCTACCTGTATGTTATTGTGATTTACAAGTGCCATAGGGGGCACTGATTGGAGCCTCCTGCTTTGTGACTATCTTAAAGAAATGCTAATGGGAGATGCTGTTTTTGTTTTGATGCCTGGTGCTGAATGTCTGATATCTGTCTAGTATGCCAGAGCATTTTTAGAACATGCTTCATTACAGTACAAATTCTGATATAATGCAGTCTAGGACATGGTTTCCAAATTTAGTTCGATTATAGAAAATGACCTCGTTTTAACGAAACCCAGTTGTAAGTTGGTTCTTCATATGGCCCCCAGAGACATCGTTATGAGGAGGTTCTGGTTTATATCATTTAATGGACTGCAGAAGTTCGTTATTCCTGGATGGCAAGTGACCTATGCTGAGATGCTGGTAATTGTACAAAAAGTTAAACAGCTAAGAAGCAGTTTACTTCTTAGACAGTTATAAGCTTTAATGGTTGTCTGAATTGGTTTCTTTGAGTACCACAGTCAGTGAAGTGTTTGCACTGACTTGCCTCTGTTTGTTGTTGCTGTTATAATTTTATTTTGAAACTATTATAAGCAATTTCTGATAAATGTGTGATGTTTGCTGAAGTGTGTTTGTTACTTATGACTTTCTTACTCACTTGATAAATTTCCAAACACACATACAGTCATCCCTTGCATCCATGCATACATACATATTAGATTAGATCTCCCATTAAAGATTCATTTTCCTAGTATGGTTAGCGGCTGCCCTTTGGTACTGTACCCTCCCGACTGCTACCAAAGACAAATTGCGTGCATCCTGTGCAGTGACGCAACTTCAAATTTTGGTCCCCCACATATTACTCGTATTGGCCCTTTTCGTATTTTATCAGGTTCAGAGTGGGCTCCTTTCATTCAGATTCATTCCTGCAGTTGTGGGCCTTCTGGGCACATAATATGCTACTGACCATGCCCTAACAGCAATATCATATGTTAAAGATATGGTGAGAATATCACAATATTCCAGAAAGGCTTCATGTGCCCTACATATGGTATAATTTATATGGGCCTTATATGCCCTACGTATGGGTCCATATGTAGGGTATATTATGAAGTCCATAAGGGAATGTTGTCATATTCTCAGCATATCTTCAATATATAATGAACATTGTTGTTGGGGTGGGTATAAATGTAAAGTGCCACTTTAAAGTAAAGGTCAAGACACCAGCTCATTCACTGGGGCCGTGGGGTTGGCCAGAGATACTGAATGAAGAACATGATCTGGTTAAGGGTACACCAGAGTGATGAAGATGGTGTAACTGTTAACACGGGTTGCATTTAGGTGTAGTGAAATGGGAAGTTGGTGAATTATATGGATCAGATTTCAGTAATACGAAATTGATTGTACAAAACTTGGAGACCATCATCTTCGATATGACTGCCTCCTTAAATCCAAAACATAACTTTATGTTGCTGGTTTTTCGTGCAAATAATGGAGAAAAATTATGATGAACATGAAGCACAAATGTAAAAGCTTGGATATGCAATTCTGAGGAGAAATTTTGCGGTCTTACTTATGTTGCTGAGAAATTTTGTTGATGTGGCACTTTATAAATCTCTAAATACATTACAGATGGACTACATGAGTATTTAATTTTACTTCAGATTCTAAAACTTCTAGGCCAGAGCAAACCTATGCTTTTTGCTGCTGCAACTTACTGTAAGTATATGAACTATATACTCCATATATTATATATCTCCATATATATCCATACATGACCACTTATCTCCTCCTGGATTACATCTAATACCCTGTGCTTGAACCCATACAAAACCGAATTCATACTTGTAGCCTATGCCACCAGCTCAAGAAAATTTCAGATCCCTCTCTCTCTCTCTCTCTCTCAGCCTGGACTCTGCCTCCACACACACCTTTAGCACTAACTCTTCTGTCCGCAACTTAGGTGTGATCAACCAAAACCTGTTTCTCTGATCACACCCATCTCTCCCGCTCTTGCTTCATGCAAATCTGTGACCTTCGCAAAATCCGCCCTGTGCTTGACCTTAAAACTGTATCAACCAAGGCCACATCCATGCTAAATTAGACTACTGCAGTTCACTTTTTCTGAACGTAGGCTCCACCCAAATAAGCCGCCTTCAAGCCATTCAGAATGCTCTTGCTCGTGCTGTCACCAAAACCCCAAACACCATCACGTAACTCCTGTTCTTAAATCACTTCAACGGCTTAAAATTCCTGAACGAATCCAGTACAAAGTCCTATCATTTACATAGAACACACTTCAAGCATCCCAACCCTCCTATCTTCATGAGTTATTTACAATCCAGCCACTCCGTTCAACCCGCTCCTACTCTGCCCTCACGCTGCTCCGCCCGTGCGTCACTTCATCCTTAAAATTTGGTAATCGCTCCATAACCATAGCTGCCCCACCACTCTGGAATAAACTCCTCCCAGAACTGCGATAGTTATATGACCCATCATATAAACTAGTCGATGCTCCACCGCTTGCAATTATTTCTGCATTGGCCTTTCACTCAAAACTGAAAACACTCCTCTTTCACAGATCCTGTCCTGACTTCCTCTTTCCGATCCAACCCTAAACATCAACCACCGTAGCTGCCACGCTGTCTCTCTGCCTGACTCTTGGATCTTGACCCGGAACCGAACACTGTTGCCCATCGATTTTGTTTTGACTGAGTGCCTGTGAATAAGCTGGTCTCCGTGACGTGGCTTTCGTTGAGCGCTGTAGAAATCTCGGGATTACGATTACGATACTGTAACATACACACCATCACAATTGTGAACTCTTAATTTTTGCCTTTAGTAAAGGATCAGATAATATGCGGAAACCGAACAAGCGTGATTTCAAGCCTGTAAGTTAACGTAACAATTTTTGATAAAGATAAGGCGCTAAACTAATTGGGGTATTTACATGACAGAAACAAACGTGCAGCTTCTAATGGGTGTTTGCCGAACAACATTGATTTCCGGTTTCTGGTTCTGTATTTTGTGGGGTGTGCCGTTGGAGGAACTTGTATTTATTTTTTTTCCTTTTCGTAAACGCAGTCACGGAAGTTACCCATTACTGCAAAGAGGTCCGTTGAAACTGTTTAGAAATTTTCAGAGATCAGATGAACTTTTTTAATCGTTGCTGTTGCCACGTTTTCGTCTGCTTGGAGGAAGGCCTCCAGTTTTTGTTGTCATGGACCCGGATATGATTTTACATCTGCTCTCGACCTTTTAAATTTGATTTTAAAAATACGTTCGCAATCTAATTGTAAACTCTGCATTTTTCAGTGCGCAGAAACTAATAATATAGCTGGTCTTAATGCAAACGATGAGTGAGGTCGTGATAGTCTAGAGAGGAATGATGCTTTTATTGTGACCGATATGATGTTAAAGTTTAGTTATGTCGTGGAGCCGCTGACACCCGACGTGATTCGTAAGCCAGAAACTAGAATCACGCCTACCGAGTGATTGGCTAATGTATACACTTCACTTTGATCACCAGTAATCGAAACTAGTTCTGACGAGCGGGATTAAATTGGTCGTGGATCCGATCCCGCACGACGGGATTAACAAGACAGGAAATAGAATCCCTCCCACGGCTCAATTGGCATGGTACGTGATTTTGGTCAGCCGTGACTGAAGTGATTGTGGATTTATTCCTGGCCAACAATGTCTGCAAAAGCTATCTTCTATAGTTTGAAAACAATAGCTTGAAGTGTTTGGTAAAGTTCATTTCCATGATATAAATGTAAAGAAGAAGAGCAGTTTCTCAAGCTAACCCCAAGAAGCAGCCATGGGTATGAAGGGTTAATGCTGCAAGGTGCGGTTTGAACGAGGCTTTGCCCATTTTGGAAACCACCTTGGGAACAGTGCAAACACTTGCTATGTCAAGGCACACACGTTGTATGTTTATGTTGAGAGCAAGGTCTTTCAGGCAGTTGATTCGTCGAGCAGTTCGAGGGGGAGTTCAGGTTGCAGCTCTTTAAAATTATAAAAAATATCTTCTACTTCAGTGGCTTCCATTTTGAAGTCAGAAGTAACCAAAATCCCATCAGGTGTGACAAAACTCATGTGACATGTATTAACCAATTGCACAGAGGTATGATTTTCGTTTGTGGCTTACAGATCATGCCAAGCATGAGCAGATCCGCAAGGTTAAAATTAAATTAACTATATACTTATGCAAGCAAACATATGCATATGCACATGTACAAATAAACATCTGTGTTTTCCCTTACGATGTATTCACGCCTGGAACCTGCACACATACATAACCTGCACATCATATAACCCGGGTAAATTTGGAAAATGTGTAAAATAGTTTGGTATGCCTGCACATGCATATACCCTACATTCCCACACAGACCCTAGAGGAATAGTCCGCAAGCACTGACCAACTTCATAAAACGTCTGAACTGGTAGGCGCAATTTTTCTTTACTGCATTCTCATTAAAATTGAATGGAAATGTGCATTTTTCAACCTTTCTTTTGGTAAAATAGCAATATTTTAGATGCTGCGGGAATGTTGATCTTTAAATGTATACTCTAAAAAGATCAAAGGAACGTGATAAAAAGAACGTCTTCGAAAGTATTGCATCAGGTGTGATTGCAGGTGCATTTGTTTTTCTAGCACATATCTAATCATTCTGTGTGATTTATGTTTACTACATTCTTACTTAACTGAACGGAAATGTGGATTTTTCAACCGTTTTTGTGTTGACTTGACGATGTTTTAAATGCTTTGCAAGTGTTGTTTTGTTTTTTTATAGTGCATGTCTGTTCATTTTGGTGTGGTTTATTTTTACTTCATTCTCATTAATCTGAATGAAAATGTGGATTTTTCAGCATTTCTCTTGGTAACTTGGCAGTGCTTTAAATGTTAGTGCTTATGTAATAGTTGTAATTCTACCAAATGCATTAATAACAGAATTTGGCATTAATATAGCATGCTATATAATACAATTTGTAGTACAATGAGCTGAAATGCTGCTGCATTAATTAGACACAAAAATTAATATTCGTGGTCATATTGAAATTGCGCTTTTCGGCTGAGCTAGTAAGCGGCAAGTGGTCCCTTTTCTCTGCAGTGGTCACATATGCTTAGAATAAGAGTATACGAGCTTTTCAAACATTCTTGCTTTAAAAATAGACTTATTGTACATCATAGGTTACAAGCGGATTCTACTGGTATATACAGTTGTATCTTTGGTTGATATGTTTAGATTCCTTTGGTGGTTTGTTATTGTATCACCATGAATTCAAATCCGATAGCAATGCAGCATGCAACAAAATTAATAAATATTTAATTCAGAGAGTAAAAAATTGTGTCAGAACAAATTTAATCTTTAGCAGTCTCTTCTAATTTTACCACCTGTCACAAATTCGTCTTAGTGCCAATGTCGAGGTATGGTTAGAAAAGTACTGTTAGCTCAAGGTGACCACTAAGAGTGTAAAATAATCTGGTGTATTCAGCAGATGGGGTGCGGGATTTATAAACTGATATAACCCACAGGGTATATGCCTTAAATATGGTGTAAGTGATTGTAGACTAATATAATTAAGTTATGTCTGTTAGTGGTGACATTTGCTGTCTTAATTTTTGCACTGTCTTGGCTTATTTGGTGGACAGTCATGGAAACCTAAAACATTTGTTTGCATTGCAATATTTCAGGAAAGAAGGAAGATATATCAGTACTCAAGAAATTCCAAAGCACAAATAAGGCTGAATGGATAATGATGTTTAAATATTGACCACAAATGAATTTTCATGCTACCAAAGCTCATGGAACTTTTTTGTGTATATTGAACTAATAAATGCCTTATTGCTACCAATTTTGTGAACATTGTCTTATGAATGGCATTAAACTTGAAACTCAGTAACATAGTTCATGTTTATGTAGTAGTAGTAGTAGTTTATGTTCTTGTTCCTGATGATTCATTGCAGTAAAGTCTTTTAAAATTCAAATTTGTAATCTACCTTCTTTTGACAGCATCTAACTACAAGGTTTCTGGTGAAAGGAACAACTGATGTGGTAAAGCTGCAATAGAATGACCATTTTTCTTAGGTAAAGGTGAGAACCTATAGATTTTTATTATTTTACCAAACTTCTACCAATATTTTGATATGATTGGATAATGCTGCAACCTCTTTGAACGTTTGCTTTGACACCTTAGTTGCTCTATAAGATCACAAAGTTATAAATTCTCAGTAAGAGAATCCTGCAAAATTAATCAGTCACTAAATTAGATGGAATTCAAGTGCCATAGCTCCATTCATCGTTGACCACATTCAGGATGCTGTGTGTATGTTTGTATTGTATGCATTTGGACAGTGTAATTTCCTGCCATTTTAGTACTGTCTTTTTTAACAGGTTTATGTACCTGGAACGGCTCATTGGTCTGCGCATATACATCACCATTCTCACACTTGATAATAGCCCTCTTTCACTTCTAGACCTACACTGATATGTTTGAAAGGCTGCTGTATAACTGTTCTGTTGTGTAGCATTACATCTTGTAGCTTAAGAACAGTTTGACTAATTTGATGATGGAGCCTTTTTCTATTGTGCTTAAGCATTGGAATCTTTGGCAGTTGGGCACAGTTGATGATAAAAGAGACCTAACTTGTTATTTATTTTCCCACTAACAAAGCAACAATGAGCAACAGTGTAACTTGTGCAGTTGCAACTTTTTCTTGTAGGGGAGTATGGCGGGAAGTTGCTACGTTAGAGCAGCTTATGAATTTGCCCATCCCGAGCCAGGCGAAATCTGTCTTGCGATTGGAGATGTTGTTGAGGTTACTGGAGCAGTTAACGACAATTGGCTAATTGGCCAGAACCACAGCCAGTCATCTCAAGTGGGAAACTTTCCAAAGAATTTTGTGGAGCCACTTGAGTTGCCATGCGTTGGAAAAGGGCAGAAAGTGTTTCTTGCGATGAGGTCATTTCACGGCGAAATGACGGAAGATCTGTCGTTTCGCAGAGGTTTGCTACTTTTGCTTTAACCCAATACAGACGAGTAGGTAGTGATTGGTAGTGTAGGTATCACGACGAGCAGGTAGTAATTGGTAGTGGGCATGTACTATTATCTAGACCACTCTCAGCCTATCGCAGACGTTATATTTTTGAAACCTTACATCAATTAGGCCAAGATATTATAATTAAGTACAGAAATAAGTGGAAGATATTTTTAGAATTCGGTTATAAACATAAAAATCGACCAATCAAATCGGACATTTAAATCACGAATTTAAATAACCCAAAATGGCGGCGTGTTGTTTTTGTGGCCGTACTGACGACGAAATTCGGCAAATTCTTTATGAATTTGCATCAGATGATGACAGTTTTGACTCATCTGACAATAAAAACCTGTCTTTTGCTACCAGTGAAGAAGATAAAGTGGTTTTGGCTAAAGAACATTCTGACATCGACACCGAATTAGACGGCTACGTATACATGCTAGCGGACTGTCAAACTGGGTCAGGCGGATGACTTGGGCGAGATAGACAGGACTGAACAAGTAGCAGATTTTCCCATTTGACCCCTAACTGTGCCATTTACAAGCGTCTGTGGCAGACCAGTACCTGATGCACCATTTTTGAAATTTTTCTAACTGCTTTTGGATAAGCTTTTTTGATGTGCTAGTTGAACAGACCAGGCCTGCATGGTGAGTAGAGTAGGTCAAATGCACAGAAGGCAGGTAAACCCCACAGAATAAAATGGAAACCTACTTCTCCTCTAGCATCTTATTTTAGAGAACAAGATCAAGAATCCCAAAGGCTGCCCCAAGAAGGCTCAATATGAATGTGAAGCATGTAAAGTTGCTTTGTGCAAAGTTTTATGCTTCCACATTTGCAACGAGCAAAATCAGATAGTGGTTCTGTGGAGTGTAAGGAAGGTAAGCAATATAGAACATCGATACAAATGTTAAAATTTCCATTCTAAATTGTCCTCTTAGAACTGTTCAGTGCAGTCTATTGAGAAAGAGGAGTCGATTCAGGAGCTTCATCCATCTTCAAGGTGACCATCCAGTGCACTCAGGCATTCATAAAAATGGCCCTTTTGAGAGCTACCAAATATTTGAAAAGGAAACAAACTTCAGTGTGTTTGCCTCTCTGTGTGCCTGGCTTGTTGTAATGTTACTGTTGTCCTGTTGGTGTGCATGCTGCAGTGTTTTTGATGTCATGGTTGTATTACTATGTATGTGTTTGGGAGGTGATAGGGTGAGTAGGCAACATGAGTGCCCCAAAATTTTTCTATCAAAAACTGGACAGAAGGATTGAAAGAGTAGATAAAAAGCTAAAGAATGATTTAACCTCAAGTCTGTATGCCAAAAATTACCAAGATCTGATAAGTTAAAAATTTCTTACTTTTTAGGCATTTCTTGTTACTCCTCTGGTACGACTACTGTCTGCATACTAAAAATATTATATCTCCTTCATTTATGAAAATATTTTCAAACTTTTTGGAGGTTTTGTCTGATATTAATTGCTGCACAGTTCATGTGCTGACATTACATGAGTTGTCGCTGAAAATGTTTTCTATAGGGGTTTGAACATGAAAAAAGTTTTCAAATGGGGGTGGGTACAGTTTGGGGCAACTATGAGTACCTCCAAAGATTTTTCTCAAAAACTGGAAACATGGTTTGAAAGAGGAAATAAAATGCTAAAGAATGATATTAACCTCAAGTCTGTATGTCAAAGAATGACCAAGATCTGATAAGTTAGACATTTCTTACTTTTCAGGTGTTTTCTTATATTTCCTTCAAATTGTACGACTTCATCTTACATACTAAAAATACTGTATCTCCTTCATTTATGAAAATATTTTCAAAATTCTTGTGAGGTTTTGTCTGGTATTGATTTCTGCACGATATTTGTGCTGACACTACATATGTTGTCACTGAAATTTATTTTCCATAGGAGCTTGAACATGAAAAACGTTTTAAACATGGGGTGGGGTACGGTTTGGGGCAACTTTGGGTACCCCAAAATTTTTTTTATCAAAAACTAGACGAATGGATGGGAAGAGGAGATAAAATGCTAAAGATTGATGGTAACCTCATGTCTGTAGGTCAAGAACTGACTGAGATACAACAAGTTGAAAACTATTTAATTAATAGGCGTTTTCCGGTAAAAATCGCTCGTCGTCAGGGCCTAGGCGGAAAAATTTTTGCTTTAAATAGTGAGCTGTAACTTTGAACGCTTTTGACAAGAACATGATTCAGTGGTTTGATTTGGGTGATTCCTCAGCCTTGATACAACATGGCCTGGGAACTCTGATCATGCTGTTAACTCTCAGCTCTGAATGGGAATCCATTGGTTAGGCTCATGTCTGTAGAAGCTTGCGACTGGTGACTTTTCTAGTTTTATAAGAGCATTACTTGCTAATTATGAACTTTCTTTTCTTAATGACATGTACTAATGTTTATGCTAGTGTAGAGAGTGCCACTGATTAAGTTCTTTTGAAGTACTGCAATACAAATTTCTAATTACAATTACAACAGAAATATCAGCTGAAGTGCTAACTAAATCTACATAGTCATAGTCCGTCATTGTGGTTTATGTGTCAGCAATAAATAATACTCATGATGAAATAGGCTTTAGATCTTTGATGCAGTAGTAGAAGGCAGACATGTTTGTTCTGTTCTCTACCATTCTTAATGACTTTCTGTAATGCAACTATAATTACAATAAATTCAATGCAATAACAAATACAATAACTTCTGTAGTGTTACTGTAATAAATCTATAATCTTCTCTGATACCTTTTATAATGCTACTGTAATAATGTACTGAGCATCAGCTGATGGTTGTTGGCTGCTTGTTGATGGTTGCTAATTGAAACTAAATGTCATGTTTGTATGTATCACTAAATTTGTAGAGTGCCTTTGAAGTAACTCACAAAGGCACTGCAGCACAGCTACCTAACAGTCTCTAAATAGGAACGTCTTGAGACAGGCAGAAAATGTTTCTTGAACTGTTGAACTGGCAAGGGATCGGATGTCTGGTGGAAGAGTGTTCCAGAGAGACGGCCCCACAGTGGAGAAGGTGCGGCCCGCCCGAGCAGACGTACGAGAACGCTGTATAATGAGTTGACCATGTGTCACCAATCGTAGTCTCTGTCGACCAGGTTGATAAGCAACCGGCTTGATGAGCTCATTGATATAATCTGGCGCTGAGTCAATGATCGAGGACCTGACCATGCTGCAGTCTGGGATCAATCCAGCCAAAATCTAGAAGAGCAACCATTGAAATTGGGAAAGTTGACTTAGTCTGACAAAGCAATTAAGCTGTGATGTTGAGCTTTCTCTTACACATGATAATGTATTCCTGCTCATCTGGTTTCACTGGAAATGGTTGTGTATGGATGGTTTATATAATGTTATATAAAGGATTGTACTGGTATTTCAGAAATACTTCTTCACATGAGGTTATGAGCATCTGTTGGGCTGTGTTTCAATGACTTGTTTTTCGTTTGTGAGAGCTGTCTATTAAGGAATTTTCATATTTTGCAGGTGACATAATCGTTGGTCTTAGCTGGGTTGATGCCAATTGGTGGAAGGGTATGGTCAATGACCATGAAGGCATTTTTCCTCTCACATTTGTTAAAGAACTGATCTCGATTTCAGCGGGAGATACTCAGAAGTCTCAGCCAAAATCAGTGATGGAATCAACTCCACAGAATCATTCTGAATTGAGTTTGACTGAAACTAAATCTCCAGAGCTGCCCTCAACTGCTGGAAAAGAGAAGCCAGTAGCCAAGGCCCTGGCGATACAAGATCTCGAAGCTCAGCTGGATGGTGAATTGAGTCTCAGAAAAGATGACATCATCGAAGTCTTTCACAGGGTTGACGATGTATTTGCCTTGGGACAGATCGGTGACAAAATCGGTCAGTTCCCGCTTGCATTTGTTGAAATCGTTGAGGGCTGTCTTGAAACACCAGAGGATGTTGTCAGTGAAAACAAGGAGAAAAAGTCAAAATTTGACTGGTGGCAGGACCCAAATGTGGAAGAAGTGATCTTGAGGAAGTCGTCGATGGGAGAGGCTGAACCAACTCCTTCGTTTGAGGAGCAGACGGCACCAATCTCGCTTGAAGAAGAGTACACTCTGAAAACTTCTCATGCATTTTACTCAAAACCTGGCAGCAGTTCAGAAGTGTTTGTTGAAGGTATGCCGCCTGAGGCTTGTTCTCTGCTGGACGGAGAAATGCCTGGTGCCCGTGTAGAGGTGGCTAAAGGTGTGCAGTTTGTACGAACTCTGTTTGCATTTAGTCCTGAGAATGACAATGAACTTGGGTTCAATGCAGGTGAACTTGTTACGGTGATTGGCCAGGTGGATGACCAGTGGATGGAAGGAGAGCTTTGTGGAAAACGGGGAATATTTCCTGGTAGTTATGTGGAGCTTTCTGATGGTTGTAATACGCAGCACAAGTACGCAGACTGTGCTATTCAGCCTTCAGTTTTAGAAGATGGCATCGATGATCAACTGTCAAGCAACTTTTGTTCCAACCTGATTTCATCCCTCGAAGTTGCTAAAGTAAGCTCTATTTTCGACCAAACATCTGTTGTTAATGGTGGGACTTCTACCCAAAGTTCCACTGATCTTCAGGCACCAATAACATTTGAAGAGAAGACTGTAACTGCTTTCACAGAGAATTCATCCGGGTCCTCTGAGCAACAGGACAACTATGATAATCTTCCTACTGAGCCAGGAGGGGAGAATTTTTCAGGGTCTTCTTTTTGTGGTAGTGCTGAGTTGCAGTTAGAGGAGAAAAGTTCTCCAGCTGAATTGGTGACTATATGCCAAGAATCAGTTGCTGTTGCTCTGGATTCTGTGAATTCTGAAGGTGCAGAGTTGCAATCCGAAGAGAAAGCTTTGACTGAAAATCCACCTGAGTCAGTTGTTCATGTTGCCAGTTCTCCTCTTCTTGAAGCTGCTGAATGTGCTGATGCTACTGTTGTCAAGACCCCAGTTTGTGAGAATAAAAAGTTGCTGAATTTTGCTTTAGATCAGGTCCTAAGTGAGTTGATGTCAAAAATTGTGAGCGCTGATTCAAAACCAGAAGGAATTGCTTCAGATTCACAAGTCTCCGATGTCCTCAAGACGCTGAAATTGTCTATAGGAAAAGATCTCAACGAAAACCAGCAAGAAGCGGTAGCTCAGGAAACAGCTTTGGTCAGTGGAACACCTGCTAGAGAGAATATTGAAAATTCAGAAATGACTAATGACTCCTTGTTGGATTCACCTAGACTGAAAGGTGACTCTGGCACGTCTGACCTTGCTGCTGGCCACAACCAGCGACAGAAATCAGAGAAACCTATAATTAAGCCAAAACCAAAGGTGAAACCAAAACCAGAGCTTAGTCCTCCTGTTACAAAGTCAGTCAAAGTGGTAAATGTGCCAAAGAAGCCTGTTTTGAAGAAAGGTGTTTCCTTTTGTGATGACGTCCGTGTTTTTCCGGTGGAATCTGAATTTGACAACTCAACAGAGGAAACTGAGAACTTGAGAAACCAGTTTCAGAGAAGAACCGATTTGGAGGCTGTACTGATAACTAAACAGTCCTCAGAGTCTTCTAGAAAAATGGAATTTAATAGGACAGGAGGAACACAGAAAACCAGTATTGCTTCGCCAACTTCTCCTACCACCAGCTGTGAAATACGTTCAGGAGAAATGACCACAGTGCACTTCAAAAAAGAAAGCTTTCAGGCACCGTCACCGAAACCTCTCGGCACTCCACCATCTTCAAAGAAGCAAATCCCAGCTGAGAAAGAGTCAAAGAAAGAAGCAGGTAGACTGAAAATTGGACAGTCGTTGTTTTATAGCGATGTTGCTAGCGTAAGTGTGGCTCCTTCACTGACGTCCCCTGTGTCATCAAAAAAGCTTCCACCACGTCCAGCAAAGCCAAAGCCAAACCCAACACAGGGAAATGTTGTTCTTCCTAATGGAATATTTTACACGTCTGAGTTCGAGGAGTTTAGGACTAGACCTGTGCCTTGTCGACCAGCTCCACCAAGACCACTGTCTACACCTCCAGTCACAGTGTCTACTCCTGTGGCATTTGAGGGTAATTCAGTTTGTACTTTATTTTGTATTCAATCAATCATTCATTCAGAGCATTTATTTAACACCCCTTCAAGGTATCCACTCATAGGCACTCCTGTCACAGCCCTAGTAGAGGAGAACAGAAGTTCACCTCGGGTAGTGGAGCAAAGATTTGCGGCCAGCCAAACGTGAAACAGGGCAACAAAGATCATGAAGATGGAAGGCACATTCCCCAACTGACATTGCCAGACCCACATGGAAATATCTGTATCTTTGCTGATTAGTATGTAGAAATTTCAAATTGAGCTGACGTGGCTGTTTATTTATTGTAATAAAAATTGTTGTACCTCCTCAAGGAAACTTAGCTTGCTCCTGACCAGAGTAACTCAAGACAGAATTCAAACAGAATTGTTTTAGTTAACAGAATGAAGGATTATATGCAATATGCTGTAAATCCTAAAGAGCTTAACTGTCTAAGAGACAGATTTGACATGAACAGTAGACTGCCATCCATGAATGCCATCCATGAACATTTTGTTGACTGATGAAATTCTTAAGTACCGGTAGATGTAGCCAGCAGCTGATCTTCAAAACTGTCAGCTCCTGTTACCCCACAGATCTCCAAACCACACTGAGGCTCCACCAGGACCCAAAACAAGTGAATCTGATGAAAGCTATGAACCTGTCTGCCACACTTCTTTTGTATGGTTCGCTAAGACTGCCTTCCAGAACCTTACAGTCTAAGGTTATTTATTCATTTGACTCTTGACAGACTAGAGGATTTTATGTGATATAACTCTGAAAGATCTTATGGAGTCGAAACTCTCATGCAAACACTTGGAGACATTGTATTATTTTATATATAGTTTTTAATTTTTTCACATTTTCTTAGAGACCGACACTGTTGACTACGAGAGCTTGGATGTTATCAAGGATATTCAGAGGCGTATAACTGAAATAGAGAAGGATTTGGAGGTATGTTGGGCATTCTGAACATTTTATCTCAACTTCAAGCTCTTGAGTATTTAATTAGAGGGGCTATATAAATTTTGCTGTTACATTTAGCCTGTTTTGTCTTGGAAATTCATGAATACGTTAAGAAAATCTTTTATGCCCATCCTTTTCCTAATGATAATGAGTTGGCCTTTTCCCAGCTCAACTAAGTAACTCTTGCTGTGTCATGTGAAGCAATGCAGTCCATTGTGTTAGATTGCTAATAGTGTTTGGGTTTCAGCTGAACATTAAGCCTTACTTCAAGGGTTGTGCGTAAGTGTATAAAGTAATCATCCATTTGGGAAATATTGCTGTTGGATTACTGTGGTCATGTTTGCTCTTCAGCCAAAGGTCCTTCAGACTTCTATCTTGTGCCTCAAACTTGCCTTAATTTACAGAATTTAAAAAAAGAAGAAGCAACTTTAGAAAACCAGCTGACTGAGTTGACGAATGAAGGAGAGACCGAATCAATCCGAGACAATCTGGAATTCTGTCGTGCAAATGCCAAGGGCCTAACAGAAGAACTGATTCAGCTAAAAGGTTGAATAAATAGAAAAATTATTATTTAGTGTGTTAAATAGATCAGTAACTGCCATTTAGTCTATTAAACAAAAAGATCAATAATTAACATTTAGTCTACTTCAGTTCTTAATTTACTTGTTCTGCTGTTGGAGTCCTTGTTTGCGTAAGTTTTTGTTGATATAAAGCACAGTGAGCAACAAGTGTTGAAAATATTACAGTAGAATTCTGGGTTAAGTTCTATTATTATGACTACTAAAGTACTGATACATTTTGATTGGAAGGCTTCAGTAGTGGTTTTGTGTAATTCATCATTTGATAGTTTCTTTGAACTAAAATTGCTGCTGTTAATCATATTCCATTTACTGGTCTTCCAGAGGCCCAGTCAAGATCTGAGAAGTAGAGAGACCAAGATGTAAGCCATGGTAGATAAGCAAACTGGGCAAGATGAGTCAGACTTGAGTGGCGTTAGAGAACTAATGAGATCTCAGATTTTATAGTGTTATTTATTTGGTATGTTTTGACTTGGAAGCTGAAAACAATTTCTGTTTGTCTGAGGCGTTGTGTGTTGTAATTAACTTCTGATTGGTCACCATTGGTTTCTAGAGAACCTTTCTCACTTGCGGCCGTCCCCTGGGCCCTCCCCTGACAAACGGCTGCAGTCAGATCCAGATTGCAGCCCCAGGATTCCAGCTGAGAGACCGAAAGCAGCCATGAGACGGCTGGAGGAGTTGCGGAAGAAAAGACTGGAGACAAGGGTGAAGGTCATTAAGGAGCTGATCCAAACAGAGCATGACTATCTTCAGAGTCTGTGCTTATGTCTAGAGACATTCTTCAACTCAGATATGGTTTGTTTCTGTGCTCGACAATTATCTCTGTTCTTGTAATTTTCATTGTCCAGTAAATTTGGACAGAACAAATGTGTTTAGTGCCACTTACAGAAAACTAATTTCAAAAAAAAGTTTCTGCAGATTGATGTCATCATTTTGGCTTCAGTTTCTAAACTGCTGCCGAGGCCCCATATAAATTAGTGAATGCTTTACCATATCTTAACTTACCATTTTGGGACAGTACATACTGACAGAGTATGTAAATTTCAATTCTTTTATTTAGGCTGACCCTAGATTTCAGCATGAATACATTTTGCTTTTACCAATACTTTTGTACTAATGTAATCTCATGACGTCTATTGCGACTTTATCATAATACACAAGGCATCAATCAGTAGTCTCTTCAGGTGAAATTGTATTAAAAAAGTATAACCCATTGGAGAAGCTGGTCAAAATCCGATAAGTCTCAGAAACGAGAAATTAGGTTTTGGTGAGTAAGTAAGTTGAAACTGGTAAGATGGGTGAACATGGACTGACGCCATTTGCATTATTAAATTGGTTCTATAGAAGTTTCTAGGTAGATTAGTTTTGTCAGATGGATTGATTTGCGATATTCCTTTTTGCTTTTAGCCTGAAGCAAAATGTCCATTAAGTGTCGATCTCGAAACACTGTTTGGTAACATCTATGAAGTGGTTGAGCTGTCACAGAAGTTTATTAACCTCATGGAAGCCAGTACACTTGGCAAACCTTTTGAAGAACAGCTTGTTGGTCAGTCCGAACAAGATTCTTTTTTATGCAATAATAATTGCTTAACTCAATAGTTACGTGCATTTTATTTGATTATTTATTTATATGTTGTTAATTTAGTTTTTACTGTAACTCTTGTATTAACCTCAACTTCTTCTTATGTTCAGTAACTTATTCATGTTGCTTGCAAATTTGTAGTTACAGTAATATTTATATCTTCTATATGTAATTGACCCATACTTTATATTCTAGCATGCATTCACTGCCTCACGATTAATTTCTGGATTATAAAATTCACTTAATTTATTACCTCTTAAGTGTGTTTATTGAGGGGATTTAAAATAGAATTCTCATAATGTTTGTTGACTTTTCTTTCTGTGAAAATTGCCTCTTGACTGTCTCGTTGTTTCATGTTAGGAATCTGTTTTGAAGAACTACAGGAGGAATTGAAGCGAGTCTATGCTATCTATTGTCGTAATCATGATGGTGTTATCACTCTTCTGGAGAAGGTGAAGTATCTTATATGGATTTTTGGTAGTTTTTCGTTGCTCTTGTGACCTCTTGTGTTAATGCTGTATGTCTTATTAATTGCTCGAAGGTTTTTAACAAGAACAGCCATTATGTTTTTACCACCAACTGTTTCAAGTAGATTGATGTAGCTGTTAATCTGTTTATATGTATCGTATTTTCCGGACTACAAATCGCAGTTTTTATTGCTTGAACTTCTAGAGTTGCATTTTATTGAAAGGGGCATCTTTTCAAATAAGTTATATTTAGCAAAGATTGATGTGCGAAATAAATGAAATCACATTTATTAAAAGCCAAATTTATATAGTGAATACAATACTAGGCTTACCACAGCACCATGTGAGCCAGATAAATAAGAACAATGTCATCTATTTTGTTAAATTGGATTAAACTTGCAACTGCTGGTCTACATGATCAGCAGTAGGTTTACTTAATATTGGCTTTGATAACTATTAAAAGATAGACTAATATTTAAAATCAATATTTGTATTAAACTATAGCCCAGACAGGTAACCGTAACTAGTGACGTCATATGGCACATTTGAACACATTTTATTAACTCGTTCAGCTTAAGATGTACTTGTTTGCATTAGCTTTTGCTGCGTGCCTGGGTTATGCGTGGTTGGTTGGGACAGGTGTTAGTGGCACATTAGAAATACAGTGTCATATCTGTAACTCTGTATAGCAACATAGTAATAACTTCTCAAGTGCTGCAAAAATCTCGAATGCAGTTTCATTTAGCTGGCTACTTTTTTGCTGTAACCTGTTCTGTTGTTTTCAGTTTGGATTAGACGATAAGTCATTGAGTGATCTCTTTGTTTCAGAATAGTTACAAAAGCTGTGTTGAGTTTAGTTATGTTTTTCAGTTGTTCACTGGTATTTGCATTTTTAGTATGAGACCATGCCTGAAGTTCAGGAGTACTTTGTCACTTTAGTGAGCAGCATGAGAGTTCATGCAACTGTTTTTGATATTGGTTCAATCCTTATCAAACCAGTTCAGCGTATCATGAAATACCCACTGCTGTTGCAGGAGCTTCTGAAGGTACTGTCTTAATTAGTTCTTACGTAAAGCAGCATTAGGCATCTGATACTTTTCTTGTTTTATGGAAGGAAGGAAAGAAGGAAGGAGGGAAATAGTTCATTAAATTGCTCTTTCAACATTGGTCTTTAGTGATATGGTCTCATGACGGAAAAATATTTCGACTGCAACTAGCAAGCCAGCAACAGTGGGTTACACAGCTTGACAAGAAATTGTCTGTTTCTGTTGATGTGTCAGGATTCATTACCCAGGATAGAGAAGTTTAAGGCAACTGCAGTAGCAGTCTGCTACCATGGCAACTCAGAGTGTTTATAGTGACTTGTTTACAAATGCCTCGGTCACAGATACATTTATCTGGTTATACAAAAGGTCCAATGATGCATACACTTGTGTATCACCAAGCAGTAGAATTGTAATTGGTGCAGGCGAGCAGTGAAATAAACGGCAAGTCGTGTGAAGCACTGGCCCCGTATCCAGGACCTTGGGAGTAAAAAGTGAGTGCCTCTGCTGTGTTGCACTATGGGACTTGGGAGGTTTCCGTTTTACTTTCCATTTATGTCTGGCTATTGGTTACTATTCCTTGGTTACTTTATGTCTGAGTAACTAGCAAAGAGTGCCCTAAAGAGGTTTTGTACAAGGTGATGTATACATAGATACTTCACTAGATACCTTGTGGTGTGTTAGCCAATTGCGTGACATGGGGACGACTGGTTAGATAGCTTGCCTAGTGACTGGTTAGATTGACACAGAAAGTGCAGGTGCAAGCCTCCCCTGAGATGGTTACTTTGTAGGGACCTTGAGCAAGTTCTTCACTTATAATGGCTCAGTGTGTCTTCTGTGTTGTTCTGACGTCCTTTGAGGCAAATTAAGTTTCCTGTTGGTCTAATGTTCTTAGGCAACTGATGAAGATCATCCAGATCACAGTCATCTGGTAGCAGCTGTCTTGGCAATGAAGAACGTTGCCACTTACATAAACGAGTTCAAGCGACGAAAGGATTTAGGTACTAACTTCTAATTCTCTATTTAATATAATCTTGCCAATCATATAGCATCATAGGTATCAAGCTTCTTCAAGGGTGCTTTCCAATATCAGTTGTCAGTGTTGTCACAGCTGTGATTTTGCATTTAAAATAGGATGTTTTGCATTCACTACTTGCTTGTTTTCCCAGTCTTAAAATATTGAATGAATATTGTTTTTACAGACAACGAAATGTGACCAGAAGTGGTTAAATTTCCCTGTTTTTTGCATTTTATTTAAGGATTTTTAATACATTAGTTTTTAGATTTATGTTTCATATGCAGTGAAATCAGACACTAGGTACTTTTAATGCTTTAAGGTAAGTAAAAAAATTAGGTTGCATTCATTGCTGCTGTTACTCTTCTTTTTAGTTCTAAAGTATAAGAAGCCTTCTGACACGTCTCTTCGCGATATGCTCTCGAGGTTGACAGTCCACTCCTACAGAAAGAAACTTGGTCGTCTGAGTATGATGGTGGTCGGAACGTTGGTAAGTTAACATTTTCACAAGAGCTTGCTTGTTAGAAGCGAGGCAGGGATTTGAAAAGGTTAATAATTAATTCATTAGTGTGTAATGTTAGTTCGTTTGTTCTTTCATTCGAAGCAGTTGTGAAGTGCTTTTTCAAGATATCTACTTAGATATGCACCCATATGCCATAAGTATCCTAATATACATAGATACATGCATACATACATTCTAGGGTGGTTCATGCGTATATGATAAAAAATAAAGTTTCGGTTTTTAATGCAGGAAGGTGTCAAATGAGTCCACTATATAAAATATTAAATCAAGTGCAATTTGATGCAAATTGGAGGATGTTTAGAGGTTGCATGGGTCCTTGGAAGTTTCATCCATTTTGCCCTCCTTTTCCCATCTATGCATATTTTTTTTTGGAAGGTGAAACGTCTAATATAAATATGGTTCATTTGCTGATAAATGTTGAATTTCTGTTAACTTAGATATGCTAGGTTAATTTTCAGTCATTATAATTATGCCAGTTTGCTGAGGTGCACAGCTTCAACCGTTAATGTCAGTTTTTTTTATCATCACAACGAAATGCAGCAGACATTAAAACACAGTGCCAAAGTAAAGGTTTGGGGCAAGGTAAGCATACCGGTCGAGAAACGTCTTTTAAAGTTCCATGGTGAATGGCAAGGAATAAAGAAAGGAATCAACTTGCAAACTGAAACTCAGTTGAAAAATGAGAAGGAATTTTTTTGAACATCTGGATAAAATTTTTGACATGGCCCACTGGGATACTCCAAGCCTTATCAAGATTCTCAAAGACTGGGCATTCCTGATGGCTCAAAGGAAAGGTCGAAGGGGTTATATGACTGGAGAGGACAAATTAAAAGAAAGTGAAACTGAAAGCCATTAAGACAGAGTTTAATTGAGTTTAAGCAGTAGCAATAAGGACACAGCCAATGAAGACAGTGATCCAGAATGTGCTAGACTGCTAGTGTATTAAAGAGAATGAGAAAGCAAAAAGTCATCTAGCAAAAAGCTCAGCAAGAATTCCTTTGTCACTGAGCAGGTGACAGCAGCTTTGGGTCGAACTAAAGTCACTGACAGAGAAGCACCACATCTGTTGACTGCTACTGAAGCTTTAGGTCATGAAGTTCAGGACTTGCCATGAAGTCAAAGTTCCCTTCATCGAACCAGGGGATTACATCAAGAGAAGTTTGCCAACACCTGGAAACTTTCATTCTCACCAGATTCTGCCTTGATTGTTCATTGGGACGGAAAACTGTAGCTTGATATTACTGGCTGGAAGAAGATGGATTGACTGCCTGTTGTTGTATCTGGTGTTGGAGTACAGAGCAACTACTTGGCATCTCAAAAATAACTCAGGCCTTCGATTCAGGATTCAGTGCCTTGATGACTGGAATCTGCAAAAGGAGGTCAAGGATATGTAAGGCTTTAACATAACAACCAGCAATACGGGTCATTTTCCTGGTGCATGCACTTTGATAGAAAAGTTGCTTGCCCAGAATCTACTTCATCTGTCGTGTCATCACCACCTGCTGGAAATCAGCCGAAATGGCATTAACTGTCCTGAAAATTGCTGCCTTCACTGGTCTAGATATCGCCATATTTCACCGTTTCAAAGAAAACAGGCATAAGATTGACGAGAGTAGGTTTGAGACAGCAGCAGATTTAGCTGAGCTTGCCATGTTGAGGGAGAGTTATTGCTTTTGCAGAGGTAATTCCTTAAGTCCATTATCCCAGAGATGACTACAAAGAACTTAATCATTGTTCTTGGCAAAGGCATTCAATTCATAGCTCTTGGTGCCCTTCGCTTCAGCTACCCTTCACTGGGCTCATTGAATGGCATGAGTAGTCTATTCATTCAAAATATGGATGTTCCAATTCCAGTTCAGACTGAAGACATTTGAAGTAAAGGGTATTTTTCCAGTTTCTTTTGTTCACCTGTGGTGCTTACCTTACATTCAGGTGTGGTTCCAGGCTTCCTGTGGCATCTCTGCTCATGCTAATGATCTTCATTGTCTTCAGCGGTAAATCTGAATCTGAGGCACAAGACTAGGGTCTGCTAATATGTTGTCTAGGGTTGTCACTTGGGGTCTGCTCTGCAGGCTTGAACCAGCAATCGTTGAATTACAGACGCAGCGTACTACTGAATGGACCACCAATGCCTTGTTGAGCCCAGCTAAGATAAACTTTCTTAAATCTAATCTTCTTCGGTTTAGTCAGAATTCTTACATGTTGTTGTTGTTGTACATGCAGACGCATATGCACACGAGTGAAAGCTAAGCTGTCCTGATGAAGCCCTGTGTTGATTGATATTTCAGACAGTAGATGAGAACTTCTTGCAACAGGAACTTAAGTTCAATGCCCTTGAGGAATGTGTCCCTGCTCTGCTGCAAAACATCTCCCAGTGTCTGGATGCTCTCCAGGTAAAGTCATGAGATCAAATTAAATGTACGGTAATTTATTAATTAATCCAGGTTTTACATTCAGTATTCAAAAGTGTCTGGTGAAAAATCTGAATGTGGGTTGGTTTTTACTGAATGCAGTATATTTAAATTGATAATTATAATTGTGGAGAAATGCCGCACTGTTTGTTCAGCGTAAGTTTTGATTTTTTACGACAGATGTACAGTATGTATATTGTTGAAAAATATTTCAGTCTGTTTTTTTAATTTGCTTGGATGCTTAATATGTTCAAGCCTTGACCATGACTTAATATACTCCAATTGGCTTCAGTTCAAGTGACTTTGAAAGTATGGTTTCTCTTTTTCTGTTACTCCTTCTGACACATTTACAATTTCCGCACACTTAATATTGATGAAATTTATCTGTCTGCTTTTCTAACAGAAATCTCTTGCTGCCATGGAACTGGTTGCTAATGACACTGCTGATTACTATGGCATCAGCCGATCAGAGCATGAAATAGATCAGCTTTGTCGAGTGTCTAACTGTCTGACGCACACAATGTTTTCTCACTTCGTAAGTATGTCTTGTTTGGCAGCATATATGTTGCCTTTGTTGCGAAGTGTAAGATGGCTGTAATTACATCTGTCTGTACACGTGTGGCTTAACTGAATATCTTTCAGAACAGATTGTTTACTGTGGTGGCTATATGTGTTTCTTATTATGTAGTAGAGAATGACCAAAATCTGGGTGTGTTCTCGACTGTTTTATAGTAGTTTTGACAGTGCTGAGTTTTGGCAGTAACTGCATTTTGTGTTTTTGTATTTCTGTGTCGTTTATAGCTATAACAGAATTATTTCCAGCCAAAGTCAAAACTGAACTGTACATTCAGTGTTAATGACAGCTGTTGGTTAAAATACAGTACTAGCAGTTCTCAGTGTTAAGTCTTTAATCAACTTGAAATTTTTGAATCAGTTACAGGGACTTTTCGCTTTAATGTCGGTCATAGGAAGTGCAAATTCAGTTACCGTACTTTTCTTAAGTGAAGATTGAACAAAAGTACAGTAACTGAATGAACAGCCTACATTTATCCGGTAATTATGTGACTATTGGAGATTCTAAGCAGGTCATATTGATATACCAATAAGCCAAAAAAATCATAAGTGAGAAGTAAGCCTGGCTAGCCCCATGCTATGGTGTTGTGGCAACATTTGGTAGTTTTGATGGATGCTGATGAAGGCTGTGTTGTTTCTTTTGCTTCTGACAGAAAAGTCGAGTCCAGTCAGATGTCTTGCCACCACTGAACAGCCTTGTGACGATGCTTCTGGGTCCACAGAAATTAATCCGGAAACGTTACCACAAGTTATTGGATTATGAAAATGCAAAATTCAAACAGAAAAATGTTCGTGATACAGACCAGATTAAGCCGGTCAGTTTGGGCCAATTAATTGGATTACTGTTTTTTTTATTTTTAGGCAGTATTGACACTATTTTGTTAAAAAACTTCTACAGTTTCTTTTAAAGACATCACAGAAGTTATGGTGAAGTTATGGTCAGTTCTTGCAGTAACGTATCTACATGGCTTGAGGTGTTCTTGTGTATGCCTTTCACTGTAGCATCTAAAATTTGAATTCTGGGTCCATTTATAGTAAAGTGACCATTCATTGTGAAGTCATGTAAACCATAGAGAAAAATGATCCAGTTTGTCGGATTGATGTTGTGTTTGTACATTTGCTTTTAAATCCCTCAGGACCATGTTTTTGGACTAATATTCATTTAGGAGCGTAATAAAAGAGTGATTCCTTCCTTCCTTCCTTCCTTCCTTCCTTCCTTCCTTCCTTCCTTCCTTCCTTCCTTCCTTCGTTCTGTCCGTGGGCTCACTACCTTTTGGAGCTGCATGCCTCCGCTTATTTGACCATCCAGGTGTTATCGATTCTACATATGTCATCCTCATCATCACTCTCCATCCACTGCACACATCTTTGTTTCCTGCCATGCCTCCCTGCAACCAGAGCCCAGTCTGTAAGGTTGACTTCAGTCCTCTTACTGCCCAACTATGGTTCATTATCCAGGCTTGGGACTGGTTCAGGCAGACCTGCAGACACGTGATTACCTCACCTTAAAATTATGATCATTGTAAGTTTTATAAAACTATTGCTAACTTAACTGGATTAAATGCAAAGCTCATAAAGGAATGACAAAATTGTCAGCATTATATTGTTGACCTGTTTGTGTTGACTGCAGACAAATGAAGAAGTGCAGTCTTGCCAAAATGACTACAAAGCTTTGAACATGCAGTTATTGGAGGATTTGCCAAAGTTCTGTCAGATCAGCATTTCTGTGATCACAGACTGTCTGCGTCAGTTTGTTCTGATTCAGGAGGAATTTTGGGGGGCTGCTCAAAGAGAACTCTTGAAACTTCTGAAGGTAGAAAGTCATCAGTAACAGTCCTTTTAACACTTCTGTTGAATTTTTTTACATTTGGAGGTCAGTTGTAGCGATTTTAATATTAATTTTTTATATTCTGTGTGTGAGAATGTGCTGGACTGTCAGCCTTGAAGTTGATGTCTTAAATTCCTGCCTGGACAGAAATATGTTAAAAGAGTTTTTGTTCCACTAGTGCTCATTCCAAACTCTGCTTTAAAATGAGTACATTGACCATACATCTGTTATTATTAAGGAAACGAAGTTGCTTATGCTTCATACCTGTGGCTGCGTTTTTGGGTTAGCTTAAGTGACTAATCTTCCTCTTCTTCATCTTCCTCCTCCTGCTTCTCTTGTTCTCCTTCTGCTCCTCCTTTTCCTCCTTATTCAGTGTTTTATTGATTGTTGTGTTGCCTGTCAGTTGAAGGGGTTTAGCGAGATCAGTGCAAGAGGAATTGTGGAAAGCTTCAACATTGCACACACAGAAGCCGTAGATCATTTGTCAGACTTGAGCTTCATTCCAAAGTCATTCAACCCACTGGTGGAAGAGAAACGGAGGCAGAGATCAATCGACGGTGCAACAGCTTACGTATGTATTCTTGATAGAGACTTACCTTATGTGGTTGACCCTCATTAGATTGGTTGGGTAGCCGCGCTTGAGCGCCATTTTGAGGTTCCTTAAAGGTCTTATTTAAGTATCAAAAGATACACATACTACTCTTATCGAATGTACTGTTCTGTTTTTGATACATTTATTTAATAAATAAATGTATCAAGCCTTTTAAATAGCTCTGCTTCAACCTTCCTTTTAGAGAAGAGCAATCCCTTAAGCTCTGATAAAGGGTTTGAGCTATTACTAACTGCATTTTCTTTACCTCAGCATATGAGGCCAGGTGATCACTCGCCTTTTTTGCAGCCAATCTTCCCATCAACAGTGCACAATCATTGACTCATTTTGTTGCCGAGTTTGGGGGAGGACGCATGCCGTATAACAGCATTGTAATGTCTTGCTGTTGTGGCCAGGATTTGACCTCTGGCTCAGAATTTCCAGCACATTGACTGCAACACAGTGTATCAAGTCATGCAATAGACTACCATCACAACATTGTATCGATTCTTGTGAAATTCTTGGTGTTGTGTTTGATTCTTAAAAGGAAGTTGGTAGCACACAGCAGACCCATGACCAGCGAGCCGTGCTTTGTCAGACTTATTCACCAGACAAACTGTACACCGTGAGTGAGAATTTTGAAGGATTGCAGGTCATGGATCTGAAGCTAAGTAAAGGTGTCCTTGTTGGGGTCATCAAGGAATCAGATCCCATGGGCAACAAAGACCGCTTCCTTGTCACAAATGGACGTAAGTGTTCTTCTCCAGTGAATTGTACTTTTTAACTGAGGTTCACTTGAAACAATTGTCTGATTTTGATAGTGATGCTGTAGATGTGTTTGGTTTTGATTAGCCAAAGTTGTGTCCTATAGAAATTCATGGGTTGATTGACCAACCTTGTCATGAATGGATGTCAGTCACTCCAGGACAGAAACTGTATGTGGCTATTATAGAAATTAATGGGTTGGTGTTGCTTGGTGTTGTCCTGTGTTGCATCATTGCTGTATGGCTTTGTCTAGTGATAGTTTTGTCAAACCAAATAACTTCTGTGGTGTGGTTACTTACTGGAAATTGTTCCAGTGATATCAAACACACTGTTCTTGGGACTCTAATGCTTGGATATAATATACTTTTGTTTATAGTAACTGCATAGCCTCAACCTTGCTCATTTTGCAATGAATTATTTGGGTGAGATCCTTCACCACTGCGGCCCATTTGAATGTGTGCCACGACATTTAAGGTCCCTATGTGTGGAGCATGCTACGAGTGCCTCTGTCTAGTGAGGCAATGTATACAACGACTCTGGAACTCTTTCTGGCAATTGTGGGCTCTGAAAAACTGTCGGCCATTAGATCTCGATTAAAATATCATCTTTTCCTGAACTCATTTCCCTTGAGCTTGTCAACACTACCTTTAACACTACTTATAATCTTTCTTAATCTAGTAACATGAACTATTTTGACATAAAATCACAAACTGATTTCTAATTGATCTGTATGAACTTTCTTCTTTCCATAAAGCATCAGTTATCATACATTAATAATATACTTCATGCTGACAATGATTAACAGTAACCCATATCCACTGAGGCCTAACTTCATCTATCATAGTTATATCTTACATTACATTCAAATCTTGTCTGAACAAGTGCAGCCATATCAAGCCTATTTGAATATTATACACTGACACATCTAGGCAAAGTAATAGATCAGTCTGTGCGTGCCTGCTAATCTGCACATAAATTCAAATTTTCCATGTGTCATCCAATACAGCATGTTCATAAAATGTGCTGACACACACCAACTGCTTAGCTACAACCATCGACTGATGCCTTGAAAATCACTACAGTGAAGCTATAAAAGTTCAGGGATTATTATTATTATCATTATTACTCTATAATGTCGGTCGCATTTAAAATTCTGTAAAAACTTGTCTTTCATGTAGTCAGTCGAGGATTCATTCCTAAGCGTTTGCTCATCCTGTACACTGGTTCTGACGAAAACCCAACAATGTGTTCAACAAGCGAACTGCTGAAGTCTCCTACCTCCACTCGTTCGTCTTCATCATCGATCATATCTGATTATGCGCAACATTTAAACGATGTAAGGCTTTATCTGATCAATAGCTACCTAATCATATATTGTTGCACTTGACTCACTTCAGCTTACTTTATATACTCGCGTACAAGTGAACCCTATGTATAAGTCGACCCTATAATTTAGACCTTGGAAATTCTGTGACCCATGCATAAGTCAATGAACTATGTTGAACTCTATCCCTCTGTCTGCATTAATTTGTATCTGGCATATACCCTTCCCCTCCCTCTCGGCGGCGGAGTACTAAGATCTGTTGATCTTGTAGACCTGTTAACTATGTGGGACTCTATAATTACCAAGGTATTACCATGTGTAAGGCTCCCTCTCTGCCACCTGACTGAAATTGGTGTTTAGGTACAACCTTCACCGAAATAACTATCTGGTGGCTGTGTTGATGTCCTCCCACAGATGTGTTTTATGATCTTTTGCAGATGTGTCTTGTGATTTTGGCTTGACCCTCCTATAAGGCGACCCCCTGCTTTGGACTTTCACAATTGCTAAAAATTTCTTGACTTCTACGCGAGTGTATACAGTACATTTTCAAGCTGTCTTAGCATGCCCTTGTGTAGATCAGCAACTTTGAGAGTTACTTAGAAGGTGCTATATGTTTAGAGCTTTGATGCATGCATATGTACATACATGTACATGTGTTGCCATTAGGAGGCTACTCTGCAGAGAATGGGCTTGAGACATAATGGGCTGATCTGCAGCATACTTGCATTTTGTGTAGGGACCTCGAGTAAGTCCTTAACTTAGCACCATCAGCTGATGCTTATCATTATGTAATGTAATGTAAACAAGCATTTTATGTCGCACCAGTTCAAGGAAGCTCCTCAGCAGTGCTCCCAGCCTAACAGCGCTTTTTCAGGTTTGGCTGGCCACAGAATCTTCTTTCAACGACCCGAGGTGAACTTGTTCATTTTGCACACATTTTGATAATGCACTGCTGTGCTTTCTCAGTGGTTGGGCCATCTACCTGGAATTGTCACTCTCTGTATCTGCATGTCCTGGCTATGGATGCTACCTGAACCTTTCATCAGCGTTTTAAAACTGTTTTCTTTCACTGGGGCTGGACTGAGGTCGCCTTTGAACAGATAGCTTGAAAAGATGCTAACTAAATCGAATGAATGAATGAATGAACCCTATCTACTGAACAAAATGGTTTTCAGCCTATGGTTGAATGAAGGCAGAGGAAGGCTGCACAGTTCTTGTCTTAGATAACGGTGCTATATAAATATACATATGCCAATGGAATGCTGAGAAGACGTTGTTACAGCATTGGGCAAATTATTTGACACATTGGTGGCTTCCGTCACCCAGTGGCTTGGTTCGGAACTGATGTAGGCTGGGAAAGAAAATTAGCTGGATTTTATTTCAGTAATTTCACCTAGTAAATGGTAATGCTTTATGCAGCTGAATTAATGCAGTTTATGCACACAATTACAATACAGTTTTGGATGCTCTGGCTAGTGTATTGTTATGGGAATTTGTAAAAGGAGCTGAGGTCATGAAGTGCTTTTGATTTAGCTAAGTCAAGCATCATGCAAGATCAATTGGTTTTTCAGGAGAGCCTTGATTTGTCGAATGACCAGCTGTTTGTGCCTGTTGCTGATGACAAAGATTATCAGGATCAAGAACCAGGAGTTTGCGCTGAAGCGTCTGCTCGGGATTCGCCAACGTCACCTTCACAAGAGGTCAGTCCTATGTCCGAAAAAGGTGTACGTCTCTGACTGTCCGCGTATCTGGTCATTTTACAATGCCAGTACGTCACAAAATTGCTTCTCACTATGCTAACCAATGGTAGAATTCTAAAAGAATGACAAGTTCGTTTGCGTACAAATGATGCTCATGTACAGTATTTGGAAGAAGTGCTCAAGGTCTCTGCTCGTTGTCTCATGCAGACAAGTGTAGGTCGATCAGTGGATTCCCTTGAATCTGCATACTTATTTACTTCTTACAAGCTCAGTAATGTTTGTATGTGACAGATCTTAAAAGAGATTAATAATTATAAGCTGAAAATTTTTCTTATCTCTCTGGCAAAACTGTTCTTATTTTCAGAGATGTGATGCTGGCAAGCACAGTGTAAAAGATGCGATAAGTACATGAATTTTGACTGACCTGTCCACTGAATACAAGGACATCTCAGTCTGCCGTTATTTCCAGAATTGGGTGCGAGAGCAATTCATTAGGTTAAGAATGGTGTCCTGTTGTGAATCAGAGACATGTTTGCACTTCATCTATGAGGTCCTTCGACCCAAGGACCACAGTCTTCAGCAGTAATTGTAATTGTATCCCAACTTTATATAGCACCACTTGAAGAGAAACCCTGCAGAGGCACTCCTGATCTGACAAAGCACAAAATCATGGCTGAACAATGGAGGCACATAAATGAGTTACCAGACCACTGCGTTCGTCGGTTGTGGGCGATCTCGCTGTCCCTCTAGCTCAAACTGCCACTGCTCAGCGCCGCAGCTTTGCTATTGGTGGCCCTGCTTCCTGGAATGACTTACCTGCCAACCTTTTACAGGAGCTTCTTTCCCTTTCCCCCTCCCTCTTCCGTAAGCGCTTGAAGACCGTGTTATTCCCCAGTTTTGGGACGGGCCGCGAGCGCCTCTAATGAGGCTACTTTGAAGTGACGCTTTACAAATTTATGATTACAGTTACCTTTACCTTTTACATGCATTACCTTTTACTTGGTGTGCTGTTGAATTTAGGTTTTCTACCGTGCCGAGTATCCATATGTTGCTGAGGGCGACCTTGAGGTGAGCCTTTCCGAAGGTGATCTGGTGCGAGTTCTCCAGCACCAGGATGTTCAGGGAAACAGCGAATGGTGGCTGGTGAAAAGGAAAGATGGATGCCAGGGTTATGTTCCGGCCACCTATCTCTGTGATGCCACTGTCCAGGACTCTCATGCATAACCGATTTATCACATTACCAAAGCCTACACAAGCCCAACTGTTAGAATTAAAAGGGAAAAGCAGCTAACAACAAAATAATAACTTATTTAGGTTATAAGTTACTAAAATCGTAAAATATCACCAGCATGAAATAATTAAAAAATAATTACATAATATGACTTACTCATATTATAAGTTACTAAATTAGTAAATTAGCTGGCAATAATTAATTCCTATACTACTGCTGTCAAAGTAGACTTTATGTCAAGCACAGTGAGCAGTAGGATATACTTGGCGTTGAGGGCCCCAGAGTTGAAATTCTGATGGAACAGCCTCGGTATTTCTCAGGGTAGCTTTACTTTCTTGTTGTGGCACATTAATGCATACAAGTATTATGCTGATAGGGAAATGTGAAGGGAAAACGAAGAGAGGGGTAAAATAAAATTAATTTTAAGAAAGGATAGAGGTTGATTTTATTGCTTTTGTTATTAGCCTTGACATTGTTGTTGAGAGTGATTCTTCGCCATAAACGCTCACATGACTCCTATTCCTGTCATAAAATATATCCCTAGGCTGGTAAAGTTTGTAATTATTATACCCATACAAAATTATTATTTAGCATTATCGTAATCTGCTTCTACATAGGAAAGTGTTTTCTTGTCTCATAAGAAGTGATAAATTTCAGTTGTTGAATGTTATACCATACATTTGTTTGTGCTTGCAATGACATCCAGAGTTGCTTCAAAAATTTCCTTCTTGACAAACTGCAAAACTTGTTACATTTTTGTTACTTCTCAGTGTTATTCTTGCTGTGACTTGTGACAATCTGTGGTTTTGCTATAGTCACTGTTGTGCTTTACAGTTTATTTTTATTTTCATTTTTTGGCAAAAGAACTTTAACCGTTTAAAACAGGAATTCCTGTTGTGGCCAAATTAATCACACATGTGTATTAACTTGTAACATGGATATAAATGTATAAGTGCTTCACTGAATAAATGTATAAGTACTTCAGAACTTCACTGTATATATGTTGGAAGTACCTATACACCCAATGCAATAGGTTGCATTTTTGTGTCAGAGATTTTGTGACATTGTTGAGTAGTTGACCAAGTAAGCAAGCAGATTACCAGATGACATGCTTGGAACCTCAAACAATGCCACTGAGATGCAACTGGATCTACTGTCTGAATGTGAACATGCATCGTCTGTTGTGCTGTACATCCATGTGCTGTAATGTAATGAATGAGTTTTTTGTTGGTATTTTGTTCAGAAAAGACTGCATAGGAAAATGTAAATTGACAAATTAGTTCTTAAATGACAGTTGCAATGTGTCAGGCAGCAGATCATACGTACACAAACGGAGTTTTATCTTGGGTGCATCGTTCCCATGACTGACTTTTTCCATCACACCAGCTAGTGTTACGCTGACGATTTTCGTAAATGAAAACTGTTTATGGGTCCCATAAAATGTATATAGGCATGTGGGAATATGAGTCTTGTACAGGCATGCTGGCAGGGTATTGACTTCTCCAGTGCCATTATCATAGTGCATAAATCATCAGTCAGTGCACAGGCTATCATCCAATGGTCGCTTCAAGTGAAACTGTAGTTCATTGAAGAAGCCCAGTCGAAATCTGCTAGGACTGCCTTGATATGCAGCAGAGAGATGTGTTCCTGTAAGGAGTCATCTGTTTTGCCAGTGATTATGCTCTGCTACCATTGAGAATTTGCTGTTCTACTCAATGATCGGAATGCACTTGATCTTCCTCTGGGAACAATCTTCCGCTGAATGTATACTCTCTTGGTGGAATTTGCCATGTTGTACTCATTGATCTGAATGCATTTGATCTTCCTCTGAGAACACTCTTCTGCTGAATGTATACACTCTTTTGCATGACTCAACATTCATTTTGTTTACTGTAAATAACACCTGCTTTAGTTCAGTTACAAAGCTATGTACCCAATGCGTTTGAGTTCTTAATGCCATGATACACAGATTTCAGTACATCAAGCTCGATACATGTATGCCGAGGTTTTTTGAGGGATTGTAGTCATAGCATGCTTTTCTGTACAGTTAGTCTAATGGCCAGTAATGTTCATGATTAGCAGAGCTATTGTTTTAATTCACGATACCAAATACCGGTAATACTTGGAAACTGAGCAAGTGCTGAACAGCTTACGATAACCTAGAGTTGCTTCTTAAGGGGTCTGCAGCCTGCGTAGCCAAGTCGTATGGAATGGAAGTTTAAATAAATTTTAATGCTGAATCCTTCTTCCTGTCTGTCTTTGATAAGAAATTGAATAAAAACTGCTGGAAATTTACTAATATGTAAAAGGTGCTTGATTTAAAGAAATGCCTAATTTTGCTACTTTGTTGACTTCTTGTATATGTGTTAGTGTTTGGGATGTGATACCTAGATTTACCACAATGACTGATTACTTACCTGCCGGACAATGTTTTCCTTGAGTCTCCAAAATTTAATTCAGTTTTTAGAATGCAATGCAAAAATAACAAAGTACCTGCTATGGCGCCAAAAGTAGCATTATAAGGGTAATGCTGTAAATACTAATACAATTTTTCAACTCTTCTGTTTTGCTAGGGGTATGTGATAGGCTAGTGGTTAGCATGTTCGACTGTCAAAGGACCGAACCATAAAGAATGTCTGCAAAAAAGGGAGTGAGGAGTCCCCCAATTGCAGACAAGGGGAGTTCTGCCCAATGTGGACGTCCGCATCTAAATTTGGTACATAGGTATTTCAGTATAGCCTGCAGCTTAAACACCAACTTCAGTCAGACAGCAATCTGTATTGTGTTTGATCTGATTAAAGTCCATTTGCTGGACAGGGCAGCATCACAGTACACCACCCAGTATCACACTTACCCCAGCAAGACCAACAAAGATGTTTTATTTTCAGGCTTAAATATTTTAAGGTTTACCTTGTAAGGTGAGGCATTCACTTATTACACTTTCCTGTCGTAAGCAGGCAGCAAGTCTTTGGCCTGTAGCGCCTTTCAGTTGAAGTGCAAAAACAGTCATCCAGTGGATTATCCACGGTTCTTTGTTGCTCGTGCAACAAAGCTAAACAGTTCCAGTGCTGCCCTTGTAACATTATATCAGAAGTCGAAGACTACTTGGCCTAATGCTTGATGCATCGTGTGTATGAGCCAGCTAATTTATATGCACATTTAATACAGACAAGGGTTCAAGATCTTGTTGGTAACTAGTCTTGGGGTTCCTGCAACAAACTCTTTGACACAACCTAAATTTAGTCCAAGCAGGAAAAAGACCAGGACACTTCGCATGCGGACATTCTGCCTGTGTTTCCTCGAGTCTCAACAAATTCACTTTCACTTGTTACATTGCCGATTTCAGTCAACTTAAATTCGATATAAACTTTTTAAATTGTAATCATTTTGTAAGCGTTGTCACAAAATGAAAAAGTCAACATTCAAAGAAGAACAGTCAAATGAGGCCTTGTTAACGATGATGCTGCCACTTGCTAACAAATCCCTTTGGATCAAATACTTTCTTGAGCTGAAAAGAGAAAATTAAAATCTGCATGAATAGCAAATAACTTAAACAATAGTCAAAAGAGCAAATTCTGTTGTAAGCCTTGGTGTCTTTCCATATTCTTCCAAATGCCATCTTGAAGAGGCATCACATAAATTACATACTTCGGCAAACTACATTAAGTGTTACCAGTACATTATGTCATGTTTCAGCAGTACATTGAGTCAGCATCATAAATGTTCGCAGTTTCATCCATATTAACAATATTCATGTTTCCATCAGGACATTATCAGAGTAGGATTAGAACTAATGAATGTCCTTCAAATGCCATCTCCTGTTACTCACTTCTTATGCTTTGCATCACAGAAAGTAAATGGTTCAAGAACTACTGGCATGGCCTTGCACTGGGGCACAGCAGCCAAATGTTTACAGCTTTTGGCTTGTAACATGGAGAGTATGGCTTCGAGCGCTCCCCGAGGTGGTTACTGCATAGAGACCTTGAGCAAGTCCTTCACTCTCACAACTGCTCAGCACTAATGATGCTCTGCTGTATGGTTGTGTGCGCACATCTGAGCTTTGGAAGGAGGGCATCATCAAATTAAGTTCTTTTTATTTGTAGTTGTTAACAGCAATCACTAAGTTGGACAAATGCTGCTATAAGAAAAATTCCCCATAATACAAATGTGATGGGTTACCATTACGTTAGGACTACATCAGCTTTGTTGCTTATGATACAAAGAATAGACAATGGCCCCATTTTTACAGCCATGACATGTCAGTGACTGCATATTTTGTAGCCTTGAAGACAAAGGCAGGTGGCCAGCCCTCTCTCTTGCCATTTGATCTTCCTGACAGCGTATGGTCAGTGCACTCATTTTACAGACGACTGCTTAGGGGCAGAAGTGGAGCAGAAATCCTCAAACATCTTTCTGCCCCTCTACACTGCTTACCCCATAACTTATAACTGCACCCCCTAAATCAGGGTATAAAAGTCAAAGTAAGTAAGACATACCAGGTGCTGAAACCCACTTCATCTGTTTTTTTGTTGGCAGTTTTGGATGAGAAAAAGGACATGTTTGTTTATTTGTACAACTCAGGCCATAACGACATGGCTAGAAAAAAAGAACAAATGACAAAATGACTAGAAAAAACAAAAAGACAACAATGTGGGTAGAAAAAAAATTAAACATGACTAGAAATCGTGACAACATGGCTATAAAAAACAACAAAAAAGGACAGATAACTGTGGACGAATTGTTCTGATCTCTTCATTTTAAGCAGTTGATTTCTGCAATCTGTACAGTGCTCTATGTAATACACATACAAGCTAAGAAACATCATCAATGTTTTACCAAAAGTCAGAAGTCAGTTTTGATTTAAACACAATTGATTTCTGAAATGAATTATTCATTGTCCTCATTCACTGTCCAAATCTTCCCCCATAATCATCATGCTAATCATCATTTGTTTACCATCATTTGTTTACCATCATCAGTCCTCAGCGTAATGATGCTTACCTTCGGATGTGCAAAGGCACAGTTCATGTCGGTGCAGTTGGGAAAAAACTTGCACTTGATTTGTTTTGGATGAGTTGGTGCTGGCGCTCTGGTCCTGACCGGTGCAAATATTGGACCTGCAGGGAACGAATAGACTGGCACTGCAAACAAGAATCATTCTTTGTAACTAAGCGTTCACAAGCTGTGCACCTGCTTGTTGATATATTGCATATATCTTTGAAGTTTGGTAGTTTGAAGTAATCACACCATTAACCTTTTGCACGGCTTATACAAACTGTTTTCATTAAGATGCATTTGAAATTCACACTCAGGCTGCTGTGCTTTCCTACTGGATATCTCAGCCTGCTTTTGTTCACCCTGCCAGCTCTCTAAGCTCATCTGGGTCCTTGAGTCATCTTTCACAGCTTGCTTATAAATTCATTGTAGCCTTTTGAATTTCAGCTGGACATTGATGCTTAAAAATGGTGCTATGGAAGTCGTCAGAATGTATTAGCTTAGAATCTGAATTACTATACAGTTTTATAGCATTATTGTTATACCAATATGTTATGTGGGATTATAATATGTTAACCCACATACTAATCCAAAGTAATTCTACAGTAATACCAATGCACCTTTTAAACACAGGTATCAGCTAACCATCGCTGCTAAGCAAGACCAACCAGCAAACCAAACCCTGTGTAGCTCAAATCAGTGGGAGCAAGTAAATAGCTGGAGTTACAGACACATCATCCTTCAACAAGATACCCGAAAATGTGTGTACTCGTACACATTAGCACATACAGTGGTGACACCTACTGAAAAAATGATAAAAAGGTAAGGGAAACACACTATTTTTTATGCCCCTATGCGACAGAAACTCCTCCAAAGCATGGTTCAAAGGCTGAAAGACCAGTTGGTTGTGGCACAAACATCGTCGCAGCAATCTAACAACAGGACACGTTTGTATCCTACCAACCTGATTTTGAATTGGTGGAGGACGCAGTGGTATGGTCTGTGTCTCATAACCGGATGATCACAGGTTCAAATCTGTCTCAAGCCACTGTGCAGTGACCTTGGACGAGTTGCTCACCCACAATTGTCTGTGAGGAAGGCAACAGGAAACCACCTCACTCATCTCATCCCCAGGGGCATAAAGTCAGTGGACCTGCCTTTGGGCACAGGACTCATCATCATCATCATCTGTGTTGGTACGCCGATAATTATTCACAAACCCTTAATGGATAGAGAGCTGAATGGTAACCTGGTGGTGCAGTAATTACACAAATGGTCATCCACGCAAGTACTAACTGGACTTAGTGGTGCTCAGCTTTACTGTGCCTGCCAGCATCATACTAATAGCCACAAGCAGTTAAATAATGACCTGACATTAGTAACAATCAACAAAGAAATACCTGGGCCTACATGGTAATAAAAAATTAAAAGTAAAATGAAGTAAAAATTTCAAAAGAAATACCCTGGCTCATTGGCAGTTACACTAAGAATTTTTAGACAGAAATATTTATCATTCGCACTTCGTATTGGCATGATGATGGGCACTGGCTGTGGCATAGTTGAATGCGGTGTTGAATGCGTGTACGAACAACTCGGGTTACGACAGACGCCATCAAATTTGCAGTTGGGATGGACGTAGAGACACTTTTCCCCAAATCGACAGCTAGGAAACATTCTAAAAATATCATCAGCAACAGTTTTTGTCTGCCATACTGTACACACCAGGTGACTAAAGAACCCTATTAAGTCCAAACAAGCTGATTTTAAACAGAGATTTTCATATTAGACACCCTTAACTTAATTTTGTGCTTTATAATGCAATTTATGTGTCTGATTAATAATGATAATAATAATAGCACAGTAACACAACATGATATCAAACTAAAAGCAGAGCTTATTTTATCTGTGTGCAACTTTACTTCTTTTCTTGTAAATTATCCAGTGAGGAGCAGTTTGAATTTTTAAATTGTCATTGGTTTTTAGACTGATAAACCGCTCAGCAAAGTGAATAAACTAGAAAGGTCTGGTATAAGATTATAAAGTTTGGGTATAGTATTATAAAAATTTTAATCAATTTAGAGAAGGCAAGGTGAATAATCTTAGAACACTGTTATCACGAACATCTTTAGAGGCTTTGATTTAAGGATATTTCATCTGAATGAAAAGAAAATCTTATTTGCATGGCACAACAACATAAGATTAATTCCAAGATTTCAAATATTCCAAAATTCCTAATTTCTGACAGAATCAACATAAGTTAAAAGTACTGCTGGAAAAATTACAATCAAAGAGAAGAAAGACTTGCCAAATACAGCACCCCACCAGTTTGGAAGTCATAATTCCAATTTTACACAAATTTTGACCTTGAAAAATGTAGACAAATGAAAAGCTCTTACTAAACAGCCGAAGTCTTAACTTACTTGCAAGGTATTGAAGGATGGTGGAACAAACAGGCATCACCATTCTTACAGGACGGCCAAAACTTACATCTTTCCGTTGCTCTGGCCTTCTTTGAGGCAGGCTCAAATTCAGACTCATACTCTACAAACACATAAATATATTCAGATGCATCAGTCATCACCTGTTCTTATTAATCCTGGTATCTCTGCTTACAAAGTATAGACTCCTAAGAACCACATCAGAAAGACTCTTCTGGAAGGCAGTCTTTATCATTTCATTAGCTATTATGGTAATTTTCTTCGAATGTTTGGCAAAGTAAGGAATGGATTATTGATAAAATTACCTCACAATCTTAAAGGGTGAAGACCAGACTTCCAGTTTAAAAAATATGCATTACTTACTTACATAAATAGCAATCTGATGACCCAGTGTATCGAATGAAACAAATCATATAATCTAATCAGTCTTATTGATTTAATATACATCAGATGTTCAATACAATGCTGTCTTCAAAAGGCACATCAAGAACATGACGAGATCATGTTATAATGAGGTAATTTTCTAAACCTGAACTAAATGTGAGGTCCATGGCCCGACCGCATGATATCATAATTCATAATAAAATGAAGCAGGTTATACGTAGTTTCTAGTGTAATCAGTACTACTTATCACATCTTAGAACTTCTACAGTACAAAATGTGAGGTATCAATTAATGATGAAAAAAGTGGTACTAACCGGCATCATTAGCTGTATCTTCTTCAACCAGCTGAGAGGCTATAACCTGAGGTTTGACATGAACTACATTTCGGGGAACTGGTTCCATCATTGGCACTGACAGCTCCTCCTCTTCTTCCAGCTCTTCCAAATGCAAATCTCCCTGACTGTTTTGGCAGACACCATCCAAGGTGACGACAAACTTTGGGCTTGCTGCTCGTTCCAGAATCGGCCTTTCAGGAAACAGTTACACAGAGAAAGAATGAAAGATACTCAAACACTCGAAGTCATAACAATGCAGAACAACTGAGGAATTCCTTCACAGAGGCAACAAAAAGATATCTCTGTAGCTGAAAAAAGGAAATTTCAGCATAGACACAAGCATAAGAGTCTTTGTATGTTCATAAGTAAGTAACTCCATATACATGTCTGTCTGTATGTATGGTATGTACAGTATGTATGTATATATGAAAGTATCTAAACACTTGTAATGTGACTACCACTGCTGTTGCATGAGGATTCTACGTAGCTGAAGTTCCTCTGAAAGATCCTCATCGAGCTCCTTCCTTCTCCTCTCCATCTCCTGCTTCAACTTGGCCTGAGCTTGAAGGGTACCAGTTCCAGAGCTGCTGCACCGCACCTTTCTTGTATCTTCTTCTGCCTCCATGACAACCTGGTCTGCCTCTGGAGCTGTGTCTCTTACTCCATTCTCTTCTTCATCCTCGTCAAAGTCTGTCAACAGCCAAGGAAAATGACCATGTAAAAACTGAAGCACTAGTCAAGTAATGTAATCAGCCATTTATATAGCACCCATTCATGAAACCTCCTCAGTGACAACTCTGAAGACAACACTGAATATGAACTATTCTAATCATCAAAACCACCGTTAACAAAAGCTGTCATCTATTGTCCAGATGAATCAAAACTTGTCACATAAGTCAACTGGGTCAAAATTTGTCTCCATCTGATTGCAACTTTTTACTACAGTTTCACTAGAAGCAACCATGAACAGATGCCTTGTGCATTATGATAATGGCACTACATAAGTCATTATTAGCTTAGATTACATCATTCCAAAATGAAAGGCTAAACAACACATGATAAAGATTGGTAATGGCACAGACAACTCTACCAGTACATAAATAAATGAGGGTTGTCCACTACTGGTAATTTTATCAACGACAGATAACCAGATTAACTGGAAGCCAAAAAACAAGTACGAAATAAAAGTCAGAAACAGCCAAAAACAGCAAGACTAAAATGTAAACAAACTCGCTAACAGACAGACATAGACAAAATCAGAGGAGATAGAGACAGACAGCAACACAGACATAAAGACAGAATGCATGGCTTACTGGGCTCTGGTTTTCGGTCTTCGCTAAGTCTTTCAGTGACAGAGGCCTTGGTTGAAACTGACGTCAACGGGATCTCTTTAGTAGGTTTGACAGACACAGCTCTTGATTCTTTCTGCACTGACTCCGATACGCTTATCCTGGCATCTGACTTGGCAGGTTTTGATGTTTTAACTACACCAAGCCGGCTACGAATTGATGCAACCGGACGAGAGGACACAGCCTTAACAGACTCACTAGCAGCTGCAAGGAAAGGATCAACAACAGTCTCACAACAAATACAAATGCTAACAAAACAAAAAGCAGCTCAACAGGTGAGTATTATCAGCAGCTGCACAGAACTTGAAGCTTTTCTTTAATTGTAATAATATTCTGTTTAATAATAGTAATGTTAATAATAAATATTCAGTAACAGTACAAAAAACTATTTTAGACTATAATTTAACCATTTCATGGACTGATTTAAACTCCACAACCAGTTTAAACAGTCACAGTCACATGATGAACAAATTAACTATTACAGCGACAACTACAGTAACAGCTGACTGAATAAACGATGACAACATTTCCATCTTCTGTAACTCTTCAGCCATCCACTGTTTTCATCATCACTACCACCATCAGCTATCTTCATCTCCATCCCTTTCATCATCATCATTAGCAACATCAACAGAAAGTGACTGATTTTCCTGAAATTCCTTGTCAAAGAACTTCACGAACTAAACCTTAGGTCCTAACAAATGGAGTCAAGGCTAAAGAATTACAAATCCACAAAACATGCAATAAACGCCAAAGTTTAAAAGTAGCTTTGCATACCTGAAATCTTTCTGATCTGGGAAACAGACTGCTCAGCCTCTTTCATTGCCTGAAACAGAAGCATTTTGTTTGCCTGCATCGCAGGAGGTACACTGGACCTAAAAGGAAAAACAAATTGTAACTTCACCTGCAGACAAGCCAAAGCAAGGTCAACTCTAAAGAAAATATCACATGTCTAATCAAATCAAATCTAGTATAAAAACTTCAACAGCAAAATTATTATTCCAGCTAAGAAGTTTTATTTCAAGTGCCACATTTACCAAATGTGACAAATCTTTACAAACTTAACACAGGAGGTCCCAACAATCCCCTACTGGACATTCTTTTTAAAATTTAAACTGCATCTAAAAGGTAAATGTTACACACTTGTTTACAAGCCTCTCTAGAAGCTGCTCAGAAGTGTGGTCGCAGGGTCAAAGAATGAATGAATGAAGAGATTAACGCACCAGGCATAAAAAACTTGAATCAGAGGCACGGTCAGTCGCTCAGGAGGAGACAGCCAATAGCAAAGGAGGAAAAACTAGGTGATAGACGAGTTAACAAAATAAAAAGTTTTAAGTTGTCACTTGAAGGATGAGATTGATGGAGCCGATCTGATTGGGAAAGGAATGTTGTTCCAAATCATGTGCGAGGTAAAACTAAAAGCATGTTCTCCAATGACTGCCCATGAAAGGTTGTCGCAGCTTCAGTGGGTCACAAGATCATGTATTGCAAACTGGAACATGATAGTCAATTAAAGATCGGAGATAGGCAAGTTGCTGGGTGTGGAGAAGTCGGTAGGTGATTGTTGCTATTTCAGCTAAGTCACAAATACAACCATTCAACAACAGAATACCTCTCCTAACTTTTATTACTTTCCTGAAGTAGTTAACAGATAGCCTTTACATTAAACAGAACATAAAAATACTTATAAGATCCGCAAATGAAACTAACTTTCGTTCAGTAACCTTGACGACACTTGCTACATTGCCGATGGCTGGTCTGTATGGGTCATATGGATAATCTTTCTCATCTACGTCATGCTTCACCACGGCGCCAACCGACGATTCCAAACCATGTGGTCTTTTCCTCGTCTCACCTCTGACCCCAAGGTTCACTGAAGAGGACACCTTATGTGGCTGTCGATAAGCAGAACAAGGTGAGGCTCAATTAAAGTAAATAACATGAAATTTCCACTGTGAGCTGAAGACTTAATATGCAGCTCAGGTGATACAAGCAAGAAAAAAACCAATAACAATAAAGCAACTGCAACAGAATGACACAAATACAACAGCAAGGCTGATAACAAAGAAGCAACAACCATATGACAAAGCAACAAGGAGCAACTGAACCACGGACCACGGTTTAGTCATGCAGAAACAACAGTGTCAGTGAACTATTATGGATTTGCTAAGTGGGAAGCAAAGTGGGATGCAGCCCAATGAATAAAAACAAAACTACAAACTGTTACGAGTTACAGACAGGAAAACCAAAAACACTAAAAACGACTGTTGTAACTCACTGAGGCATTTATCGAGATAACAACAGCTACCCTAAGGTAAGACTCTTCTAAACTCAGGAGACATCTTTGGATTTCAGAATGTCAACTGGTCTTTTTCTGAGGAGGAAGAAACTCTTCAGGTGAAAATGCAGAACAGCAATTCAGATAAAAACACAGGACAAATTTTTTTTTACATTTGTACAAGCATAAACAACATTCTGAAAATCCAAATGAAATGTAACCAAAAATAATAGAAAACTGGTTAAACTAATTCAGCAATTGTTGCTTTTAACAGTGAATGACTAACTGATCATAAACATATTTTATCTATATTAAAGAGATCAGAGTGTTGTGCTACACAGTTTTATTTATTTATTTCTGCATTTATTAAACACCATTATCTGATGACTAAGCATCAATCGATGGCACTGAGCAATTATGAGCAAAGGACTTGCTCAAGGTCCCTACACAGTAACTGTCTCAGAGGAGGCTCAAACCCATACTCTGCGTTACAAGCCAAGTGCTCTAACCAATCGGCTTCCGCACCCCACAAAGTGTCAACATCACACCCAGAATCTCACACTTCAACTCGACTAGTCATTTTTTTGGTAGTCCTCCTCTGGATGTAGCAGATACATGCAACTCTCTTGATTTTGAAAGAAATTTATAAAAAATAAAGACCAAGAAATTATGTAAACCATGACAACTGATGTACCTCGGTTGCATCCTTCGAAGACTGCTTCTGCAGGTTTCTAGCAACAGGCTTCACCTGTTTTTTAAAAATTATATTTTCAACACCATAAATTATTTTGACAGACAAGACAGACTGTACAAGTATTTTGCGCAATGATTTTATGATTTCTAAATTTATATCTAGTGTCTAATACTGTTTAAAAGAATCAAACATCACTGCTTGTGCCTTTGAGTGGTTCTCAGATGATGCCTCATGAATATCGACCTACAGACACATGTACTGCAAGCTATGCAATGCATGCAAGTATATTTTTACTTCGTTTACCCAAAGATGATGACAACAATTATGCTGGCAACTGAAAATTAACATCTAATGTGCTGGATTCTTGATTGATTGAGTGACTGTTTAACTGACTGATTGATTGATCAATTGCACTGACAGACTAAAATATAAAAGACATGCCGGTTCTGGTATATATTCTTCTGTTAGGTCTGCAGCTCCTTTCAATGCCTTTTCTATGATACTTTCTTTTGCCATCTTTTTAACTGAATCCACCTTCACTTTTGCAGTCCCTGTATCTCCCATGCCTCCAGCATCTTTCATGTTGTCACCAATGCCTCTGCTCTCTTCTTCAAATTCGTCTAAAACAAGATTTTTCAGATAAACATAGCGCAGCAAACATGTTCAATGTACACTGTAAAAAGTAATCCTGATAAAACAATCATTCATTCATTCAATCACAGCATTAATATATTGGCCCTAAAAGATACCAACTCATAAGCACTTCTAGCCCTGTCTTGGCAAAAAGAACAGTTTTCAACTGTTTGTGAAATATGTGCATGCAGCAAAATATGCACAGAACCGAAAGCAGTAAACAAAGAAATACATAAAAATAAAATTCAACAAGAAAATACAAAAAAGAAATGTAAAAATACATGTTATGTAACAAAAAATAGATTTAAACATATAACCAACAATATTTTTTAAAAACTATAAACTGTTTGGCTGACAAGAGATAAAAAGAAATGAGCTCTAGTTTTCCAAAACCAAAACAGGCCTTGGTCTTTATTGGTTTAATTCCTTTTGTATTGCATCTGTTGGTTAGACCCCTGTAAAGAACCACTGTGTTCAAAACAGTGCAATAAAAGCGATCAAACTAACATCAACTGAAAAGGAAGACCTCTTGTGTTAACTGTATTCATTGTGTGCAACAGCCTAGACGTTAGCATACTGAACTGTCAACCCGAAGGTCAGGGTTTCACATCTCCGCCAGGACAGAAAGATTTTTCCAGATTTCAGCTTCACTTGCACCTCTTAGCAAACTGATCTCTAAAATGGGTAAACAAACAGATGGTGAGGGAGAAGACCAGCCACCTGACTTCATTTGCTATGGCTAAAAAAGTGAAGCTGTTAACATTGCATACCAATGGCTGCCTTTAAGTGTTAGCTCAAAGGACTATTCTTCCTCTTCATTTACTCCTAGTTTTAGAATTTGAACAATCAGACAAACCGTGTTCTAGACTAAGCTTGATAACCGGCTCATCGTCGATTACTGCTTCTGGCTGCTTCACTCCCACATCTCGCTTTTTCATCGGCAGAACAGCTTTGCTCTTTGTAGCTTTTGCTATTGGTGCTTCGACAGCAGAAAAGCTTGGAACTGTTGGCTCATTCATGGTTTTAGCATCAGCAGCTGCTCCAACCACAGCCTGGGCAGCATGAACAGGTACCGATGCTGGAGCATTTTTTGCATCCGACTGTTTAGGCATAGAATTTGGTTCTGAAACACAGAGAATCCCCATAAACCATACCAAAACATTAAAGGAGATAACCCAAGCACAAGGAATCTAAACAAAAGGAACCTAAGGAATCATCTTGCTTACCAAGTGGGTCCATAGCCTGATTTCTGGTTTTTGTGACCTATGGGATTTAAACTGGGCTTCTGCAACAGATTGCAGATCTTGATTATGGTTTCACTTAAAGTGACCATCGATTAATGCCTTGTGCATTATATCAGCAGTATTAGATTAGATAAGTCATCAGATTAGATAAGTCGATGTCTGTATGAACAACACTACTAGCATCTACGGTTATCAGCCTAGGCATGAATTACGTCAAAGAACTAACAAAGCAGACATCAGCTGATGCCTAAACTGACAGAACTGATCGATCTTTGCTTGAACAAGCCAAAAAAGTTGAAATTAAATGTGTCAGTACTGTAAGTTTTGAAAGTGGAGCTAGCACAGTTACTGAACTTACCAGATGTGATGGAAAGCAGCTTCTGCAATAATCCATGCAGCCTACAAGCAAACGATTCTTGTCTGACCACAAAACATGACCAAATGAAGATAAGATACAAATATTATATAAAAATGTACTCTTTTTCAACAATCAAGTTATATATTTCACGCATTGAAAGTTCAGAAGTAATTTACAACAGAGTGACAAACAATAACAATATAACATGCAGCCCAACCAGAAGTTGGGCTTCCTGTTATTTTGAATTTAAATTTTCCTCAATTCCATTGCATGCAGCAAGCTCCTCCTTACCTTTAGCAAAGTTTTAACATAGATCCACAACTAACACAGGCTTGGCACCCTATAACTGCATTCAGCCTATGAGTCAGTTCATAAGCTGAAGATTCTTGATTTCTCCTTTAGACTAAGTCTTGGTCTGTCACACACACATTCTGTGTTTATCAGCAAAGCCATACATTTCTCCACTTCCCTATACATTTAAACTAACATGACACTATACTTGCGCATTTGCGGTGTATTTGGTTATATTAACTTGCGCTTCATAAATCTTCTTAAAATAATAATAATAATAATAATAATAATAATATTTGCTATAGTTATTATTGTCCCTCTTTACTGTTCAGCATCACATAAATGTGCTCAGTCTATCCAGTTATTGCCTCGTGGTAATTCTTTGATGTCCTTCACGTCTAAATTTAAGACTCATTTGTTCAATTTACTTACCCACTGTAGCCTAACATCTGGTTCTTAAACCTAGCAAAATTCAACATGGCTTCTCCAACCCACCAGAATTCAACATGACTTCTCCAATGGATTGTGATTTTTGATTACAATTTCACCTGAAGCATCCATCGATTTGACGCCTGTGGGGCATTATAACGCTGCTAAAGAAGTCATTATGACAGAATGTATATGTAGTAGAGAATAGCTGTTTTAGCATGGTATAACACTATCAAAGTTTTCCATTGTAGAAAGTTGGTAAAATCTATATAATCCACAACTTCCCCACTGTACAGAGTTTGTGAGATTGACTTTAAATCCAACTTACTATTGCTTAAAGGCTTCACAATCTTCCCGCTGTAAGCAAACTGAATGTTTAATTGATTTAACAGTGAAAACAAATTACCGTAAAATCTCGGGTATAATGCGCAGTTTTTTCCCAAAAAAAGTACACTGAAAGTCTGGGTGCGCATTATACATAGAAACAAAGTACTTAGATGTTTAGGTAAACACCGATCATGCGTAAAGACCGCTTTTGCACTAGCCAAAGGCAACAGACGAAGTTTACATAGGCTGAGATGCCTTACATCTTATTGGTTTAATTTATTTAACTTGCATTTGGTAGGTTAATTTTATAACATATTTAAAATTTAAATCAGAGTGCATAGTTGTGTTTGAGAAATAAATGGAAAGAAAGCCACGCTACCGGATGTTGTTTATTTTACTCCACAGGTATAATTATATATACTAGAGTGGTCAGACTTCAAGTAAGTAAGTACGGTAATTATTACATGGGCACGCGGAACTTCACGAGCGCATTATACACAGGTACTAAGATTTTTACATTAGGACAAATTTTGCAACTTGGGGTGTGCATTATGCACGAGTGCGCACTATATCCGAGATAATAAGGTAGTGTGATATAAATTTTGGATTATTAATAGCTACTGTACAAAATTTATTACACGTTCAACATAGTGTAATGAGGTACAGATCACAAGTACAGAATTTGCTATATATTTTGTTTTATTTACAAAATGAACAAGTTATATGTAGAGAACTCACCATGCAGTGAACTTTGAAGTGTTAGCACCCAGAAACAGGCTGAGATCCTCACACATTTGTGCTTCACTCTTTTTGTTTGCTACCATCACCATTACGTAATCTGGCAGCTCATCATCTTAAAGGAAACAACGCACTCGTATGCATGTTGCAAAATGTTGCATTTGTTCACGACATCATTAAACATGACAACCATCCTGGATGAGTGCACAGTATGAAAATGAATTTCCACTTTTCCATTAAGTCCAGTGGAGTTAACTATCTGAAGACACATTACATGAAAGACTTAAGCAATTTCATATTTAAGCAATTTCACAATAAAACTAGATAAAACAGATTTTTATGTTAAATCAGATTTATATGACATGTTACATCATCCTGACATTACACAAAAGATTATTTTAAATAATGATTAAATGTAGCTGTAAGTACAACAGACCCTCATTACAATGCACAGCATCATAACATGAATTTTAACATTTAATTCTAATTTTCTCAATTTAACTTAAGTATTACACAGCTTCACTATCCCACGGTACTTCATATGGCTCTCAAACGTGGAACTCTACTTCGTGTTGCTTTACTTCATTATAGGTGCAAAAGAGAAGAGTTTAAACTTCAAACAGCATACTTACCAACATATGCACCAAGATCAACAAGCTTGGCTTTAATCGCAGACTGCATTTCAGAGAGACAAACAAACAAAACAGAACATCAATACAAAAATCAATTTCTCAGTTGACGAATAGGTTTTATTCCACACCTTCAAGCCCCAATGATACAAGTATCAAAATAAATTAGTATATGGATATATATGCACAAAACTGTAGTACATAGATATATCTGTAGTGGCTAGAAGCTGTGGCACCAACACTAACAAGCATAGTTGAACAAAACTAAGCATGGTTAATACTTGGATTATCCAATGTCACCTGCCCCAAATCTGCCTTCCATTCTTTTAAGGTTGGTAAATGAATGTCACTACAAACGGAGAGTTTAAAAACGTGTCCTGTGGTAGTGTTTGTGCTTTGGCTGAAAAGATCCATCAAATCCCTGACAAAGGAGTCTAAGAAACATGGGTAATTTTCATTTACTAATTCCAAGGAAACCACCCCAAGCCTAAAACAGAAAATTACCAAAAAATTGTACGTGGCGCATTACACACCTACATGGGACGCTATATTAATCATACTATAAATGTACACATTTGAATATATACATACAAATATAAAGTCCTAATCGCATGCAGCAATGCGCGACCTCACACATTGCAATTCGTTTCAAATCCTGAATCTTAGTTTTTTTCAGAACATTGGTAGCAATTTTATGACCCACAGCTTGGGCCGCGAAAAGATTAATTACCAACAGTACCCATGTTTCCGCTTATCCCAGATGCCAGTAACCAAATTCTCGCCCATGCTAATATCCCTCATGCATTTCACTTTCAAAAATAACATATCAGCACATTTTTCAAATAAACACAAGTTAATCATATGAAACAAAACGCACTCTAATTTTCTGCCCAATCTCATTTCCAATTTCCATTTCTGTTACAGATAAAACCTTGTAAAACTAAAACAGAAACACTACACAATCATAAACCAAGAAGCAATACAATTGGAATAAACACCGGCATCAATTACGTCATCATGTCATTTAGCGCTATTAACAGAAAATATTGAATCGTAATCGTAATCGTATTCTCGAGATTTCTACAGCGCTCAACGAAGCTAAGTCGCGGGAACCAGCTTATTCGCAGGCGCTCAGTCAAAACAAAATCGATAGGCAAAAGGGTCAGGCACTCAGACAGTCGGACGGCTTCTGTGGATGCTGTTTGAAATTGAAGCGAGAAGAGAGATAAGGGGAAGAGGAAGAATCAGGATAAGATTTCTGAAAAAGAAGTGTTTTCAGTCTTGAGTGAAAGACCTCAAAAGAAAATACTGAAGATTATGCATAACCGCCATCGCAAAAATGATAGATAAATGCGACGTGAATGACGACGACGACGATAACGACGATCTGTGTGGTTCAGTGAAGCTGTCGTGGCTTACTTCGAGAAGTCAGACTTAGAACGAATCTGTTGGGGACGGCGTTGGCCTCCGAGGACTGTGCATTGTCATTCATCGCATATGACATATAGACCAACAGATTCAGAATCCGGCGATCACGCCGAGGAGATGAGAGTCATATAGACCTACGGCGGAAATCGTTGATCGTAATCGTAATCTCGAAAATTTCTAAAGGGGTTGCCCAAAGATATCATGTGAAGAACAAAGTCTAGTTGCCAGAAGTCCAGACAGAGAGCTGTTACGATGGGTTGTGTAAGTATAGGTTAAGGAAAATGGGAAGTTAGCGTATTGGATGGGTCAGGGTAAGATTTTTGAAAAGGTGGGACTGATTGGAAAAGCGGAGGACGAAAAGATAGAGCGTTTGAAACAAAAGGATATGTGAACGACGGAAGGGATGGGGAACGGAGAATTTGCAAATTTCAGGAGAGAGATCGTTCCAGAGTCGAGGTGCAGTGTGATATATGGATCATCTAGAGAACTTATGATGCTTAGTTACTGGGGGACGGACAAAAGTGAGTAGAGAGGATAAACGGTAGAGCGGGGTGATTGGATGGTAAAGAGCTGACGAAAAAGAGTAGGTTGGGAGTATAGCAGAAAATCGTAGGTTAGAATCAAGAAATGCGTTCTGTGATTTTCAGCCAGTGAAAAAAACTAGGGCAAGAGAATTTGGGATGAGTTGAAAACATTTAATTTGAGTGGATTCAAGGTTAAGAAAAAGGGAATTACTGTTGTCAAGCTTGAAGTGGCCAATAGAGGTAGCGGTGGTAGATGCAGTTTTTAAATTGAGCACAGATCCACGCCTACAACTACTCTCTTAGCCGACAGACAAAATGCGTGCTAACAAATGCATTACTTACCAACTCACCTGCCTGCCTCCCTCCCTGCCTCCCTGCCTGCCTCTCTGCCTGCCTGTCTGCCTGCCTGCCTGCCTATCTGCCTGCCTGCCTGCCTGCCTGCCTGCCCTACTTACGTACTTACTTACTTACTTACTTAGATCAAGAATATGGTTAAACAGATGCACGAGAGATTAGAGATATGATTCGAAAACGAGAGACATTGGTCAAAGGTGATGCCAAGATTGTGCACAGGCGAATAGAGGTTAGATCATAGTGGAGGAATTAGGTGATAGGTATATGTAAGAGTCAGGATTTTTTATCTGAACTGGTAGACCTAGCTAAAACAACGAATTCAGTTTTTGCCGGGTTGAGTTCGATATCTGGTTGACAACAGCAAGCAACTGAATGATGAGTGACGAAAAGGAACTTGGAGAGGATAATATTATGAAGAGTTGGGTGCCATCAGTATAAAGATGGTGCTTGCAATGAAGACGATTCTATGAGATGGCTCAGAGGCGCAGTGTACAAAATAAACAAAAGAGGCCCTAGGACACCTCGAGGAACACCAAAACAGGGTTAAAGGAACTGTAGACTACATGTTTTTCAATAGCGACCGCATGGCCTCGACCCTACTCATTTTCAATGAATTTATCGGGTGAGATTCATCAACACCGCAGCCCGGTTGAATGGACGCCACGCCATTTAAGGTCCCCGTGTACGGACTGTACTAGCCCGAGATTTCAATCTCTGAAATATAGCCACGATCGGTATGCCTCTTCTATTCCCTTTTCTCTCTCTGGTCTTCTGACAGCCGGACTTAGTTCTTGACATAGCATCTTCGGACAACCCACTTACTTGACGCAGCGCTCGAGAATAAGCTGGTGCCCTGCGCTTAGCTTTTAAGTAGCGCTTAAGAAATTTCGAGTTTACGAATACGAATATGCGAGCCGGCATCCTCCCGCACAGAGGCGTCTTGACGCAGGCTTTAACCAATGTAGTTAACCAGGGTGTGAGAGGTTGCATACTTTGGTCATATTATGAGGAAAAATGGAGAGTCAGTTACTGAGGACAACAGACTGAAGATAGAAACATCTGGAGAAGGACGGTTCACAGTGCCGCCCAACTTCGGATCGAAGGTAGCTAACTTTAGATAAGACAAGGCAATTTTGTGACGTTTTATGCAAACACGATCAAATTATTAATCGCCATTGTGTGACGTTTTCTTAGACATAAAAATTAATAATCGCCATTGTATGGCGTTTTCTTTTAACACAATAAAATTAGGCCAATCGCCATTATGTGACGTTTTCATTTAACAGAATCAAATTAACAATCGCCATTGTGTGACGTTTTCTTAGACATATAAATTAATAATCGCCATTGTATGACGTTTTCTTTTAACACAATAAAATTAGGCCTAATAATCGCCATTATGTGACGTTTTCTTTCCAATAGCCATTATTAATTAATTTTTGTGTCTAGGAAAACGTCACACAATGGAATTCCCTATCATCTGTGCTTAAACATGTACCCACTGTGCAACAGTACAAAATGCATACAGCATCTAATACGCAGTTATGACACAAACAGACATAGCACCAATGTTTGTGTTTTTTGTTTTTATTTCGTATCTTGCTGTTTCTTAATTTGTGCACTAAAAACCCATTTGTTGTGCAATATAATTAAGTTTAGTGTTAATCGTTCGCTACTTTGTGTTTTTATTGTAAACAATTTTTTTCATGCAACACTGCGCTTACATGGAAAAAACTGATGTAACGTGTAACATGTTAAATGTACTGTCTTGAAATTTGTCCAAGATAATAGGTGACCCTGTTAGCGGGACTTATTGTCCTTTTGGTCTCACTTTTGGATGCCTATTAATGATTTTTCTCTCTCTGAGTGACTGTAATATCAATTGTTTTCTCTTTTGTGGTGTTCAATAAACGGTTGTCCATTCATTCAACATAATCAAATTATTAATCGCCACTGTGTGACGTTTTCCTTCCCACAAAAAATAATAATCGCAACTGTGTAAAGTTTTTGTATAAATAATCAAATGATAGTCGCCAATGTTGTGTGACGTTTTCCTAGACACAAAAAGTAATAATCGCAATTATGTGACGTTTTTCTTCAACATAATAAAATTAATAATCGCCATTATGTGAAGTTTTCTATAAACAATCAATTTTTCCTTCCCTAGATACAAAAATTAGTAATCGCCATTGTGTGACGTTTTGTTTAAACATAATAAAATTAATTGCCATTGTGTGACTTTTTCTGTAAACACAATCAAAATATTAATCGCCATTAATTATGTGACTTTTCCTAGACACAAAACTTAATAATCGCCATTGGTTACATTTTCTTTAAACACAATCAAATTATTAATCGCCAATGTGTGACGTAGCCATGATGTAATAAACACATATTGTGATTTCAGGTTCTAGTTCTCCATATATCATTTTTACTGACATAGTTGCTGTGAAATTCTCAAGAATTATACTAAACTCCAAAATACGAACATATATCGCCGATCCTAAAATCAGTGCATTGGTTGCCCATAGAAAGGCGAATAATCTTCAAGACTTGACTGATTGTATACAAGATTCAACACATTTCAGCCATCTTCAGTTTCTTCACTCTGTACTGACTTCCAAAGGTTGTCTCTACTATCCAGAATCTTCTGCTGTCTAAAGAAGACTATTCCGTGGACAAGTACAGCTCCCGGAAGGACGTGCTTTGGCTGTCGCTGGCCCTAGACTCTGCAGCTCTCTGTCGGCAAACGTTCGCTTTGCAGTCTGTTTTGACTTCCAGATCTCAAGTAAAAACTCACCTCTTCCCTGGCTTATTTAATATATACATCCATAGGCTGTCTCTGTGACTTCTGGCATTCCCTTGGCTTTGCGACCGGACTCACCATGGAATTTGGCTTAGACAATGATTTTGCTCAGCAGCGACCATCGACTGATGCCTTGAACATTATTAGAGTACCGCTATAGAAATTCTTAGATTAGATTAGATTACTGTACTCGCTTTAAAAATATTTTCAGTTAGAAGCCTGTTTCGCTTTCTTTGAAGCATTTCTCATTTTCGACCTAAGTTTCGTTTGTGATTGTTGAATTCGCACGATATGTACCACCTTCCACCTGCCATTATTCAAACGACGGGCGGCGGCTGTGTAGGAGGTCTTTGTTCTATCCGTGTCAATTAACGACAAAATGGAAGGCAACCACGGCGAAAAGAGACCCGCGACACAGCAGACAAGTCTTCTGGAAGGCGTGAAAGCGCTTCTGGTCGAAGTTGAAGGAGTGACGACGCCAGCGACCTTCGCAAAGGTAGAATAAACACCGCGTTGTTTTGCGATGCTTGATTATCATGACTATCACTCGTGATTGCCATAAATGTCGTTGCTGCAGACAGTCTCCGCCGTTTTATTTCCATCAAAGTTCAGTACTAGGCGTTCGTCTGACTAATGAGGCGTGAGGATTTGCTCGTTTAATTTTACGGGTTGTAAAGACTAAAATGAAAGTATATTGTAAACGAGTTTGTGTGAAAACGGTTCACGTATTATTGGTGCCATCTGGCGAATATGATGCTAGATGTATTCTTCTCAGGCCCACATTGCTAAATTCACTTGCGACCAGTGAGGCGTGACGATTCATCCTGTTTAGCTTATGGGCTAAGCACTGAAAACGAAAGTAAAAGTTTAACTTTTGGTGTAATCGGTTGGTTGTGCAAATGGTATTTGGCGAATAAGAGTCGAAATACGTTTGCTTTAGTTTACAGCAAAGACGGTTTGGGTTTATTTTATTTCTGTTTAAATTGTGCACTGTTTACTATGTGCATGCAGAACTTAAATTAAGTGTTAAGAAAAATTTTGTGGGTTTTAAGAAATTTACAAGAGCTTCATCTGTGTTCAACTGAAAAGCGTCCTGAGACCCAGTCAACATGGACATTAACATTTGAAGGGACCCACACCAGTCCTGTAAGGGTTCCATTTGAGAATATGGGCCTCACTTTGGCATGATGGCAGAAACATGTTTCAGGGTCCTGGTAACTGATTTCTAAGACTGAAAAGCTATTAGATTGTAATTATTTTTGCTTTTTACTGAGGTAGCTGAAGTATAGTTCTTAAGGATTTCACAGCAAATGTGCTATTAAAGATGATGCATGGAGGAACTAGAACCTGAAATTACAATATTTGTTTATTGCATCACGGCTCTTGTTTGTATGGTTGGATTTTATAATTGACAGTATAATTGTGACATTATGGCCAGCTGATTTTGAGCTTGCTTTGTACTTGGTAATAGTCACAGTTGAGAGTTTAAACCTCCTTGGCACCGTCATGGTGTCAAGACCTTGAACAAATACTGGGTATGCAGGTGCTTTGAGAAGTTGATAGATGCTTGTCATTAGAAATTAATTAGTGTTAAATACATATGGGAAATAAGTATTAATATGTAAAATAATGCACACTAGTTGGTAATAAACTTGTAATTATTTTTACAACAGGAAATCTAATCTTTCCATTTAAGTTTTTAAGAAAAGCTTGTAGCGTTTGTGGGTGTTCTGTTTTTCCACTAGTCTGGCAGTGTTTTGCCTTTAATTTGGAGGCCTTTGAGAGGCAGAAATGTGTAAAATTCAGGAGTTCCTGTTTAGTGTATTTCTGTTTCAAAATGTTGTCACATGTGAAAGTCAGCTAACTCCAATTGAATCTCATGAGGAGCCGGTTCTCTTTTTGAGCTGCAAGATGTGCAGAATGAGGAAATTTTCTTGAAAAAATTTGTTTTTCCCAAAAGATTGGCTTAACTGTAAAAGCTTGAACTTGATCATACATTTGTATAACAATTTGCTTTCCATTCTGTGAATCGAAGTTAAGTGTTTAGGCATTCACTACTATCCGTCAGATAGGCAAGACTACTGATAAATACAGGATTGGAGAGTTCAGGAACATCCTTGTTTTTAATTTTGTAAAAGCTTCAGCCTCTACATTATGTTTTGCCTTCGAGAGATCAACCTCCCCAACTCTTTCTGAGCACATTGCAGGACTCCATCAGTAGCCAAGGACACTACTTTATTTCAGGGTAATTCAGCCATTTCAATACAATACTCAAGCTTACTAAAAAACATCTCTACCTGTAGTCATGCTCTTTATTGGGATTAAATCCTGTAACTCTTCCATAATGTTTAAGTGGCAATTATCTCCTCAAAAAACTGCCAGTTGTACTGTGTCAGGGTACACATGCTGTCATCAATTGCTGTTGAAAATGCCTCACAATCTTTAGCTAGTTTTAGCATGTTTGTCTGCATAATCGTTGCTCATTCTGTAATTCTACTGGCAACTGTATTGGATAATAAGGTTAAGCTTTTGAACATTTTTCTCTTTTGGGGCACAAAATTTTGCTAGCTTTTAACAGGCATTCTTTTATGAATGGCCCTCTAGTGAAAGGACGCAACGACTGCTGTTATTTCACTGAGAACATAACTGGCTCTTAATGAAAATCTGTGCTAGCTATATTGATCAAAATGATTTGTTGCTCCTTACTAAATGATGGCTTCAGTTGATTAACTTTCGCTTTGTGAATTTTGCCACAGAATTTGTCATATTTGTTACAATGCATTGCATTCAGTTGATTAACTTTCGCTTTGTGAATTTTGCCACTGAATCCGTCATATTTGTTACGATGCGTTGTATCGGAATGTCGGCACACATTGTATTCCAATTACTGCATCATTATATTCATGGCAACTTCTTGTGTACAGATACAAACACAGGATATAGCCATTAACCTCAGTGGAAACATTTTTCTTCCCATGTCTTGAGGAAAATTCTTTTACTATCCTCTAGGTTACGCCTTTTCAATATCAGTGGCGTGCTCGGCATGATTGACAATAAAATTTAGTATTACAAAATACCTGTGGTGAGCACTTGCTGTGTAGCTCTTTAAAAGGTTTTGTAAAAGCAGAAGAATACACATGACAAATGTAGACCTTCAGTGAAGTTATGTAGCACAAAATTTTTATATTGAAACTGTTTAGCAAATAAAGCAATGGAAGCTTGATTTCTTGCCAAACTTTCCAGTAAGCTTAACAGAAAATTAAATTATTTAACTTATTTAACCATAAATTAAAAAAATTGTTTGCACAGCATCACAGGGCAAAAATCCTGAGCCATGGGCCAAATTTACCCACAGGATACAAGTGTGAGACAACTGCTTTAAGGGATGTTTGTGTACAGTGACCCTGTTTTATGTACTGTGTAGGATATCTTGGTTCCTTATGCAAAGGAGAATCTGAAGACTTTTCTTGAAGCTAACTTTGACAAAGAAGAAATTCAAACCAGCATAGGAAACATTCGAAAAAAGGTAGAAAGTGACTTTGTTGGTAAAAGTTTTTGAAATGAAATTGAATATACCATACTAAACCATATATCTAGGACTGTCTGTCAGCATTGGAAATCCATCATTTATCTGTTATGCAATGTGACAAAGTTTTCCATCAGTGAAATCTATACGTCTGAAACTCATGTACCGTTTCTGTAAAGTAACCTACTCCCGCGGTTGAAGACTAATCTGTGAGACTGTGGTCTTGTGTTGTCAGGTGGGAGAGCTTCGGAGAACTCCTCTGAGCTGCTCTGACCTGACCTCTCGAAGATGTACTGTATGAATTTGAATTGTGATTATTACTATTACTGCATCATGTACTACCAACTAGTAGAGTCATGTGTTGAAATGAAGCAGGGAGTAGTAATGTTGTCATTTATAGGTAATACTTTTTTATGTACTTAACATACATATATGGTTACCTGTGTGAAGGCAGTGGTGTGGCAGTGGAAAAATGGGAAGACATTATTATGTTCAGCAGGCTGTTCACAACTAATAATAGTCATTGCTGGTTATTATGTGTCATGCAGGCCTATTCAGCAGCACACTTGTGTTCTGGTCACAGGTTTGATTCTTCATATTGAAATATGCTGGGTTGTGGTTATGTAATGTGCTGGGGCAAGTTGTTTGGTCAAAGTTGGAAATGGAAGTCCTGAATTGATTGTATATAACACTTTAGAATATACCTCTGCTGCGTCAGGAGGTAGCCAGTGGCCATGCAGCCGGATATGAGTAACGTTTTCTTGAATATCACTTTTATTGGGGTCTTTAAACGCTGCATAAATGTTTTGTTAAATTGCTGTTGATTTTTTATTGTCTTGATTTTTTATTGTCTAGTTTGAAGTTTAAAGAGGTGTCCGTTGGTGGAATTCCATGGTCATGTTAATGCCTCAGCTGAACAAACGCTTAAACTCGGGACTACGCTTTTGATGAGTTTCTGTGGAGGTGTGTTACCTTCACCTTTATAGAGCCATGTAAACAAGTGTGTTACCTTCACCTTTTACCTTGTAAATTTTGCCATAGGGAGCTGAATTGAAGGAAGCAGGAGACAAAAGCGCGACTGTGATACCTGCTGCTGATGCTGCAAAAGATGAGGTGATTGACGCCATCATAGCACATGTAACTCCGAAACTTGATGACAGTTTAACAGATGATGCGTTAAGGTTGCTGCTGGAACAAGTTTGGGAGGATGGCTACAAATTGAACATAATACAAGGAGAGTAAGTTATGCATTAAGTATAGAGTATTGTCATATTGTAAATGTACCTTAAATGTTTCATTTGTCATACTGTATTTAGCAGTGTAAATTCTTTTACTGATCACTGACCAGTAATCTGATCTCGGGTTATATGATCCTTTTACCATATGCTTGATATGACTTCTGTGCTTACACAATTAGGCCTTTGTTGTCTGTAACTGAATTGAACTAATCCACTCATGAATGTAGTGTGACTGTTAAGTCTCAACAGTTAAGTCTTAACTGTTCAGTCTCACCAGTGAGCGTTACTCGTCTGGACTGATACCAGTCCAGACTGCAGGCACTTTGCAGATAGTGATCTTTGTCTGGCTTAGCTAGATTCTGGGTCAGCTAACAAAAACAGAAATAATTTCATCACTGAAGTGCTTTGTGGTATATTCGTTCATTCAGTGCATTTATACAATGCCCTTTCAAGATATGTACTCAGAAGGGCTCCCAGTCCAACCGTGGCGGAATGTTACAATTTCAAGTGTTGGTGAAAGGCATGTAGCATCCCTGGCCATGACACACATTCCAGGTAGATGGTCTTTCCTTCTCTGATATGGCCATTTCCAGCCTTCCAAAATATCAGTTGATTACAAACAAGTTGGTTCATGTTTCACATATTATTATTAATAACTCTAGAGTGCTGTTTACACCTTTACCACGCGCCTTGCTCATTTGTAATGTATGAATTATGATAAAACCGTGGTTGGACATGGATCCTAAGTTTCATTCATCTGTAGAACATGATGGCACCTCATTATAACATTGTACTTGCTTTCTGACTGAATATGTCGTGCTGTTGGTCATTATAAGTTTAAGCAGCTCACTAGATCGGCAGTGTTGTATTGCGTTGTACTTTATCATATTTACAACTCCTAGTAGTACTGAGAGGTTCCAGTGTACGTGTAGCAGCTGTTACCTTTTCATTTTTAATTTTCGGATGTCTTTATTAGCCTTGAGTGGGGCACTTTATCGTACATTTTCTTGTGCATATATCTACCTGTGGGGCATGATAGCCATTTGGTTAGAGCGCTCGGCTTGTAACATGGAGAGTACGGGTTCAAGCCTCCTGTATGATGGTTATGCAGGACCTTTCAGCAAGCTCTTTGCCCACAGTTGCTCAGCACTATCAGTTGATGCTTAGTCATTAGACAGTGGTGCTTAATAAATGCAGAATTATCAAACATATTCTGCATCTGACCAACTAATTGATCAAAAATGACATGCTAAAGAAATATGCGGCCATCTGGGCCACATACACATGAACGAATCTTAAATTAGTGTTGCTGTTCACTGAGTTGTGCAGAAATGCTTGTACCTGAAATAGTCTTGGCTTATTGACCCAGAAAAGTAAAAAATGAATTTTTGGATTTACTGTTTTTTCATTACAGGGTTTACGATGATGTGGCGCCACTGTTTCAGATGCTTGTTGGAGATGGTGTAAAGATATTCTCCCTCTCGGTTGATAGTAGCAAGTCTCAAAAACTCCTCTTCAGTTTCTCAAATCAAGGCGACATTCTTGAAGTAATTCCAGTGGTTGTTTATATTTGATTGGTTGAATTATAAACTGAATGATGCCTAGCATGTGTAGGAATAAGCAGGAGATCCGAAAACTTGGCTCCTGAACAGCAGCAGATGTTGAAAGAACATTCCTCTGACACTCTTAATTCTATCCGATTTACCCACCTTCCATACAGTTTAACGCTTTATTTATTACTGATGCTCTGTTTTATTTGTGTTTTGGTCAGCTGCAGTGGTTTAGCTAAGCACAGAAATAGTTTGGTAGATGTGAAAGAAAAGAAAGTGATGGTTATTGTTGGTGTTAGTAACAATGTTGTAATTATTGTTAATAATTATTATTAATTTCCCTCTGGCCAGCAGTTTGCCCAACTTACCAAACAATTTGGAGTTTCTGTGCCTTTTCATGAACTGGTCTTCATCTATGGAATTCACTGCCTTTGGGTATGTAGGACCCTTCTCTTTCTCTTGTCTCATTTGGCAAGCTACCGAAGACATTGTCTTCCAGCTACCTGTGCTTTTGAGGTGAATTCATAAATTAGCGTGATTTAAGTGTCGGTTAAATGATACTAGCAGTAATATCTCAGTTATCTATCTTATTTAAGAAACACATGTAAATGAGTTACTGTTAATTAGAAATATTGACCAGGTCTTGTATCAGCGTGTAGCTTTCCGCCTAGATTCTGTTGCACTGTTCCTGTTAGCTTATTTCTGTTTCTGTGATATCGTTGTGAGTATAATGGATTGTACTACATTACTCAAAGTTGGGCTTTGGTTATGTTCAGTTCTTTTCAGGGCAGTTTGAACCATGCCATGGTGATCGATCTAAAGAGGGTTTCGTACAATTGGCCGAAGCGATGGAACATCCATCTTCCGAAGTTCTGTACCTCTGTCACAGCGTTGCTGGTAAGGTGTTCTTGAACAGGATTAGACATACTTTACTGTGAAAACTAGTCTATTTGTCTTTGCACAATTCCCTTCCAGTCTGATTATTTTCATTCTTGCTTGCCTTTTTGTAAGCATTTTAGCACCTTTGTGTGGTTCTGACACTGTATAAATAGTCAGATGCATCCACAGATACAGTTGCCTGTAAACATTTCCTGCAACAGTTCTTACAATAGTAATAGTATTACATGTGATAATTTTCATTGTTTTATTGTATAACTTGAAGGTTTTGCATGATGGCAGTGTGCATATTGTTAAGACCAAGTGTTGCCTGGTCTGTATTTGACAGATGCCAGAGCTGCACATTCAGCTGGCTTTAAAACGTGTGTTGTGATTCGTGAAACGAGTGATCCCTCGATCGAGGACCAGTTAAATGACTGTAACGTCGTCTACAGTCTGGAAGAACTGTGGGATGAATACAGCAGCCGCGACGTTCCCCTCAAGCGCCTCCATCCCGATTACTATGGCGAATATTCAACAGACGGGGCAACAAACGACAGTGAGGTGGTAACCGGAGGTGAAGAAGTCCCTGATGAGCAGTATGGCCACAGTTACGACAAGCCATCTGAGGGTGAAGGTGAAGAAGAAAATGGAGATTCTCAGGATGCCTAGGTCGGTTTCTTTAACAACTGTTTGTAAGGAAAACATGATCAAGTTACAGGAACTGTTTGTCCTTAACATTAGTTTGTTAGTTGTCTATCCTATTCTGGTGTCTGTAGTATGTGACAGGTAGCATTTGGAAAGGCTAAGGAAGATGGCAAGCATAATGTAACGTGTGTAAAATTTATTTAGTACTCGTTCTAGATGAAGACATAATGAAAATCACCTCAGGTTGGAGCTGGATGATGCTGATTTGGGAAGAGACATTTGGCTACAACTGATCAATTTGGTAAAACCGCAACCAGAGCCTAGACAAAAAAGTGTAGCTAAACGTGAAAGGAGAGCACTGTTCATTGTGTAGTTTTAAAGACCAGAAGTGTTTCGTGAATTATTGCACGACTCTTAATACGAGGAAGTCTTGTGAAACTCGTAGTATTTACTGAACCCGAATAATCTACAGATAAATTAAACAGTTAAATCTGTTGAATTGTTTGAGAAAGATTCTTCTGAATGTTGCTCTTAGCTCGTAGATGGCCGTGTCTTGAACAGTGGCTAACCAGTTGATATTGAGAAATCTGACCATGTTGTTGAATCCTGTATCTTGTGTGAATTTTCTGCATTAAATAGAACATTAGAGAAGACATGAGCAACAATTGTCTTACATACAAAAGTTAATATACAAAGCAAGTTGAGTCTAGTTGTGCAGATTAACACATTGACTACTTGAGTCTGGTTTTCCTGAGTAATGTAATCTACAAAGGCTGGTTGAACTTACGAAATGAATGAGTTGTAGGAACAGAAACTTATTTCCTTGTCTTCTTCTTTGCTCAGTGCTTTACTAGAGTAAACATGTTATTGCTAACCCCTCTTTCTGTTGGCCTTTCATGCTTAAAATTGGAGCAAATAATGGCAGCTAATCCCTGTGCATGTCAGATTAATCATATACAGTATACAGTATATATATATATTTATAATTTATTGTTTTTAGCGTGTAATAGAGGAAGTGCTTTGCATAGTTTATGACTAATCAGAATTTTATGTGTTATGTGTAGTATTGACTAGGTTGTGTTGGTTGGACCAATGTACACTACTTTGAACGACTGTAGAAATTGGTAACGTTGTGTATAGAGAATAGGTTTGTGAGCCTGAAAGTAACGTGAAATCAAGGAATTGGAAAGCATTGTTCTAAACATGAAAGGAAATGTGTTGTTTGATCTCGTTTGTTTTGCTACGTAGACAGCAGTCTGTGGTTTTTTGGTTGACATAATATGCCGGCTGTTTGTCTGCCGTTTGTAAATGAGTATAGACTGCAAGGCGTTTGTTAGATCAGGAGGCATTTAATTGTGAAGTAGAACCTTTTGTTTTGATTTTAAACCATGTATTTGGATTTTACACCATTTACTCGGATTGCTTAATGTTTTTGTTCAGTTGTTGGTGATTTGGATTGTAAGGCGCATGTGTTTTTAGCCTAGGGAAAAGAAGTTCGGGTTGGCTTAAATGAAGGACGTTCTTGCCCTAAAACACCTGTGTCGTGTTTTATTGAAGTGGTGCTACAAGGTTATGAACCGATATTCTGTTGCCGAGACATAGTACATGTGTTCTGATACCCAGAACGTTGTTGGTATCTTGCTTAACGCATTGGCCAATAAATGTTGTACTGTTGTACTTGGATTGTTCTATTGCAGTGTGTTAGGAACACTTTAGTGCTTCAAACAATTTGTTAAATACTGTTGAAGTTCACTTTCTAGTGGTTTGAGACTGGAATAAAGGACACATTGTTCCTGGGCAGTTACTTTCTGTTGGAGTTAAACTTGCTATGGTACAATAACAAATTACATCTGGACAGCTCTGTTGTTTTTATCATGGATTTAAGTTTTATCCCGATGTGCTTATTGATTCAGCTGTAGCTATTCACTGCAAAAACACATAACATGAAAATATGTATCATGAAATATGGGTTTACAAGAAAAGGGGCCTGGTCCTTTCCAGCATCAATGGTTTTTATTGTAAAGAAGTTCCTTTATCATGAAACTGATGACACAAAAATGTCACTTAACAAGAAAAATTTATCGATCCCATGGAAGAAAATGCAATGGAGATCCTTGAATAGCATGAAATGCTGATTTATTTTCAACATCTGGCTCTGCTCCTTCGGCCTAAAACGGTCGTATTTTGTTTCAAGTTGCAATTTTGCGGCTGTGGGCTGTTGAGACATTCTTTACAGTGCTGTGACAGTTTTACCTACACTATTCATAACCTCGTATGCTCACAGCATCAGTGATGACCTCTGCAGTCATAAAGAAAATACTTTAGTGTAGAACAGAATATTAAATGTAGCTTTTATAATTAAATGTACTACGTACACAGAGATATTTGCCTTCTGTTATAGCCGATGTCAACCGATTGTAATGTAAATCTCTGAAAGTTTTCAGTGCCACACAAAAGCTGTGTCAAGGAGACTAGCTTATTCACTGGCACTGTATCAAATCAAGTCTGCAAGAACCATGTTGTTTGGTTAGCTTTGGGTGCCAGATCAGAATCCAAGGGAGTCGAGCTGGGGAGACAACATGGTGCTATGGTGGAAATCGTTGGTGATGGTGGTCACGGGATGGCGCAGAGCGGAAGCAGGATAGGACGACTTCACAAGATCTGTTTTCAGTCTTGAGCGAAAAGCTGCAGGAGATAAGGAAAGCGGAGGAGTGCCAAGATTCATGGATGAGAAAGGGGATGAGTGAACTGGTGGCACGGGTCTTTTGTTCCAAGGAGCTGGCGCCGTGTAGGTTAAGGAGCTGTTGCAGAATTTCAGAGATGAGGAGACTGGAGGCCAAGGTAGAGAAAGCTGTAAGGAAGAATGAGTAGATCTGGGTGGTTGAGTAGTGAATAGAAGGAAAATGTAAGAGGGTTGAGAAGTTTGAAGGGCACTGTAGGCAATCATTCAATATGGATAAATCAACACTTCTGAGGCCATGGTTTTGAATTGTGGCGTTCAACACGGTTCTATACTGGACCCACTTCTGTTTACATTATATACCACTCCACTTGGTTCACTCTTACTGATTGCTTTCTTGACTACCTTTTATATGTTGATGATACTCAACTCTTCCTTTCATTTGATAGTTCCACATCTGATCTGGCCCTCCAACTAATTGCTTCTGTTTTTGAAGATTTTAAGTCTTGGATGGCTAGTAATAAAACTTCTGTATCATTCTAAAACTGAATATCTTCTAGGTACAAGCCAACAACTACTACCCAGCTTCTCCACCAGACTTTGATTGCCTTGCATCGGTTCAGTTGAGTGGCTTGCTTATTACTCACACGGAACGTGCACGGAGTTTAGCTGTAGTGTTTGACTCCACAGTGTCACTTTCTAGCCATGTTCTGACCATATGCAGATCAGCCCAATTTCACCTATGAGATATTCATAATATCAGACCTAATTTACCTCAAACTCTTAATCCAGCTAGCTAATGCATTGGTTTCCAGCAGACTTGACTAAAAATATTGTAACTCTGAAGTCTGTATTATTTGCCAGTGGTCTCACTGGTTCGGGTCTGGAGCGCTTCTGATGAGTCTATTCTTGAAGTGGCGCTTTATAAATGTCAGATTACAATTACAATTACAACTCGCTTCTTATTGGTATCACTAAGGGAGATTTGTTATTGCCAGAGCCACAACAGACTCCTAAATATTAAGCATATTAAGCCAATTTTACATTACTTGTACTGGCTGCCCACTGAGAAAAGAATTCATTTCGAAATCTGTGTTATAGTTCATAAAGCGCTACATTTAAATCAGCCGACCTATTTACATTCCATGCTCACCCCTCACACTAACAGATATTGCACTCGATCAATGGACACCGTGACTCTTGCCCCATACCCAAGTAGAGTTGGGCTCATGAGCCTTCTCAGAAGCCGGTCCAAAGATTTGGAATTCACTGCCCGTCTCATTTCGTTCTGTCAATTCGCTGTCATTCAGGTCTAAACTCAAGGCTCCTTTCTTTCAACTTTCTTACCCACCACAGCCTGGCTTCTGAATTTTCTGACCTATTGGAATTCGACCCAGCTTCTCCACCAGACTGATTCTGAACTGCAATTTTGACTTGAAGTGACCATTGACTGATGCCATTGTGATAATGGCACAATAGAAATCTTAAGATTAGATTATATTAGAAGAGATAGAATTTTGTAGTGGATGTGCTGAGTTGTTACAGATCTTTTTCCAATCTCTTCACATGCCCGTTTTCTGTAGCACAGAAAAATCCTGTTAACAAGTGAGCGCTGTCCTTGCACCGTCCTTCATGCCAGAGGACATTGTTTTCTTATGGATATAGATGGAGTTTACTGGCTAATTAAGAGCATCACCTGCATAAAAGCCTTGAACCATCCTTCTGGAACAGTCTTCCACTACAATACATACTGTTCTGCCACAGACAGCTCAAGCAGCATTTTCAACTTATCTTTGAAGCTGTACCTTTTACAAGCGCCATATAAAAACCCAGATTCATGCATATGTATAGGCACATATATTCCACTGTCTGAGGTACTCAAAACAGAAACTGCAATTAATTTACAATTTTCAAATTAACAGTATTGACACAACTTCAAGCCATCTACAAGAATGACAAAAGACACAAGAATAAAGCTATACACTGAAACGTCAGACTAAGAATATAACTTGGCTAAATGTTATTTACACAACAACATTCAAATGCATAACACAATGTGCTCTTTATGTTTAATATGCTCTTCACCAAACGTAAAACTGTTAAAATACCATGAAAGACCATGCAAAGATTAGATTTCAAGAGCTGCTGAAGTATTCAGCTTCAAGTATGCATGCAAACATAGCAAATGTTGTGTTCACAGAACAGGATAAACCCACAACAGTTTATACTCTGCTTGTACAACATGTTTCGTACCATACCCAAATGAGCTCTACATAAATCTAACTACATAAATCTACATATTTACAGCACAGCTTAGACTAGACTGCAGTCCAAGATGGCCAGCAGAACAGCACAAGCCACTTGTTGGAAGCCCACGAGCTTTGATTTTCACAATATAATGTCAGCATTTGGGATGTTGTGGCAAGTCAAATTTCTGGATACAATGACAGTTGACAAGAGGTATTCAAGTACAGTTTGAGGCATGCTAGTCGCGACTATTTAGAGGGAAATCTTATTTCTAGGAAAATCTATAAAACAGCTTCTGCGTTGACCTTCATTTGCTTCTGCATATCAACACCCTGTTTCACATCAAACCAGTTAAAGATAACATTTTAAAACATTTCTGTATTTCCTTAAAAGATTACCAATGCAACAAACAATATTACGAAATGGTGGCAAATACAATGAATGCTTTGAAGTAGAGATAAATGTCCATTATAGGCTTTGGCTTCACAACTGATGGGAAGGAAAATAAACTAATGTCAAGTTAGCCTGTTCGATGTGAACCCCACCTAGCATCAGATTCAGGGCGGCATAACAGACATACATCTCCCAAGCTTAACTATCTGACCTTTTTCCTTCCCCAATGCACCACAGACCCACAGTCTCTTCACTCCTTTAACTTCAGATCCATGCCATTTTATCCCAGTGTCAGAATTTCTTCTACCAGCTGTATAACAAATTTGAGGCTAACTCTACCATAACAGAATGTACACTCTAACTTAAAAAGTCTAAACAACATGAGGTAAACTTCCTGCTTCTTGTGCCTGAAAAACGGCAGGCACCCATATTAAATTAAACACCCATATACATTACACATCACAAACATTCAAACTGGTGTACAAAAGCCACCGATGCAATGAATAATAAATAACCCTTCACTTTTGCAGCCATTGCTCTCCCTAAATTTTTAACATCAGTACCAGTAAACATCAAACACTCCTAACTCTGTAAAAAGACAAACTATTACTTTATATTTAATTACAGTGCTAAAACTGATACAGATGCAGTCTTCTGTACCAAGACACAAATTTTATGTTTTGTTTACAAAGTAATACAGCAATGATTTCCAGTTGCAAAGAATCAATGTCACAAAATGTGACAGGGATGGCCTTTCTAGAAAAGACAGACAGATAGGACCGGGCAAAAACATGAGCACACATTTCAAAAACACTTTACTTCAAATTAAGTTATGATTGGCTGGTAAAAACTAACAACTTTTTGGCTATATGAATTTTTAAAAATCACCTTTCCAAAAACTAAATAAAGATATTATCTCCTACCTGGATTGATTTTATGTCATAAAAAATAAAACTAAGTCGATCAATGTTGTCTGCCCACTTGAGATGCCTACTTCATTACATTTTTAAATTGATCTAGTCATTGAAAACACAATTAAACTCCCACAACAGAACAATAACTCCAGATATTTTAAAAATATAAGTTCTTGCAAGAAACAGCTGAAGGGATTTTGTGCATAAGCCTTCAACAATAAAAATGGATTGGTTTTATTTCAACAACACATCAGTGTCTGCAGTTATATGGCCATTGCGATACCAGAATTAGTATAGCATGCATGATTATATACTTATAATGCATTTTTAATGTGAAAATAACCAAATAAAAGCAACTGGCTGATCAAAGGGAACCCTTCAAAAACAAAATTTAGTGTGTGTGTGTGTGTGTGTTTGTGTGTGATATAAAAATAATTATAAAATAAAAAATAATAATAATAATAAATAAACACCAACATCCCAAACGCTCTCTGCATAAATGACAGATGCACAAAATTATTTATTTATAAATATTTATTTTGTACGTACATTAGTACACAAACTGGTACATATATGCATACACATCAGTAAATTTACATATCCATACAAACATAATGAAACAATGTATAGTTAATGCATGTAGTAGTGTTTCCTTTTCTGTTGACCCTTGTGTTTACCAGTATAACATTAATATCAATTAATAAAACATGTTTTGCAGAACAAATCATTACATTACTCACAACAGCATGCAGATGAATCAGGTGTACCACTAAAAAGTATTTAGCCTGATAGTGTTGTGTTTCTCAATTCAGCAGCACAAGATGGCAAGTTAAGGTAATTGCTGATTTAGTATAGGCCTCTTCCAACAATAGTCCTCAGCGATACATGGTTGAACATTGGAAGGAAGGTGCTTTATAACAGATATTGGATTCTAGAACAGGGTTGTGGTTATGTAGTAACAGAAAATGGCAGATTTTTATCTGTGTTAACTGGGAATGTGGGCATTTCAGCTGGGAAGTGAATGACAAAACTAGGAACTATGCCTGTCCGCACATAGTTGCAAGAGAAGACCAACTCTCATGCTGAGGTGCGACTGGTGCAGATGTTTCAAAGGCTCATCAAGAAGAAAGCCTTCCAAGGCTGGTGCAGATGTTTTCAAAGGTTTTTCAAGAAGGAATCCTTCCTAACTCTGATCCTGAGGTTGTTGGATCTTTCAGCTCGAGTACAGACAAGGCATTTGGACAACTTTTTGCCACACATTTGTAAATTGCATGACAACCAATTGTCACATGAACTTTCACGTGACATGTCGAGACTGAAACCCTGGATGCAGAGTTGAAATGAATGAAGTCTGTCATAAAGTCAGGAGACAGAGAAGTTGCTAGAACTTCCCCTTCAAATTTCAGAGTCTGAAGAAATACACAGGATATTTAGCAGCTGAGATAGAACGACTGTATAAAATATGGACCTAGATATCAGGAGTTTAAATGTTGCCTTTTAAATATAAATCCTTCCTTATAATCACATTAACTTCATGTACCAGTGTCACTTTATAAATCTGCTTTTACAAAACAAACGAGAGCAAAAAATTTAAAATCAAACCAAACAAATTCAACTGTACGGGTTGATTGCTTGCACCCAACTGGATGAGTAACAATCTTCCAAGGCATTAGCACCATAAGTAAATATTACAGCTTGACATAAACTTATAAATAATCGATTACACAAATCAGACATGTACAAATGACAACACACACAACGCTGGTTAATGCCACAGTTACTGCTACTTTTAAAATGCTTAACTTTGGTTTCATTTTCCATTAGACATACTTAATACCAGACCTCCAGTGTTCAAGTTCAGAGTGCATAGGAAGACAAACAAACACTATGGTATTTCAAGCAGAACAGCACCACAGTTTCAAGACACAATGCAAGCCATTTCAACTACTCAGGCATACCTAATACCACAACAGCTGATCTGACCAGGCCGAAATTAGCTTCACCTAACACTGCCAGTAATGTTATGCTACTTAGAAAAGTAAAACTACTTAAAAAGCTAAGCTAATAAGACTGCCAGTAATCATCTCAACAACTCTCTAACTACCGTTAGATTTAAAGTACACACCAAATAAATAAAAACACTTTATCACTAATTAGAAAGACCATTAGAATGACCATTTGAAGAATGGTGCAAACCATATTAAAGCATCTACTCTTGCACAGCATGTACGAGCATCCCACACATATTATATGTTAACAATTTAAGTACTGGTGATGGAGGTATTTCTGGAATCCCAATTCCCACCAGCCTCCTCCCTTCAACAATCTGTTTGGCCCTTGGCGCAACAATAGGCAATAGGCCTAAAGACGCTGTCAAGTCAAAACTTACAGCAGTAAAGACATGGCAACTTGAAGTAGCACATTACTATTATCACTACAATTGTTCATTATTATTTCTGCATTTGTTTAGCACCACTGTCTAATGATGACGTTGCTAACCAATGCTGCATGAAGGACTTGCTCAAAGCCCATGTACAGTGATCGCTTTATGAGAGGCTTGAACCTGCACTATACACATTACAAGATAAACGCTCAACCAATCGGATACCATGTCACATAATAATAATGCAAAGACTGTGAAGAAGTTAGGGACCAAATTATAATGGTATTCATAGCCACGGTAAGAAGGAAGGAAGCGGTTTGCTTTGAAATCCCACACAGGACACATAAGAACAAATCCTTAAAATGTTTCTAAAATATGCTTCGATTCCAAGTGAACAACAATATCCAAAGAATGTAAAGATAAAACATGTATTAAATGTCTGAGCTGTGCTGTGGCTAACAAAACGAAGCTAACAAAGGACACTTCGGATGAAACATGGCCAATCACCAAACGGTACCGAAAGACATCTTGGTCAACAGCTAACTAGGTCACTCCATTCCATGTATGGCGGCATGAGTGCTTGGTGCAATGATGTACTTACAGCATTTTTAGCAATCACTTGCCTAGTTTCACAAAAATACTATCTGTTCACAGTCATTAGGGCAGTTTTTCATCACACGTGAACTGATATTTTAAAACCTTAAATATGTAATAGTCATTTTCAAGTGCATCCAGCAAATGCGTACAGGACAACTTAAGTAACAAAGGAAGCAAATTCTCTTCCAAATTCAGCAAATTCCTCAGCCATATCTCTTCAGAAGCTCGAACTTTCCGACTCGGCCAACAACCCCTTTGAGCCGAGTCGAAGGTTGTGCTCACAGCGACAACCCTGGGTCCGGCAGCAGCTGTTGTAACAGGAAGTACATGCACGGCCAAGGCAACACATCGGCCAGTAGCAGCAGAGACACGGAAGGCAGAGGGACAGAAGGCCCATCGCCGTCCATCTAGCACAGCAGTGAGGCTGGTCACAGCCACCACACGGATCATCGGAACAGTCAGCATCCTCTGATGGGCGGCAGTGGTAGAAGATTGCGCGTGCAATACACATACACGTACACCAGTCTATGGCCGACTTGATGCTGCATTCCTGCTGGTTGATCCAATGTCGTGGCAGCTCGTGCCACTCCATACACTTTCTGCAACGACACTGGCCACACCTTGAACATATGATTCCATCTTTACATGTGCTCTCGTATCTCTGCGAAATACCCAGTTTTGTTTGGACTGCCTCCGATTTTGTCGCCTTATCTTGACTGTGCTGATATTGTGCACTGCTGCTCTCTGTGTTAACTTTTGGCCCCTGCAGGTTAAACGAGGTCAGTTCATGATCCACTTGCGAGGTAACAATCGGGCCGAGTGTAGGACCGTCAACATACTCATTGGTGCGTCTCGGAGGATTTGAAATAGCATCTAAGTGCAGATTCAATGATGGTGAGCGAATAGGCCAGAGGGATAGCCGCACAACATGTTCAGCCAGTGATGACTGAGAACTCTCGGCATCCAAATCTGCTTCATCTATGACAGTAGTGGGACGGCCTCTCTCTAGGATTATCCTTGAATTTAGCTGGGGCACTGGAGCTGGAAGGACAATCTTGCTGATGACTAGTGACTCAGGTGTAGCCTCCGAGAGTAGTAATGCAGGTGGTACTGGTTTTGGCCTTGGTATAAGTGGTTTTGGGTGCAAGTGAATTCCAGCCAGTTGCGTTTCTATCTTTAACCTCGGCTCAAGGGCTGGTCGCCTCGATGTAGCTAGTTCAGATGTGCCGACTGGCTGATGTATGACTGGAGCTCTTCGTGGCACAGGAGGAGGACCGTCACCTGCAACAACATTCCGTGCATCTTTGGCTTCTTGATTACGGGGCTTCAATATTGGCGGAATTGGAGGAAGTGTGACATCACTGAAAGACGGCATCGATATGCCACTTTCCAGATTACCAGTTTGCTGGTCACTGGAATCATCTGTGAAATGCACAGGCAGCTGCTGAGGATGATAAGTCATGGCATCTTCAGTCAATTTCACAAAGTCTGTGACATAGGGTCTAGCAACATAAAAAAACAATTTTAAAAAGCTGTCAATACATTGACAAATCTGTGTTTTGCTCAGGAGGTGTGCAATAGGCTGGTTGTAAGCATGCTGGACAGTAGGTCAATCCAGAGGTTGAGGGTGCAAATCCACCAGAAAACAGAGGGTTCAAAGTTTATGCTCCACTGGCATCCCCTAGCAACAGCTACAAAATGGGTAGTACACTGACTGTGCTATTTGTAATTGTAAATTTGTATAGCAACACTTCACAAGAAACTAACCATAGGTGCTATGTTCTCTTTCACAGCAAAATCTGCATTCCACATAAAAGGTAACTAAGGCCAGTACCATCATCTGACCTAATCTAATCTAATCCAATATAATATGACTTCCATGGCTTGCCAAACCCAAGCTTAAGAATGACTTTCTTTTTGACAATCCTTTGAAACATCTGCACAAGGCCACACCTGAGCAAAAGAGCCGCTCATATCTTGCAGTTAATGTGCTGAACAGGCTTAGTTCCTGTTTGTCAATCCATCCCCAGCTGATGTGCACGCATTCCCTGCCGATAAAATTTCGTCATTTCTGTTGCTACATAAACCCAACACCGTGCTATAATTTTACGGTTGGCATAAAACAATTTTCGTACCAGGTTCCACCACTGATCAATTCAATCCTTTGTCCGAATTTCAAACACCTTCAATGCATTACTGTATTCGGCATCATCAAATCCCATTTTACTGCCTTCTGTGTTGTGTAGGGTTAATTCCTCCAGGAGCCCAACGGGCACACCCATACCCACGTGACCCCTGACCACGTGATCCATCTGCAGTCCAAATGAATGGAGACCAGTCCACCATATTTATGAATGAAACTGTCCTCGATTCAAACTCACCGATTATGCGATCCCATCACCTCTCGTCCACTGTCTCTGCCATCTGCAGAGATTTCCCTCCTTAGATCCGGTTAAATGCAGGCCAAGTTTTTCGAGAAAATCGAGTTTTTAAATGGTCAAAGCTTCGCCACATAACCCCACTCGCCATACACAGTGTAATCAGTATTTTTTGTATCTTTGATGTAGACGGACGTACAGACCGACACCCTGTCTTTCCTCATTGCTGCCGAATGGTATCGACCATAATTAAGCGCAACGAGCATTTGGTCCATAAACATTATCCAATTTCAGGGGGGTTAGGTTAAGACTGATGCGCAATAAGTTTTAGTGTTCGGCCATTCGCTAGAGACGCTGCTTTAACGACACAAGATAATCACATTTTGCAAAAAGATTTAAAATTTGAGTTCTCATAAATTCATCGCAAATTCGCACTTCTAAATTATATTTAGTAATAATAGTTTTGCACATATTATAACTCTCTTCAGACCGCTGTTTTCAGAATTGTGTTCATATACTGAACATGAGGCCCTAGGTCGTGGCTTATTTCAGAGATTTAAATCTCGGGCTAGTACGGTCCGTGCACGGGGACCTTAAATGGCGTGGCGCCCATTCAAACGGGTAGCGGTGGTGAAGGATCTCACCCGATAAATTCATTGCAGAATGAGCAGGGTCGAGGCCATACGGTCGCTATATAAAACCTATACATTTACATTTAAATTTATGCAAAGCGGTAACGGTGGTCGTATAGTGGTTAGTACGCCTTGTAGTGGCTGAGATAAACCAGGTTCGCAATCTGATCAGGGTATGTAAATTTGCGTATTATTAACAACTTATCCCGAATATATCTCTCAACTGATACCCTAATAAGTTTGTTTCTGCCATCTCTCACCAATAGCCTTATCAAATATGCCATCTCTCATCAACAGTCTTGCCTTTGCCCTCTTGTTATTTCAGCAGCTTTCGATACCTTTGATCACAGTATCTTCTGTCATAGTCTTTGAGCTTGGTTCGGTTCAACGACACTGTTCTTCTGTGGATCCTATCTCTTCTCCCGCTATTTCTCCGTTAAACATCTGACACCTTATCCCAGCAATGCCCTCTCACTTGGGCAGTTCCACACGGCTCTGTTCTTGGACCTCTTCTATTCATCGTCTATACAACCCCACTCTGATCGGCTCACTCATTGAACACAACCTCAGTTGACCATCACTTCTATGCTGACGACACTCAACTATTTATCTCTCCGAACTGTTTCACTGACACGTCTTCGTCTGGTTATCCAAATCTGCTCCTGGAAGAGACTAATCTGTGCTTGAACTCATCTGAAACCGAACTCATAGGCCTACTTATTGGTCTGCTTGACCAGCTCAAGAAAATTTCCGATTTCTTCATATCACTCACCCTGGACTCTGCCTCCACCCAAACCTTTATTACTCATTCTTATGTCTTCGGTGTGATTTTCGACCAAAAGCCTCACCTTGTCTGAAAATTTCAACCATCTTTCCCACTCTCGCTTCATGCTTAGGCTATCCGTGACCTTCGCAGAATCCGCCTTAAGCTTGACTTCAAAACTGCTTCTACCACCGCCACATCCAAAGTCCATGCTACACTATATGTAGGCTGCCACAATTCACTTTACCTGAACATAGACACCATCCAAATAAATCGGCTTCGAGCTATCAAAAATGCCTTCGCTCGTGCTTTCACAAAATCCGCCAACAACATTACATCACTTCTGTTCTCAAATCACTTCACTGGCTTAAAATAGCCTACTGAGCAAACAGAGTGCAAAATCCTATCACTTAACTAGAGTGCACTCCAAATCTTCTTATATTCGTCAGTTTTTTTTATAATAGGCTACAACCATTCTGTTCAAACCATTCACCTTCCGCCCTAACACTTCTCCGCTTTCCCTTCACCTTATCCTTGAAATTTGGAAGTCACTCCATGATCATAGATACTCCACCCCTCTAGAATAATCTCCCGCCAGAATTAAGACAATAACCTGACCCATCATACGAACTCACCAACACTGCACCTCTTACAGTCTCTGTGAAAGTCTTTCACTGAAAACTGAAAGGACTCCTCTTCCATGTATCGAATCGTGATCCCTCCTCTTCTCTCACCTCTTGGTCCCTCCAGTTGGAAACAGAATCCATAGTAGCCGTCTGACTGTCTACCTGCTTGACCTTTGGATCTGGACCTGGAACCGAATTTGACTCTATTCTGCCTAACAGTCTTGTTTTGACTGAGCGCCTGTGAATGAGCAGGTTCCTAACGACTTAGCTTTCTTTGGGCGCTGAGATTACGATTACAATTATAATTAGGCTATTTAAAATAAATATTTTATTGTCGTTTGATTCCTTTCCTAATCACATGATCGACGCATGACCGATGTTGTTACCGATCTAAATTTGAATTAAATATTTTACTAAGTACTTTACTGTCTTGCCTGATCAACTCTTTTATTGTAATGTATTATTTTATTGTAGGCCTGCTAATAATTATTCTAGGGGCTGTAATTGTCATTTGCGGAATTGGCTTTATTATTATCATCATCGTATGTTCGGACGTCTACCATGTTGGAGTCAGCGTTCTGGAGTAATCTTGTTATGGTGTTCAGTGTCCCATGGGATCGCCATGCATCGGTCTTTAAAATATAACAGTTACATGTAGGCCAAGTTTCTGTGTGTTCAAGAAGAATGGCCTATATTAAAGGTTAAGGTAAAGGTTCCTCGTGCTTGCAATCGAGTTTCGGGGCCGGAGCTGATCCCCGTGTTAGACCATCAGCCCGTAGGTGGCATTACTATACATCGGCGGCCACCTTATGGTCTTTCCGTTGAACTCACGGTTGCCTACGCAGTGAAACTGCTACTCATTTTAGTGCTGCCCCTAAGGAGTGGAAGGCTGAGTCGACCTTGTGGGGCTAGCGGGATTCGAACCCGCGTCCTTCTGATCTTCGCACTAGTGTTTTTACCATTCTGCTATCGCCCCGTCCCTGGGCTATATTGGAGGCACTGAAGTAGGCTACGGACAACATCCTAGCGACTAGGCGATATACTAACAAGAAATATACATTGTAGTGTAATATAAAATCTCGCATATTAGTTTTCGTGCAACGCCATTGAAATTCACGTACTAAAGTAAAATAATTCACCGTAAATCGAAAGTAGTCATGAGGTTGAACTTATAAAATTTAGTGAATTACAACAATCACAATAAACCATTGGTTCATGGATGCATTGCTAATTTGCACCTTGAAAAATCAATGTTTGTGTTTGATAACCAAATTTGTCATCGTTGGAAAATACCCTTTCAGGTCGTCTTAAAGCAATAAAATTTCACTGCAGATCCTGTTGGCTCCATGGCTTAGTTGGTTAAAGCGCCTGCCTAGTAAGCAGGAGATCGTGGGTTCGAATCCCACTGGAGCCTTTTTGTAATCTAACCAAGCGGCTCTAGTAAGAAACAAGATTAATCTGAATGAGTTTCGTTCGAATAGAAAGACAGGTCAGTTTTCATTAAAGAAATATTCAGAAATGTTAGCCTAATGCAGAAATAAAATAGTTCCTATAATAATATTGTATCGGTCTATGTTATACAAAGACCACAAATAGAAACCGTTTAAATCAGTTAGACATAGCGAAATATAAAAACTTTAAATGGATACAAACGCATTCGCAGATAGTAATGCGTGCTGTGCAGTCTGCATAGCTTTACTAAGAAGCTTTGGTCGTAAAAGTAGTTGCTCTATTGGTCATCTGTACGCAGTGATTGGTTGCTGCCTATCAGAACATTTTGTCATTAATGATCGATTCCATAAGCTTATAGCCTTGCTGCTGCTGCTGCTGTTGCTGCAGCAGCTGTTCCTAGAGAAGCAACGTAAACTAAAAGAATGCGTGAACGCGTATACATGGCTGGCCTGTGGTTCCCTGAGGCGTGATGCTTTGCGCGAGATGATATTTAAAGGATTTTTTTGGAATCCAGAAATGCCTTGTCATTCTTGTCGATGACGATGCAGGCGCTTCGCATAAACAGCGAGAATTGTCATCTTTTGTGGTTTATCGTCATTCTGGGACATATTCGTAAAGATGTCGCTACTGTCGCAGGTAAGCGGAAACTCGTCTTGTTTCAGCTATCAAATTGTAAGGCAAGGTAAGATCGTCGTACACGACCTTGGCAGCCTAGAAATGTCAGACATAGGCAAATACAAAACTCTATTTAGACACTTAAAACGGGGCTGAGAGACGCTAAATATTCGTCAACTGCGTTTAAGGTTAATTAAATATGTTCAATTTGCAAAGTAAAGTAAGGTAAGGTCGACGTCAACGGCTCTGGCAGCCAAAAGAGGTCGTTAAACATTGGACACTAGGCCTACTAAACGCTAGTGCAAAAATACAGTGAGAACAGTACACAAAATTTTCCCATCGACGTCAACGACCTCTGACGCCACAAGAGGTCGTTTAACTGTTGGAATCCAATCCAAGCGCTAGTGTAGAAGCACCTCAGTTGAATTGTAAGGTCAGGTCGACGCCAGTTACTTCAACCCATTCAGCTCAGCAGCTGTTAGATATCGTTAAACATCGGGTACTAATACTATTTGACTTGTTTTTCACTGAATTATAGGTTAAAAATTGTGTCGTTGAGATCAGGACGAAGGCTCTGTGTAATCGTAGTGGATCTAATGTTTAACGACATCTTATGGCATCAAAGGCCGTTGACGTCACCCTCCTCCTTTATCCAGGCTTGGGACTGGCACTACCCGATTAAAGGCAGTGGCGGAGTTTTATGTAATCGTCGTGTGAAAATAGGCTTATATATTGGCGTAATACATGAAGGGTTTTTAAACTCTCTGCATTAATTTTATTTATAGAGTTGACATCTCGATCGGTTTTGGTCAGATGTGCCTTTACCTCGAGACTGTGCATGAACTTCCTCAAAGGAATCACTGCTGATGAATGGGGCAGGGATTTAGGTTAATAGGCCTCCTCGGTGTTTGTATTTTACACGAATACTAGTGAAGTACAAGTATTCGCGTAGTTTCCAAATTCTTGTACTTGGATTCTAAGTAAATATACCTGCGAAATTCGATTATTAGTAGGCTACTTGATGCTAATGTATTACTCATGGTCGGCCTTAGCCTCAGTGACGCTCCAGGATATTATTCGTCCTCGTCATCATTCAGCATCTTCATTATACTGATATCCTCATTATCATTTCAATCATTATCTTCGTTTTCTGCTCCTTATATTCACTCTTTCCACGGCCTCCTCTTCCTCCTCTTCGTCATCATCATCTCCCTCTTCATCATCATTATAATGATATCGTGTTCGCCGTAATCGTCGTCGTTGTCATCGTATACATCGTCGTCAGAAAATATATGGAAATCATAAACGAAAAATAGTGAAGGAATATATTAGAGATAGAAAGAGGTGAACAAGAAAGGGCATTGTCAAATATACGCACTATATAACTCGTGTGTAGATGCTTACAGTATAACTGTCGTGTGGTACTGATGTATATAACCCTGACATTGATAGCCTACGCTTGCGCGCTGGACGATGAGTTTGCCTACCAGCGATGTTCTCAGAAAGACTTTCAGAACTTTGTAATAGTAAATGTAAATGCATAGGTTTTTATATAGCGACCGTATGGCCTCGACCCTGCTCATTTTGCAATGAATTTATCGGGTGAGGTCCTTCATCACCGCTGCCCGTTTGAATGGGCGCCACGCCATTTAAGGTCCCCGTGCACGGACCGTACTAGCCCTAGATTTAAATCTTCGAAATAAGCCACGACCGGGACGCGAACCTGGGATCCTCACGCACAGAGGCTCCTTGAGGTATGCATTTACCGATGTAACTAACTAGGCATGTATTCTCGTATGGGTAGCAGTGGCCGATGAAAGAAAGGAAAATACTGACAAAGATAAGTGGAATAGGAAGACAGGAGAAACGGGGGGGGGGGGGGCAGTACCAAGAGCAACGTCATATCTTCCACTTATAAATGTTAATGTAGGCCTACACGTTTTTCTATAGCGACCGTATGGGCCTTGACCCTGCTCATTTCTAAATGAATTAATCGTATGATGAAACCCACAGGGCAATATTTCCATATGGGCTTCATATGTCCCAAATATGGGCTCATATATGGACATAAAAATCCATATGAAAATATTGTTACATATGCTTCATATGTCCTACGTATGACGTAGGACATATGAAGTTTATGAGCAGAATTTCGGCAGACTAATGACCATTTAAATTTTGTGTTCTTTCACTTGACAGTGGCTGGCTAAGCTGCACAAAAATCTCGTTGAATTCTCTGGCCTTCCCGTGACTCCGTCACGATATGTCACTGGTTCAAAGTCTTTTTGTCAAAACGCTGGATCCTTCACTGCATAACGTTGCGTCGATCCTTTAATCTTCCGCTCGTTGATTCCGAGCTTGATCTTTTTATCCTTTGATGTTTCATGTGAAAGAGGAGCTTGTTCCTCAGTGGCTTGCACGATTTTGATTAACTCGGCCATGATTGTTCAGTAGATCCCTGATGCAGTCACTTGGATAGGCGTCGGTCAGCGTTCCTCTCACTCCGCTCTTCGTCAATATCAACCTGCCTGTGTCTGCTTATGCCTCGTTGCATCAGTTTGTAGCCCTCCAGCCCTTTTCTCCTTCCCTCCGGTGTAAATGAGAAAACTGTCCGCTCTTTTTACACTCTCCCCTCCCTATAAAGGAGTCGTCTGTCAAGTGCGGCCGCATAACTAACCTCCTTTGGACCGTTCCTTTCCCAGTTGGATAACGGCCCCCCCCCTCTCTTTGCGGACGTCCTTAATGGACGACCCCCAAAGTCCAGAGGTTAATGGTTTTGCTTGTATGACGAAATGTGTTCAACAACTTATACATCCAATTCCCCCAACAGCAACATCACATGTAGGGCATTATGAAGTCCACATGACAATATTCCTATACAATCAACTCTTAATTGATCCCAAGTGTAACATATCAGGGTTCACAGATAATCGTATCATAATCGTAATCTCGGGATTTCTACAGCGGCACGTCACGGTGACCAGCTTATTCACAGGCGCTCAGTCAAAAACAAAATCGATTGGCAAAAGGGTTCGGTGTAATTCACAGTTTATCGGGATACAAAGGACAAATCCAGAAATGACGAGAGTCCCGCTTGATTAGGGTCCCCCCAAAACATTGTTAAGGTGGGATGGCAATCCAAATATAAATAAGCACTTTTCTATGCGCTCAGAAGCTGAAAAAGCAGTGAACAGCCCTACATAAAATGAAACTAAAAATGACAACTATATACAAGTCCAATCAATTGGACAGTTCCATCAGAAACTCAGAAAAAGAACTAAGAATAATATTTATACAATTCAATTAGCAATCAAGGATGTAACTAAAAATATCGTATCTGCCTCTTAAACAATTTCAGACTTGGTAACATACGAATGTTCACTGGTAACAAATTCCAAATTGAAGGACCGATAGAGTGATTCACAAACAAATACCACTGCTGCCAATATCACACGTTCAAGTGGGCAGCGATGGTGAAGGATCTCACCCGATAAGTTCATTGAAAAATGAGCAGGGTCGCTATATAAAGGCGTGTACATTTACATTTTACATTTACAATGCAAACTTTTGCTTGCCGATATCAATAGGGCAATTCAGACGGGTCAATATCCCGTCGAAATATTTGGCTTATATACTGAATGTAGAGTAGGCCCTATATGTGTATTCACGTGTATGTAGCTTATAGACATGTATTTTGTTATGGCGGGATATTCTGTGCTCATGTGTAGACCTATAGGTGCATATGTTGTGTGATATATAGACTCGCTTTAAAACGAATGCGATTTCCGAAAGTCAACATATCAGAACACTGCAGCGCATTTTATATATCATGCTGCCTGTTACTGGCTGCTTCTCAATCTCTCAGCTGGAAATTAGAGTCAATATGGGTAAACTATGCACTCAGATTGCACAGACAGACAGACAGACAGACAGACAGACAGACAGACAGACATACATACATACATACATACATACATACATACATACGTACCAACATACATACACATGCATAACAGGGAGATATAGACATACGGACAGAGGACAGAGTAGAGATAAGAGAGAAATATAACAAGACAGTGACCGCGTTACAGAGAGATAGAAAGCTATTTCGAGCTGAGAAGGAAGAGAGAGGCTGGGAAACAATTTCAATACTATTCCATTACAGCAGCAAGTGAATAGTGTTTAAATTATGCAGAACCTAATTATCTTCTAGGATTCGGCACTAATTTTGGGCGATTTGTAAATCAATGGGCAGATCGATGAGTTTAGCCATGCTTTGGCAAACGCACGCTTCTTATTTGGCAGACACGAATGACCCAGCGCTGGTTCTTTATCATTTACAGATATTCGGCAGCACAGGAGTCCAGCCATTTACTGCCTTATTTGTCCATATTATATTGCGCACATCTCTGCTTTTCAGGGCATAAGTGGTTTGTTTACACACGGACTCACTCTTAAACATCTGCATAGTTTCTGACTATGTCTAGTGGTGCTGTATAAATACCTCTCGGTCTTCTTTACATTAAGAAATGGAAATTAGACCTACTGAATGTAGTAGGCTTTTAAAAATTAATATGGTAATGAAATGTCATTTCATCGGTTAAAAGTGAACGTGAAAGAAGTAGAGTAAGACAGTTTCCCAAATAAAAATTTCTTCTAAACGATGATATATAAATTGAAATTCACAGTATTTTTGTCTTATTTTTAAGCCATAAAAATGATTATTAAGACAACGTTAAATATGCTAAGTATATATATACAAATAACTATTAAAGGAACTATTTGCCCAGGGTTTAGTTTATCCCAGCAGTTTTTTACAAGGTTGACTTTATGGTTTATTTTCTCATGCGCAATCTTGTGTAATTCATCAAGTCTTAAAACCGATCAGTCATTTGCTATTTCATCGGCGAGGCTATAATTGCACTGCCTGAGCAACAAGCATGTCGCTTTATATAGGCTTTTCTGAAGATCCGGATAAATCTCTGCTTCAGTCAGCAGCAGATTTCGCTAAAGAAATGGACACCGAATCCTCAAGAAAGCAGTTCCATTCTTCTGTACATCATCTGCTTAAGAAATCAATTGTGCAGACCGAGGAACAATCAAATCGAGACATTCCGCGCGAGATAACACCTCCGCTCAACGCAATATCTCCTGTAAATGGTACCAGAAGTGGGGTTACGTTACGCAGAAGCACGACAGCCCGACCATGGTTCCCGACAAGACGAAATATTTACATACGAGGCCATTTACTCAGCCATTCGGATACGCAGAAAATAATTTCTACATCGTTGGGGAAGGGAATCGTAGCTCATCATCCATCAGCAGATATTGTGGGGATGAATGGCTTCGCTCAGCGGTTTGTAGACGACGAGGAACGAAACACCGACAAAGATGGGCGTTTCAATTTCTCGTCAGGAAGACGTCGGTATTTTAATGCACAGGGTCAACACCTTCATAACGACAAGTTTCTTCGCGATTCGCCGACGCAGGTAAGTCCCAGAATGTTGTTGTTCAGTCATAGAATGCTGATTGTCACCTTGAATGTCATCCTGCATTCCAGGCTGTTTTCCTTCCGTCACAGAATATCATCTTACATTACTATATTTACAAATGTGCTAAAGAAATGCTAAAATAGGCCTACTTATATTGAATACACGCTTGTGATGTTTGTAGCCTACAGTGCATAAATGCATATAAAATATACATGTACAAACATAAATACATATATAGGCCCTACATACATGCATGCATACATGTGTGTAGAAGAAAGCGAAGATTTATTAGATGCCTGCAACTTGATTCTGAATACGGAATTATCTTCAGCTCTGGACACGAATCCGTTGGTTAGGCTCTACGTGGGTGCGGGAGCCGGCCACTGGTGACTTTTCTAGTTATCTGAGCACTGGGTGCTAACTTATGAATTTTCTGTCTGATTAGGTTCTGTACAAGAGGCGCTATAAAAATTTCCAATTACAAATCTCTTTGCTTGGCTATAACGAACAGCGCCGCAGCAGAGCGCTTGTACCCCCTCCCCCATACAGTTAAAATCTCATTCATAGGCATGGGATGGATACAAGCTAACAGGAGACAGCTGTCACAGCAGCAGCTGTCTCTCCTATCTTCGCTAACTGGAACGCAAACACTTGCGCATGCACGATCGATAGAGACAGCAATATCTTCAGAATTCACAGAAGAGTAGGCTTAACTAGAGATCAATGGAATCCATCGACGGATAATCCGTAGAAAATTTCCCTTTATCTTTCCGCTCTTTCTAACCGCACGATGCGCTGCGTCGCTCGTTTCCCCCGGCTGATTACATTATTCTTAGTCGCCTCGGATTGCCCGCTGCGCCTTCGCCAGGAATCTGGATGCGCAGTTATCCGTTTCATTTACCGTATGCGTACCCCAAGAGCAAAGGGCTACGATTAGGCTGTTAGGCTAAATTGGACAGTTAGGATTACTGTCGAATTGGAAAAGCCATACATAGCTAAGACGACCGATGAATCTTAATGTAGTACAATCGCGCGGCTTAACGTCAACGTCGGCTTAAGGTTCTGCAGGTTCTGTGACATATAGGATATAATACTGGTCTGCATGTAATATTAGCCTACATAGTCCCTGCTAGGTTACAGTTGTATTGTTGTAATTGTAAATGTAATCTGACATTCATAAAGCGCTAGTTCAAGAATAAACTCATAATGGGCGCCCCCGACCCGAACCAGTGAGACCACTGTCAAATAATACAGACTTCAGGCGCTTGCTAAACTGCGGAAGGGACAAACTGAGGAGCTCGAGCGGCAACTGTCGGGGAAGGCGATTCCAGCTGTTAGGTCCAACATAGGCAAAGCTTCTGTGACTGAGCTGTAGCAGTGTGCTTATAAGGGACAGTTAGGAGTCCAAGAGCAGCCGACCGGAGAGTGCCACAGCCAGGAACCGAGGAGACCAAAGTGCAAAAGTCCCTAAAGTGTGATGGAGCAGAGCTAATGAGACAAAATTATGCATAAGTGTTAGGACCTTAAACTGAATGTGCTGCTGAATGGGGTGCCAGTGCAATGTCTCGCATAAAGGAAGTTATATGGCCATACCTGGGGACGCCTCCAATAAGACGAGCAGCAGCACTGAGAACAGACTGAAGCTTGGAAATATTAGCTGGTGAGAGTCCAGCTAAGATAGCATTACCGAAGTCCACCCTGGTGCAGATAAGGGTGTGAATTAGGTAGCAACAGCATGAACGGAGAGGGAACGGCGGATGGTACGAAGCTGACGAAGGTAGTAAGAGCATGAGTGGCAGAAACACTGTCAACATGATCAATCAAGCAGAGTCCCGGGTCCAGGACAACTTCGATATCACGGACTGTGGAACAGGATAGAATGTCCGGAAACCTCTGGAGTGAGGATAAGGTATCGATCTTAGCAAGCGGGGCACGTCCACCAAGCCAGATGAACTGGGTCTTATCCTTGGCTAACGCATTGGTCTCCAGTCGCCTTGATTACTCTAACTCAATTCTTGTTGGTATCAAAAACATAACGCCTAATTCTACGTATGTCACGAATATAGGCCTACTAGTATGATGACTTACAAATACCATTATAGACACCAAGATAACGATAATTGTTGCGTATGTATGTGGCAACATGCATCACTAACCGAACAGTTACGTAGCAACCAGTGTCACTTCACAATAAACGTTGCTTTGATTTCTAAAACTATCTATGCATTTGAAGCAACCATCTAACAGGTTTACGCCTTTGTATCGTCGCTATATATTTATATAGCGCCTATCGAGACCTCTCAATATATATATATATTTAATATATATAGCGCCCATCGGGACCTCTTCTACTTGTGTCTCAATACGCTCAATTCGTTTCGAGATTTTAACCTTCCCACTTAACCTTTTACTACCGCAGCGACGATACACAGACGTATAGGTGACGGTTGCTTCAAATGCATTCATAGTTTTAGAAATCATAACAACGTTTATTGTGATGTGGCATTGGTGGCTACGTAACCGTTCTCAAGATATTAAAGTCGTTCGGTTAGTGATGTATGCATGGCTATTTCCCGCACATACTACGTCACAATATTGAATACTGTGATGACGCAATATTTGTGAAACAACTGCTTCACGCTTTTCAATCGATCGCTGTGGCAGCTTGTTCCATAAATGGATAGAAATGAAATTTAATTCTGTATGAGATGCAACAAGAGTTTGGTAATGCACCTTACAACTGTTCGGAGGTGGACTCTAGGTTGAAATCTGACCACAGGAGGAAACATACTGAGCTAAAGGAAGAATAAAAGGAGTAAGTTTTCACTCTACATTATACAAATTCCTTATTTTAAAAAAGCGTTATTAACTTTTCTGTGGCAATTCAAGTTAGGTCAAGATCGCGCTGAGGCAAGTGCCGAGTCTCCGAACCATGCCCTACTGAACGGCGTTGGAGCGTTGCTGACGTCGGCAACCGTTACCGTCACCCTTTGTCTTCTGGTCGGCCTTTGTCGGCACAAGATCAAAGCGAGCATGGACAAATGCTGCCGACGCGATCGGTCAGGCGAATACGATCGAGTGGACAGCGTTTCTTCGTTAGTGGACAGCAGCACGAGCAGCCAACTGGACATCTATCTCGATGACCCGCATGTCGAGGACATCAGTACCATTTGACCACCACACACACGCACACATGTACAGAGACACACAAACGTACATACTCAAGCACAGAGGCAAGCACAGCGATGCAGACAGGGGCACAAACACGACTCGAATAAAGAGCACGAAACTCTTTGCACACAAAATTAGCCCAACCCAAGACCTAACCTATTAACCAACTGCAATCAAATGTAAGACTTAGCAGCGTTGTTATCGCTATAATACACTTACACTTACTTACTTACTTACACTTATTGTTGTTACAGTGTACATTTATAGCACAAGAGCTCGGCTGATGGGCATTGAAGTGAAACTGCAGTTTATAAATGCAGACACATTTATTGTCTCATAGCTGGTCCACATTGTACCACTAGTGGCCAGTTGTGTATATATGTAGGCCTTTACATGCATATGTGCATGTATGTATCCCATTGTATGCATGCATGTATTATGCATGTGTGTGTAGACTTTTATAAGTACATGTTTGTATTTATCAAGACACTTAATACAGCAATTGTAAGTATAACTGCAAATTTATGTAGCACCACCTAAAGAGAAATTTGTCATAGGTGCTTCCGACCTGTCAACGCAAAACCACGATTGAAGAGAATGGTCTACAAGCACTTACTTTAAGTATCTCTCAAAACAGCTGGATGACCCCATAAGAACTAAATGTGGGCCCAACAAAAGTGGCTGTCAGGGATCATGCACTGGAGTTGCAATCAAGATCAGAGACAAAGCAGAAGCCAGGGTATGGTAGATACGTAAGGTAAGGCAAGCTAAGTTTGTTCTTTTACGTGGGGTGTAATGAAAGCTAAGTTAAAAGTCTCTGACTGAGCCCTTTTATATACAAGTTAAGTTAAGACGCAAGAGGGAAAACAATCAGTTAAGGTTTGAACATATTTTATGGCAAGATTCTATACATACAGATTTTCAACTTAGGTATTCATTATTTCATAGGAAAAGAAATGGCAATAACAGTTTGTTACACGATATTCAACAATTAAACAGAAACAACTGTAACATACATCAACACTCTGGAATGGGATGTAAAATTATCTCATGTATGTAATGTACTGCATTTATGCATGTAATTATGTATCAAGACATTAAATATAGCACCCTTTAAGAACCTCTCAAAAGCACTGTGCTCGCTAGCCTAAGTGGTGTTTCAGTTCATTCACCTAACACTGCACACCATTCAGACTCTGACTGCCAATGCATCGCCATTTGCTTCCATGCCACAGTTTGAATAAAGGGCATGTCATGAAAGTTATTTGTTGAACCAGGGAACATTTTTCAACACTTGCAGAGTAATAATACATGAAAACATTTTGCAGTTACAATTAACTGCGCCTAAAGGAATGATTAAAATTAAAAATTCAACAGTGTTTTTGGACCTCAGTGATAGGACAGATCACTTCACCGTTTCTACATAACAAGGGACTGCTATAGGCTAACATGATTAGTCACGTATCTGGCTCAAGGGAACTGACTAAATCAAAGAACAAACTGGAATAATATGACTCAAGTACAAGACCATATGGAATGTGTACCAGGATGGCTCAAATAAATGGAGGCTCGCCTAGTCTTTTGTTCCCGGTTAACGGACGTCTGCAGAAATCACTAATTTCCACTGGAGCCCTTGGATTTATTGTTAGCCATCTAACAGCAAATGTGTCTTCATGTGACAAGCCATAGATTTACAAAAATTAAGGCAGTTTTTGTGGCATAGGATGCAATAATAAAGAACTTTTAATCTGGTGTTGAATCAATCAACCAAGGCTCATCAGCATCAGGTTGGCAAAGGATATGACTGAATTGTCTGAGTTATACAGACGTTAAAGGAACTTGGCTAATGCTTAATTTTTCCTGTTAGACGCCAAGGCTGAACTTTTCAACTCACGACCTAAACACTCTATTTGGTCTTTGAAGATTACTTAGAATGCCATAAGGCACATTTCCACCGTGGAAGAATATCAAAGAAGTAATTTGTGGACTACACTGACTGTATCATATCAGTGCAAGCAACCGTTGCAACCTAGCATATCATAACAAATATCAATATCCGGAACTACTCCTGTACAGAATAAGGAGTATAATAATAATTATTATTATTAAGTTATTCAATTGAAATTTAACAAAGACACGAATGACAATAGTAATATTAAAAGAAAACCAAAATATTCAACTCTGTCAAGTTTCTACCTTTCTGCCTTTTTATGAAGCTTAGCAAATCATGAAAAAGAATAAAAAAGATTATTAAACTGAAATTTAACAAAGATACATAAATATAATCACAGAAAAAACTATTCATTAAAAATTAAAATATTCAACTGACATTTAACAATTCAGTTTTTGTCATTTTTACTTTAATAACTTAGCCGCGTAAAGCTTTTCACCATATTTTGTCTTCTAACTTGGTGTACTCTGCAGTAGACTGGTTTTGACTTCAGCTGGTCTGACAGGATCTCAAAACTTCTTCAAGTAAAATAAGAAAACCTTGCAGCTCGAGAAATGTTCTGCCAAATTTACCACTTGGCTCCCCACAAGAATAATTAAATTACATAAAACTGTTAACAACAGCCACATATTAAATACTATTTGAAGCTGCTGAATCAAACAAACAACAGAAAAAACCTCTGGCTCCTGCAAGAACAGGATTTTGTGAGCCAGAAGACAATGTCCAGCAAGCTTCTATGAATTATCTAGAAGAAGAAAACATCTAGAAAGATCAAATCTATCGTCAAAGATGATCCTAACATATTGATCATGATCGTTGTTTAGACTCTCTGGCTACTACACGTTCCACAAAGCTGGTAATTCGTTGGCTGATCATGGCGTGGTGTGATCGATGAACAAAATGGCCACCACGCTCGAATATCATAGCCCATGGAAATGAAACAGGAACTGGAAACACAATAATAAGGAATTTTATAATTTCACAGCTAAAGTTCTCATTCACAGAATGTAATCAAAAGATCCTTTTGATTAACAGCAAGTGGTAAGTAAGAAATGTTTCATTTTATAAATATATAGCCAAAGTATCTAGGAACAATTCATCACCAGTCAAAAGTAAGTAAGTATCTAGACACTTAATACAGCACTAAGTGCCTTGCAAAAGGGATGCACATGCTATGCTAAACGGTGTTAAAGTTCAATAAGAAAATATAGTTCATCAGTATGCAAACAGTATTCAGATAACTAGAAAAGTCACTGCTGGTGCCAAGGTGCAAATGCTGAATGTCTTTGTTAAGTCTCAAACCAACTCCATTAGCACTACACACAACCACCCAACCATAAGCATCACAGAAACAACAAACTGGTATGATGACTTATAAATACCATAGAACAAACTACAGAAGTTACTACTGTACTAAGAAGGTTATGTAAATCAATAGAAACAAGAAAAACAGCTTTAAATAACGTTAGATAACGAAACTGAAAATACATAAGCAGAGCAAAAATGAAACAAAGCATCGGTTGAAAGAGACAAAGCCGCAAACCGTCGTCAATGTTTGGACCTTTCACCACTTGTTCGTTAGAATCCACCCACGATATACTTTCGTCTGGTGTGCCAAAATGCTTGACAACTTCCATCGGAAATTTCCACTCAACCAAACGGTCGTTCTGAGTGAACGATAAGAAAATTGGAAGCCCTTTGTCTCTAATACGAGATGCATTTGCCTGAAGCTAATCCGACAAACAGAACATTCCAAATGTTGAACTGAAAAGTTTATTACAATACAGGAGAATCTTTCAAAACTGAGCAATTGCTTTTTCACAGAATTCTGCCACAGAGGGCTTTACCAAAAAAACAAAATAATTCATCATCACATACACCTAACAGTATGGTAAAAATATAAGCTCTTACTAAAAAAAACTTGAAACATGTTTCTTAAGATTTTCAATTACTTTATTTTGCATAACCTTAACTAAATCATAAAAATGTAATTATTGGACCATCACTTGCATATACATACTACTTAAATCAGGTGCCATTGTCTGATCACATGACCTGGGCTGGGACGGAAATGAGTTTTACAGCTTGCTACTGTAATCATTAGGAATAATGACAGATCGGCTAGCAAGTAGTTTAATTTAGAATTTCAAGTTGCTGACATCACACTGGAAGGGGTGCATAGGTTAAGCATAGTTAATTACACAAACAGCCTACTGGATACCTACCTTGTCAAACCCTATCCGTGATGCAGACACTACCCCCGTCTTCATTCCAGCCCCTAAAGCATTTGAGTTATACCCTGAAAGACAGGAAAACAAAAACTACTACACAAATAAACCAACTGAAGATGAACGAATCTCGAAGCCAATTTACCCAAAAGCAGTCTAGCAAGAACAGACAGGAATCGGAGAAGAATTAAGCAAAGTGGCCAACATAGCATGAAGAATTTGAATCCCAGGATGTCATGTGATCCATGCAACTGTTAAGACGGCCAAATTTAACTGTTATCATTATTATATTAGGTTTGTTTTAGTCAAGCATTGCAAAGTTATGCTGCTGTTTGACTGTTATTGTCATTTTGCAATCAGCTGATCGATCCTTAAACTCAATGACCACAACTCAGACTATTGTCCTAACACCAACATATATAGCACTTGAACACCGGACACTTGGACTTTTGCACCATAACAGTGTTGGGCTCTCCGGTGTTCTCAGTGACTGGTCCAAAGTGTTGGAATTCACTGCCCATTTCTGAGTGTTACATCAGTTCCTTAACATCCTTCAGGTCTAAACTTAAGACTCACCGGTTTCAATCTGCTTACTCAGCATAGCTTTACTTCTGGTTTTGTCTGACCTATGGGAGTTTGACTGGGTTTCTCCAGCAGACTGCAATTTTTACTAGTTTCACTTGGAGCAGCCACTAATTGATGCCTTGGGCATTAAGATAATGGTGCCATAGAAGTCATTAGACAAAATTATATTAGATTAAATTGTTGATAAAGGCGTAAGAAATGAGTGACTGCCTCCCCCTTGCCAGGTATCTGCTCTAGGCTTGCAGCATGTCTTCCATTCTTGAGGGCTTTCTGGATGTCAACTGTTTCTGTCCAAAGGATTGTGACACGGAATGCAGTTCTACTTAAAAGTGATTGAGGCCTCATGATTAGATTATATTATTTTTTGAAATAATTATCATATAGTTATAATCGTAATTGCTATATTTTCTGAACACCCAAGAAAGCCAAGTTGCAGTCAAAACAAGCGCTCAGTCAAAACATAATTGGTACACAGGTAAGGTCAGGTTCATTTCCATGTTGAGACCCAAGGGTAAAGCAGGTAGACAGTTTGACACCAGTACTATGGTGGGTAGTACTTAGAATTGGAATAGTGAGAACAATAAGCACAAGAGGAGGAATCAGGATACAATTTCTGTAATTAGTTTACTTGCCTTTCAGTGTGTAAGCAAATGACAGCAAGCTCTTCAAAATGGGCTCCGTCCATGTGTTATCCAGCAATCTCGCATACAAACAGGTCATCCAGTATGGTGAAATACTCCTTCGATGGAAAATAAAGTTTTCAAACTGTTACATTCAAATCTGGACAACATCACATAAAAACGACACTTTCAAATTTAAATTCAAACGCCTTACAAAGCAGACCCTAACAACAACAAATGTCTAGTTTGATAAAAATCATTTAATTCTCTTATAATGCCATTTTTCCAACTAGTCCATCCATCCTTCCAGCCAGCTAGCTAGCCAACCAGCCATCTGAACCCCACAATTTCCATTGCTCTCAGTATTTTTGTTCAATTTCTTCATAAATTCAAATACTATATACTTTCAGTGTAACTTTGATCTGAAATAAGGATGTTAACCAACCTTTGCGGACTGAACCCTATACCATTTAGGTAGACAAGTGACTTGCAATAGTCATAGTTGGCAGCAAGATGGAAAGCTGATGCTACCCCCATACTATGACCAAGAACTGTTGTCACACTGCACAGAAAAAGGCACTAATAACAATAATACAGGTAAAAAATTCTACCAGTAATAGCAGTAATTCATCAAGGTAAATATATGTCATACTTCTATTCCTAGAAATCAAATCAATACCAAATGTAACTATAACAAATCAGTTATGCTATTGTTATCAAAAAATACGTACATTATTTACGACTCAGATTTGTCTTTAAGCCACTCTCTAAACATCAACTCTGATCAACGTAACATTGTCATCTGATCTTTCCCCTGGGAATGTACGGTCAATGTACTCATTCAACAGCTGGGTTCACTAAGGGAGCAAATGGACCAGAAATTTCAAAACATTTTACTGCCCTGACATGGATTTGAATCCCCAATCTCTAGGTTGACAGTCCTGCATGCCACCCACTAGCCTATCGTGCGTGCACCTGTTGAAATAATGATCACCTGTTAATTCCAATGGCGGTTAAGAAGTTATGCACAAGTGTAGCCCTCGCTTCTGTTGACTCATCAAAAGCAGCATCTGCAGCATTTTCAACTGTTGTACGACCATAACCTAGAAACACAAACATGCATGAAATGATGCTAGCAGACGTAGGAAAGTTATAAAATGCCGAGCCCGATTAGTGTTTGGATGGGTGTGGAAAACCCTGCCACCTGGCATCGACTCAACTCTCCATCATGTAGGGGTCAGTTAATAAGTACCAGAGCAAGTTGGAAGGTGTCAAAAGGTTTCTTGTCAGCGTACTGCTGTGATCGCGTTTGTGTCTCAATTAAAATATCCTTCAAACTCAATACCATGCTTGCAAGGAGTTTCTATGAATGCACGCAAAACAAGAGCATTGCCTTTACAGTTTTCCCTTTTTCATATGTTCATGTAACACAAAAAATGCTGACATCTATTATTAAGGTAACTTGCTCAGAGGTGAAAATGGTCAACTAGTTACATGGCAACTTTTAACTTCTCCACTTTGTTGTGAATTTTGCAGTGCATCAGTGTTGAACCTACCTTATTTTGGATTTGTTAATAACACGAAATTGTCTAAGTTAGGCAAATATCTACCTACAGAAGCAGTACTCCTTTTGCTGTCATGCTTGGACTTAACCGTAAGATCCTTCCACATTAGAACCACACATCGGAATGCTGACGCTGACAGGCGCATGTGATAACGAGTGACACATGTATGTTCCATCAATTTACCTCACCACCTCTAAATTCCCCTTCCGTCATCTCGCCACTTTGCCTAGCCTCACCTCACCTTGTATATATCTATTCCACCTTGACAACTGAAACCAAAAGTGACAGTGCATCATTTAGCATCAACTCATCATGACCACCTAGAATTCAAGCAGACCTGTGACCCCTGACCTTCTGCTTTCTGCCTTGTGTCTTATCAGCTGGTCACATCAGGTGTTCTCAACCCAGACCATAACTGTTATTACACTAATTTAGAAGTAACCTGGAAATTCTGGAACCACAACCCGGATTCCTTTATCCGTCAATGGACCATACAGCTCGGCAAAGTCCTGCACACCACCAGGTGCTCCGTGAAGAGCCACAACAACAGGACCATCTTGTGATCCAACATCCACATATCCCACATGCAATGAAGTTCCTCTGAAAGGAACCGTCACACAACTGACTGGAGGAAGGACGAGTGATGACTCGCTTGTTACAGCAGATGCTGACGATGAATGTTGCATAACACGAGACAAGGCAGAGACGCAGCTAGTACTGACAACGCGAGCTGCTCGACAAGACAAAAGCATCTGAAAGCAAAATAAATCTTCAAAGTAAAGTAATGTAATCGGGCACTTATACGACACCCACAAAACATGCGCAAACACTGCAACTAATGGAACAGTATTGCTGTACCCCAGAGGAAAGTGTATGTGCTGAGCATAAGTCATTTTAGTTATTGTACAACAGGCTTAAATCATTATTCATTAAGAATATTAATTTCAGGCGATATTTGAAAACAGTTATTTTATCAGTTAAGCAGGTCCAGCATTTGACAAACTGTGCAAATCCAAAAAGAATTTACTTTGGAAATTAAGTCAGTCCATCTATATGAAGTTTAACCAATGCGTGTCCTTTACATCACAGTCTGGTGTTTGAATCCTGGTCAGCAATAAGAAACTATCGACAGCAATCTGTGATGCAGTCACTAATGATGTTCCATTTCCAGAATTGCATGAGTTATTGAAGTTTGTGCTTAAACTTGTTGTTTTAAAGTCTGTGCCTACGCTAATCTGCATCCAAAATCGTTACAAATGAGGACTAAGTTTGGATGCATTGCTATCATTTTCCTCTATCATTCTGGAATTTCAAGTGCTTGTGCAAAGATCATCTTGACAGTGCCACCATTCTACATGCAATATGCCCAGTAACAGGCTTCAAATTCTTATATCTCGGAATTGTAATCGCAATCTTGAGATTTCTACAGCGCCTAACGAAAGCGACATCACGGGGACCAGATTATTCACAGGCGCTCATTCAAAACCAAATTAATAGGCAAAAGGGGTTCGGTTCCAGGTGAAGGATCCAAAAGTCAGGCAAAGAAACAGCGTGGCGGCTACGGTGGGTGAAGTTTGGGATTGGAACGGAAAGAGAGATAAGAAGAGGAGTCAGGACAGGATCTGTGAAAGAGGAGTGTTTTCAGTTTTGAGTGAAAGGCCAATGCAGAAATTGCAAGTGGTGGAGTACAGGTGAGTTTGGATGATGGGTCAGATAACTGTTTCAGTTCTGGGGGAAGTTTATTCCAGAGTGGTGGGACAGCTATGGCTATGGAATGATTATCAAATTTTAAGGATGAGGTGACGGGTGGGCAGATAAGTGTTACGGCAGAATAGAAGCGGGTTGAGTGGAGTAGCTGGACTGTAAATAACTCCCACAGATAGGAGGATTGAAGTGTGTTGTAGGGACTCGATTCGTTCAGGTATTTTAAGCCAGTAAAGTGATTTAAGAATAGGAGTGATGTGATGGTGTTTGGGAGTTTTGGTGACAGCACGATCAAAAGCATTCTGGATGGCTTGAAAGCCGCTTACTTGGTGGAGCCTATGTTCAGGAAAAATGAATTGCAATAGTCTAATTTAGCATGGACTACGGATGTGGCGATGGTAGCTGCAGTTTTAAAGTCAACCATAGGGTCAATTCTGCGACGGTCACGGATATGCATGGAGCAAGAATGAATGGGCACGACTTGGGTTGCTCAAAATGCCCTTTAAAACAGCTCGTTTTATGAATGATTCAACGTTACAGAGTGCTGCCTTTCGTACCCCGACGAAGTAACGAAACGGCTGTAACTTGGCAAATAATGGTTTTTCTTACTGACCTAATAACCACGCTTAAGATGCATGAAATCCCTTAATCCTGTACTAACCGTAAGCATCACCCGTTAACTCAACAAGCCACAAGCTAAGCCTCTCTTGTTAGCACCACTTTTTCACCGGCATTCACTTCGGATGACTTAATTTTGCCCAGCCTTAATTTATAAATAGGCCTACAGATATTACAAAACGGGATGGAAAGTAAATTCAAAGAATTGAAATGTGATCAACTGAAACGATTTCATGCTATTCTTAAAATGACAAAATACACGGTAAAACTAGTTCTTACGCTCATTTTGCGGTTTTAAGATTGGGGATTAGACGAAAACTTAAATATCACGGTTTAATTGGCATAAGTTTGAGATGCATGCCTAAGCAAAGCTATGAAAGAATGATGAAATAGCTTGTCGTTATATCTGCTTCGATTTTATACTATCGACTGACCTGTCGATCCTAATTTCATAATGAGCTTAAACCATCGAGTTGTTAATATAACTGCTTTTGATTCTGTTTTCGGTAACTGGGCGGATCCAAATTGATTAAGGCAAGGGTTGTTCACTAAACTTGTAATGTACAAGGGTATTGATAAAACCGGAGAACTAAAATGACTGGTCATCACATAAAAGTCAATGCAAATTCATAAAAATCACTAAAATTGCGCTAAAATCTTTCTGCGAACCAAGCTATGAATTTTAGTAACATTAATCATATACCAAGTAGGCCTATAGCCTCTTTTATGTGATACCAATCGAAATAAATGAAATAAAGATTAGGCCCGTGCATCTTACGATTCTTACCAATAATAGAGCCATGATTGTCATAGGTCTTCGACTGTTGCTGGAAAATAAAGCTCCCATTATAAAGTTATTGAATACCTGTAATACGTAAGTCTCAATTCAAGTCGTTGCAATCTTGGAACTGTGCTGTCCTCTTATGATGCCATGTGTTACTTTGGTTTCACTTAGGCAATTATGGTTACGTATAACTAAAAAGTCTTATATTAAGTTACTCTCTCTCTCTTGAGCGCTCTCTATCTCACACACAAACATATAATGGCGTCACAATACAAACGCTTCACTAGTTACTGATATATCTATTCCCAAGCAAAGATTTTAAGAAGATTCCCTTCTTAAAATCTTTGTTCCCAAGCCTCTGAGCAATAACGCCATGAATAGAAGCCATTAGAGGTGATAAGCCATTTTTATTTCTTGTTGCTATTGTTTAACGGTTACATTTTTGTTAACATTTGACATCATACAGCCATATTGTTAAATATCATTAACAAGCAAGATATTAGCCCACAGCTTAATAAGAGGCACAGAAACGCAGAATACACATGTTTAGGATCTGCAATATCAAAAAAACTGCATACCTGGCAAAGTCAGAAAAATGACCTACAGACTTCAGTCACATACTGGCCAAATGTTAGTCAGGAGATAAATTCAAATCTAGCAAGAATTAATTGCAGTGCAAAACTTAATAGCAACTCACAGAAGTACTCCATTAAAAGTAATTCCCGAGGCATTCTGGACAGAAATATCACGAATGATGGAATGATTGGATGACTAAGAACAAGAGAAAAGAGGGAAATAAGAGCTCAATGATCAAACAGATGAAACAAAAACAAAATCCATAAAGTGTAATTTTCTGGAATCAAGTTCTTGGAAATTCTGGAAACTGAAGGTACACTGGCAGCCAGCGCGCACAACTCAACAGGTCAGGAGCACCTCCGCGGAGTTTCTCTTGAAGAGGCTGTATATAAATTTCATTTTTACAATTATAATTAAGTGAATGCAATGTAACTATACACTTATATAGCGCCTTCTGAAAATGTAGCTTATGTGTTGTATTGAAAAGTTTTGGCATACAGAAGACCAGACATTTGGTAATAGCTGGATTAACAATACTGTACTCGGTACTTTATATTTCCAATGTCACTGAGAAGTCAACAGCACAATTCATATTATCAAAGCAACAGATATGACCTTCCAACAAAAACATAAGTAGTCTTGTTATCAATACAAATAATAATAAACCAATATAACAATAGTCAGTCAGGACATCACAGTTTGCAGATAATGTTAGTTTAGCAGTTTAACACAGATTGGTACCATTGGTACGCAGTAACTTTGTTAGCCGTTCATATGAAAAGGCAACAGAGGAACTTTCTCATTAGTCATACATAGCAGATTATTTCTCAAACACTTTCAGACGTTGATGGGCTAAGCTCCAAATTGTCCACCGTAGGTTAACCATATCCGAGTGAACATCACCGGAGAATATAAATCAACAGGAATCCCTCTGTACAAACAAAAGAATTCAATTCAAAGATTTAAGTCTATGCCCATAGAACTCAAACGGTTTGTCTTGTATACAAGTGCCCAGACATTCAACAGACTCCCTAAACAGACCATTGCTTTCCAAAGAAGTTAACAGAGGTCATTCCAGGCCCAGAAGTCGAGCACTGCAAACGGTCAGAGACAACAATCAGACCGACAATGAAACGAAGCTGTTGTACTGTGAAATATTTCGACGCAGTATGTCCCAGCAGGGACCGAGAACACGTTCAAATCTGTCTCGATCCATCTTGACACACTTGAGCACACCGTTGGCTACAACTGTCGCAGCACGTGGACGGTTCAGCAGCAGAGCAATTTCACCTGCAAAGCAAAACAACGTCTACTTATACAAGTAATTGTAAATGTAATTGCAAATTTTTATAGCACCACTTTAAGACAAACTCATCAGAAGCTGTTCTGACCTGACAACACAAAACCAAGATCAAATAGTTTTCAAGTACTTAGAGAAACGAGGCACAGAAAGGCCAAGGAGCTCATGTCGCAGATTGCTTTGCAACTTATTCCAGAAAGAAGGACTGACCACAGCAAAACTTTTATGCTAGACCATGGAAGTTTTGCCAGCAGGATGACCAGGTCATGTTGTACAGCAGGGTGAAGATATCTGTGGCAAGGGACTAACATAACACCCTTAAGATAAGGAGGAGCAAAATATGCATCAGTTGCTGCCTTCTGTCTATAGAAGTCACAATAAAGTACCTGTAGATGTTTAGCATTTATAAACTGCCATTAAGAATCTCCACTAAGGCACCAAGTTCATGGCTGTCTGTTAGATCAATTGTGTGATTTTCAGATAAGCTGATGAAATTAATCAAGCTGCATCAGTTGGTGTAGTACAAATTTTCAGCAGAACAGTCTTTGAAGATGATGCAGAAGAAAATCATTACACCATTATGTTAAAGTTAGAAATTAAAAACCATAATTCATTAATGATTTTCTCAAGAACTCATCCATTTCCATCTTTCCCCAGTCTTCTGACCCCAAGATACCAACCATTAACAAGGGCATCAGAACGGTTTAAAAAGTGGGAGAGCTCTTCTTAGCTTATGAGAAAGTGAGCTACTGAAGTCAACAAAGTTAGATGCCTCAAATTATAAATAGAACTGTGATCTTAGAAGAAGTGCAAAAAATTAAGAATTGAATTATATGCTCCTTTCATGAGAAAGGACATCAAGAGATTGGAGGCCTTCGAAATGTGGATTTGGCACAGGACGGAAAAAGTTAGTTGGATGAACACATAACAAACGAGGAGGTGCTTAAAAGAGTTGGGGAAGAGAGATCTATGATAGCTACAATAAAAAGTCGACAGCAACAATGGATTGGTCACATATTGAGAGGGGACTCACTCTTGAGAACTGTAACTGAGGGCAGAATGGAAGGGAGGAGGACAAGAGGAAGACCCAGACAGGTGCTGTTGGATTGGATGAAGATGGACAGATACATCAGGCTGAAAGAAGCTCAGCACAGAGGAGTGGCATCATTGGACGTTTGAACCTGCCTGAGGGCAGAGAACCAGAAGAATTAGTGCAATAGACACCTATTGTCAGGAACACGAAGTCTGGCTTTCCTTGTGATTTGCCTCATTTAGTCAAGTTTGACTCTGAAAAGTGGGATAATACAAGCCATTCCATGGATATAGGTTCCGATGCCCAAACCATATACGCTGTTTTTTGACCATTAAACTCTAAAGTGTCAACAAAATCTTACCAAAGTAATCAGATGGACCAAGTTTTCCAACTCGAACAGGATCCTCATTCTCGGAGCTCCGCTGGTAGACAATTGCAGAACCCTGAAAACACAAAAGTGTCTGCTGAACTACAGTTCAATCTAGTTTCGATGCCCACTTCTGAGGCAGATTTTAAGCAGTCTGAAAATACAGCATCATGCTTTTATCAGCAGGCCTATCAAAATAAAATTGTAACAAAGTTTTTATAACATTGTAGGATCGTATATGTAAGATAATAAATTTCCCATAAGTCTTTGATATGTATGTGCCTAGACACTAACACAGAGCCATTTAAAAACTTCACACAAGCACTGACCTCTACAATAATGAAAAAGTCTTCTCCCGGATCTCCTTGTCGAACGATCTCTTGACCATCTTCAAAAGTAACGGGTTCAAGGGCGTCGGCAACTGTGTGACGTTCCCACTTATCCAGGTTCTCTGAACCAGATAAAGAAATTTAAAGCAACATAGAATAACAAAATGTTTATCATGGTTATTGCCTGATAAAATATCATTCTATGCAAAACATTTCCTTAAATACTCAAGATGAATTTTAAAACTCTTATTAAAACTCCAAATAAAATGACTGATAAAATACTTCACACCTCTAAAACTTGAGGCACTGCTTCAAAACTGAAGATGTGTTAATACTTTTATTAATATTATTTTTATTTTTAAAAAAAGGACGCAAATAATTCTTGGGATTTAAAAAAAAATTTGGTTATTTTAAATAATTAAAAATATTTTTGCTACACTGGTAAAAGCTTACGTTAAGGCGCCTACGAGCGTGAGGATGCTGGTTCGCATACCGAGAGTGGCTTGTTTCAGAGACTTAAGTCTTGTGCTAGCATAGTCTGTACACACAGACCTTAAATGGCGTGGTGCCCATTCAAATGGGCAGCAGTGGCAAAGGACGTCGCCCGAAATTCACTGAAAAATGAGCAGGGTCGAGGCCATACAGTCACCATAGAAAAATGAGTACACTTACATTTTACATTTGTTGTTGTTATTATTATGAAACTTTGTTATGCACACAATAACACAAAAGAGACTGAAATGCTGATTATATTGCTGATTATATCATAGCTGCTCAAAAAGTCCAAAAAACTGGGAAAAATATTTCCTTGACAAGTTTAAATTGTAAGAACAGCTTTAAGACAATCCTGGCCTCAAACTTTTATCTCTTACCCAAGATAGAAACTTTACTCAGAAATTCTTCATACATTTTTCTTTTCCGAATAGTACTGCCCTGGAATTGAGAAATAATAAAAATGTTTTCTGCATATTTTTTAGGCAAGAAACTGCAAAACACAACAAAGCCCTCATATAAAATTTTCATCATGATCTACATCAGTGAGTCTTTGCAACAGCGTGTGATGCATACAGCGGTTGGGAATAGCACCAAAGGAATTGCTAAGCAGCAGGGATTCCCACGAGGCACTTGGTACCATCACTGCGACCCGTCCACCCCGAGACAAGATTGCGACATTTGCTTGGTAGCACGTGACAAGACCAAGACCTTGCATATCCAATGCAAGACCGAGACCTTGGGACTCCTAGATGAAATCGAGACATTTGGCCTCCAAGACTAGAATGAATCATAGATGCCCCTGAAGTGTTAGTCAGCACTCAACAGTTTTGTTAGTGTTTAAAAGTAGGCCTACAGTTGAAGGTTACTTACTTCACACTGTTTTAAACAAATAAACCCAGGCTTCAATTGAGTGGGTTACAGATGTAATGTAACAAATCACAGACTTGAATGCTTACTTTCATTTTAGGTTCCGCAATGAGTATTAAATAATTTGATAATTTGCCTGGTATTTATTTATTGTTGTTGTACTTACAATTGCGGATATGTCACATCATTTCATTTTGTGTTACTTCCAGTCTAGCAAAGTACAGTAAGTCTGGTATGTGCATTCTGTTAATGCACTAATTCGGTTAACATGGAGCAAAACATCATGTCTCACAAGAATACCAAAGTAACAGGTGGAATTCATTAGTGCACAGTAAACAGGCTGGCACTACACAATTGCCGACTTGTCTGCATAGCAATCGGCAGTAAACGTATATGCAACAACATTCTGCACAGGCATTTCCTTCTTCTGATTGTTAATATTGGTAAGAAATATCATGTGCATTTGTACTGCACGATATCAATGTACATGTAAGTATCTATAGATCTATACATGTATGTAGATATATATAATAGATATATAGGAATTTTTAGAATCTTAGATAGCTTCTGATTAGGTTTAATGCCATAAAGACAGAGGGCAAGCATCAAAGTTTCTTCTCTATGGAAGAAAAACCACTAGTCACGTTTCTCAAAGATTACTTCAGAAGGTTAAACATCTAGGCCAAACTACTGATCATTTTACGAGACATAAATTATAACCAAAGTTTCACAGAAACTTACCATAAGTATTCTGCGATAACTGTCCCTATCAATACCCCAAAGTTTAATGTCCGTCTTTGCCTAAAAAGAGCACAAAACATCTATCTAATCACGTAATTCATGATTACAGAAATCCAAGACACATTTTCAGCACACATGACAATACTGAATTGGAAAACATCTGTAAAGTGGTTACTGAACAGGTGACCTGAAGAAACAAACTTGAGGAAAAATATACCACGACATCTACTTCTGTTGCTCATTGAGGTTGCTGATTCTGCTTGGAATTCTGTTATAACTTCCAACCTATCTAAGTTACACACTAATCACTTGCAGACAGATCATAACTTTTTCAAATCTGTGATATCAATAAGATTAGATGTTTTTTGTCTTTCTGGAACATTGCCTAGCAACCTGCGACTTGAGCTCCTTGACCTTCTTCTCCTTGACCTTCTTTGCCTCTTTTCTACAAGCGCGTGGTTTCGTGTTGTTAGGGTCAGAAGAGCCTCTGATGAGTTTCTATGGAAGTGGCACTACATAAATTTGCGATTGCGATTATCATCCATCACATTGTAACTTGTAACTGCACTGGTTTTCAATCACTTCGTTTCTTTAAAATCGAAATTTAGTACCAAAATTCTTACTATGTATTCATATGAAATACAGGCAAAGTATGGAAATAGCCAAGTTGTTTATACACAGGAGCCTCTGTCACTAGGCAGCCCATGACTTTGGGATTCACAAGCTGCTAATTCACAGTCCTAAGAAAAGAAAATGACTGCCTCCCCTATGTTCCTCTACAGGAAATGCATGATGCATATATCTAAACAGTTAATATTGCACCTTTTAAGTATCTCAGAAAAGGGCTGCATGTGATAAGCCTAAATGGTGTTAAAGTATTTAAAAACAAAAAAGCTCGTAAGTATATATGGACACCTTCAAATGGGCTTCATAAATGTTAGATTGAATATCACATCCAGCTAAACATACCTTGACTGTTGCAGCTCTAGGCGTTCCATAAATAAGGGCCAACTCGCCAAAGCTGCCACCCTCACCAATTGTGCTAGCATACTTTCCATCAACGAACACCTAACAAAAGAATAAAGAGCAGCTAATGAACACTAAGAGCTAATAAAAGAATTAACCAATGAGTTACTGAACTGAAGGACTTCAACATAATTTCTGAATCAAGAGAAATATCTGACTATGACCAAAACTCAGACCTGAAAACTTGAAGTTTTACTTACATCAACCTCTCCTTGGTCAAGAACATAGAAGTTGTCACCTTCATCACCTAATTAAACAACAACACTACATTTTTTAACCTATTCAAATCCGGAGATTATTAAAGAACTGTTATCCTAATACACACGGCATCAATCAAAGGCCCTCTGAAGTACATCTGCAGCTGGCAATCATAGGATATTAGACTCAGCAAGCTGAGATATTAGAGGTCTGATAGATCATGAGGTAGATTATGTCTCAATACCAAGCCAAAATATAAGTAGATATTTATGACACAGCTAAATCCGACTCCTTGACAACTGATAAACCTTGGAGAAATTTCCCTCACGTTTAAGAGAACAGCAAGGTTTCTAGTCAGTTTCCACATGACATCAAAATTAAACAAATGAAGTTGCCAACTATTCGGGGGCTTCTGACTGGAAACTGCTTTAACGAATCACCAAACACAGGTCTATCAGTTAAAGAATTTTAAACTGTACATGAGTATGTGCGTGCATGTGTGTGTGTAAGCATGTGCATATGTGTGTTTGTGCGTATGTGAGCCTGTGGCCTTTACAACAATATAAATTAAACCTTTTGAGATACCTTGTTGTATTATGACTTCGCCGGCATGTCTGTGGACGGGAAACATGGCATCAAAAATGTCACTGAAAACACACACACATGCATACAGGTAACTCGATAAAACTGTCAGATTATAATTATTTCTAAAATAAAATACAATTCGAGATGGCACCAGTAATATGTTGCAAATATTTTTGAAAGGTACTGCACAGCTAGAAAGCAGTAGATGTAGGAACAACTGGACACCCTTTCATTTGCATCATTTGTATATTAGGCAAATGATGCAGTTGAGTTGGTGGCCATCTTGCTTGCATGCGTTTTTTCAACATCATGACTGAGATTTGTACCCTACAGGGCATCATCTAATAATTTCTTTTCTAATCTGATAATATTTACAGCATCATTATCAAAATGCACAGGAAAACAATCAATGGTCCCCTCAAGCGACACCACAGTCTGACCAAAGGTCAGGCTACAGTGGGCAAGCAAGTTCAAACAGATGAGTCATGTAAAATTGCCAGTTTTTTGCTAGATCATGGTTTTGGAGTTTAGTGACATCATTTTGACTGAAAGATCCTTCAAACCCAAGACTGCTGCCTTTATAGGCAACTAATTTAACAGGCTGTTTGTCACAAGAAGTAAACTAGCAATTAGACCATGAGTCCTCCCATGGTATATCCCTTTCTCTTGCAGCCTGATCCTCCAATGAGCATTGAAATCAATTATACTGGTGCTGTTTGTAGCCATGCTTTCTACAAGCAGCTAGTGGAACAGAAATTGCAAACTATTTTTCTGTTCTGGAGGAAACCAAACCATTCCACTCAAACCTTTTAATTTGCAGTCCATCATCAATTAATCAATTAATAGTTTTAACATCAGTAATTTTCAGATATAATAATGAACTTCAGTGATAAAAATATTCCTATTACCTTCTTTCATTTTCATCGAGGTGTGAAAATAACACATTTTTTGATATTGCACGGGACAAAGCAGCCGTTGTCTTATAGTCTTTTGGAACAACCTGACAAAATTAAATTAAAAACTTAAAACAATAAAATTTAATGGATATTTATTTAATTATGATCATAATAATAATAAAATTTTAAAAATAATAATAAAAATATGACAATTTATACAGCGCCATAGCACAGCTAAGGCAGAAGAGAAGGGAGCTGTACACGAGTTCAGAAATACAACAAGAGTCATAAGATATCTTAAAAAGATATGTCTTGAGCAGTGACTTAAAAGTGTTCAGGGATGGGGCATTCATCACATGGTCAGGAAGACGGTTCCACAGTGGGTCCTTGACAGAGAAGGAACATTCGCCAAACCTCGTGGAAGACCACGGGATGGGGCTGCTTCCTCGATGAGGACTACAGCCGATGTGTTCTGGTTGTCTGCTGCTTGAATGCAGAAGTCGGATGTATAATCCGGAATAAGACCATTCATGGCCTTGTATGAGATTATGCACAGTCTGTAGGTGATCCACTGAGGAACACGCAGCCAGTGTAGGTTGTCACGCAGCAGATCCGTGATATGAATGGATGGTGTCCGGCCACAGATGAGGTGGGCAGCAGAGTTTAGCACTTACTACTAGTGACTACTACTATATTTAACTACTAGTTCTTGTAGTCTCAAGGAAACAACAGAGAGCTTTAACCCTTAACCGACGAGAGAAATTTTTCCGCCTAGGCCCTGACGACGAGCGATTTTTACCGGAAAACGCCTATTAATTAAATAGTTTTCAACTTGTTGTATCTCAGTCAGTTCTTGACCTACAGACATGTGGTTACCATCAATCTTTAGCATTTTATCTCCTCTTCCCATCCATTCATCTAGTTTTTGATACAAAAAATTTTGGGGTACCCAAAGTTGCCCCAAACCGTACCCCACCCCATGTTTAAAACGTTTTTCATGTTCAGGTTCCTATGGAAAAACATTTTCAGGGACAACATATGTAGTGTCAGCATAAAAATCGTGCAGAAATCAATACCAGACAAAACCTCACAAGAATTTTGAAAATATTTTCATAAATGAAGGAGATACAGTATTTTTAGTATGTAAGATGAAGTCGTACAAATTGAAGGAAATATAAGAAAACACCTGAAAAGTAAGAAATGTCTAACTTATCAGATCTTGGTCATTCTTTGACATACAGACTTGAGGTTAATATCATTCTTTAGCATTTTATTTCCTCTTTCAAACCGTCTTCCAGCTTTTGAGAAAAAAATTTTGAAGGTACCCATAGTTGCCCCAAACTGTACCCACCCCATTTGAAAACTTTTTTCATGTTCAAACCCCTATAGAAAACATTTTCAGTGACAACTCATGTAGTGTCAGCACATGAACTGTGCAGCAATTAATATCAGACAAAACCTCCAAAAAAGTTTGAAAATATTTTCATAAATGAAGGAGATATAATATTTTTAGTATGCAGACAGTAGTTGTACCAGAGGAGTAACAAGAAATGCCTAAAAAGTAAGAAATTTGTAACTTATCAGATCTTGGTAATTTTTGGCAAACAGACATAAGGTTAACATCATTCCTTAGCTTTTTATCTACTCTTTCAATCCTTCTGTCCAGTTTTTGATAGAAAAATTTTGGGGCAATCAAAGTTGCCTACTCACCCTATCACCTCCCAAACACATACATAGTAATAAAACCACGACATCAAAAACACTGCAGCATGCACACCAACAGGACAACAACAGTAACATTACAACAACCCAGGCACACAGAGAGGCAAACACACTGACGTTTGTTTCCTTTACAAATATTTGGTAGCTCTCAAAAGGGCCATTTTTATGAATGCCTGAGTGCACCGGATGGTCACCTTGAAGATGGATGAAGCCTCCTGAATCGACTCCTTTTTCTCAATAGACTGGACTGAACAGTTCTAAGACGACATTTTAGAATGGAAATTTTAACAGTTGTATCGATGTGTTATATTGCTTACCTTCCTTACATTCCACAGAACCACTATCTGATTTTGCTCGTTGCAAATGTGGAAGCATAAAACTTTGCACAAAGCAACTTTACATGCTTCACAATCATATCGAGTCTTCTTGGGGCAGCCTTTGGGATTCTTGATCTTGTTCTCTAAAACATAAGACGCTAGAGGAGAAGTAGGTTTCCATTTTATTCTGTGGGGTTTACCTGCCTTCTGTGCATTTGACCTACTCTGCTCACCATGCAGGCCTGGTCTGTTCAACTAGCACATCAAAAAAGCTTATCCAAAAGCAGTTAGAAAAATTTCAAAAATGGTGCATCAGGGGCTGGTCCGCCACAGACGTTTGTACAGTGCAATTCACTTAAGACGAAAACGGATAGGACAAAATATCGCTTAGTACGAAATAACAAATTGGTCCGTTCCGATAATAATCGATAATAACGTTAAATTATTCTCTTAAGACAAAACTGATAAGACGAAAAAATCGGTTATTACAAAAATGGTTTTAGGTCCCGTGAATTTATTTCAGTGCCAAGTCCGTCGCATAAGACGAAATGTTGACGGAAACACAACAGCTGCAGCTTGCAGCAAGGTTTCGGGTTCGCATTTCCGTAAACGCCTAAAATAGTTTGACAGCTTCCGTCTTTGATGAATGTCACCATTTGAGGAATAAGATAGCGTACATGTTTAAACTGTAACTGGGTGATTGATTACCGGTAAGAGACTCGCAGGTCATAGCATGAGGCATCAAAATGCGTTGGTGCATGAGACCATAGATATCAAAATTACTATAATGATGCCTATGTATAGGAAGTAAACTTTTATAGCTGTCTTCACTAATGTGGCCATTTCATTCGTGGGTATATTTTGTCTAACAATGAAGGACATTAAGCCAGTCATATGGCACATTTATGATATTGAGATATGTAACCACAGTGGAAGTGCCCTATAGCTAGACGCATTAGATAGTTCGAATATCTTAGCCAGATTAGTGCCTGCTGTTATCAGACATATATGTAACTTTCAGAACTCCTCGAGTAACCTAATATCCTCGTTGACAAGCCTTTACCATATGGCGAAGACAATCGTCAATGGTCAGCGCCTTGCAAACTACAGAGGCATCCGCCCCAAATCAATCAGCACGTACATTTACATGCGATGTACCCTCGTTCAAAGGCTTCTCGCTGTCTGACGCGCCCATCCCTCTCCGAGAACGAACGATTAGGATTCGCTGTCGAAATAGCGTCGTAATGGAATGTATCGGCCTTAGCCCTTTCATAAAACCTTAAAATACCCCTCGCTTGCTGGTCCAGCGTGAAACAGACCAGTGGTTTACTTTCGTGTCTAAAAATGGCCACTAAAGTTCGTAGCCTACGGTGATCGGCCGCCTTTCACTCAAAACATTCTTCTTTCAAAGATCCTACCCTGACACCCCTTATCCTCTTATCTCCCTCTCTGCTCCAATCCCAAACATCACCCACCGTAGCTGCCAGCTGTCTCTCTGCCTGATTTTGGATCTTGACCTGGAACCGAACCCTTTTTGCCTATCGAAAAGCAGTTAGAAAAATTTCAAAAATGGTGCATCAGGGGCTGGTCCGCCACAGACGTTTGTAAATGGAACAGTTAGAGGTCAAATTGGAATATCTGCTACTTGTTCAGTCCTGTCTATCTCGCCCAAGTCATCCGCCTGACCCAGTTTCACGGTCCGCTAGCGTGTATCCGTAGCCGTCTAATTCGGAGTCGATGTCAGAATGTTCTTTAGCCAAAACCACTTTATCTTCTTCAATGGTGGCAAAAGACAGGTTTTTATTGTCAGATGAGTCAAAACTGTCATCATCTGATGCAAATTCATCAAGAATTTGCCGAATTTCGTCGTCAGTAGGGCCACAACAACAACACGCCGCCATTTTGGGTTATTTAAATTCGTGATTTAAATGTCCGATTTGATTGGTCGATTTTTATGTTTATAACCGAATTCTAAAAATATCTTCCACTTATTTCTGTACTTAATTATAATATCTTGGCCTAATTGATGTAAGGTTTCAAAAATATAACTTTTGTGATAGGCTGAGAGCCGTCTACATAATAGTACATGCCCACTACCAATTACTACCAGCTCGTCGTGACCCATATACTACCAATCACTACCTACGCGTCTGTATTGGGTTAAGTCATGATGCTGTTTTATCTGTAACTTTCATTTCCGCTCTGAGGAGTTTTATTGAAGTGGTGCTACATAAAGTTGCATTACAATTAATAATTACAACGTGCTGATTGATTCAAGTGTAGGTAACAAACATGAAAAGGTGTAATGCACTGTAATGTATCAAATAAAACAATGTTCTATAACCCTGAAAATTTAGCAAACAGTACTGGTGACAAATCACAGACTTCGCCATAGATCAACTTGATCTAACCAATGACATGGCAAATAATATTTGGGCGTATGCTATATATGTTTGTTGTATTATGTATGTAAGTTTGTATGTACAGGTGCATGTACTGAAGTATGTGGACATTCATACATAATATTTTAGAACCTATAAAATCGTAATTCATGAATATGAAACAGGTAAGCATGTACTGATCCTTACCCTCTTAACATAACAGGTTGCATCTTCTTCAGGAACCACTTCTGAACTTACTCCGCCCCGTCGCTTGCTGGGGCCAAAAATCTGCGCTGAAGGTTCTTCTTCCCTTTCTTCATTGATCAGATCAACACTTGAGGCAATTCGTTCCTAACATATCAAACACATCAATGTAATGTAATGTAACAAGAAATTTACATTAAAACACAATCAAAAAAGTATGGCACAGTCGTCTATACAGTACCACACTGGGTCTGTAATCCAACGACAGCAGGTTCATGTCAGCTGAGCAGGATTCAGGTAATGACCCTAGACAGTCTGTTCATGCACGCTTGTCTTATGTCTTAGATTCAGATTTATTGACCTTGAGCACAAAACAAGTGCAATAAATAAATAGTTTGCTTGAAGCGGCACTGGTTAAAGTGTAATTTATGCATTAAATCAGAAATAAAGTCAGTTACCTGAGTATTACTGGACAATTAAAGCTAATGTTTCATGTTTGACATAAGAATGCTTCTCACTGGCTTTCAAATATTCTGATATCTAACACCATTACATGTAGCTACTGGTCTATAATAACATTATTTACAATTGGCTAAGAGAGAAATTGTATGGAGTCACCACAGTTTGATTGGACCTGGCTAGCATGAGATTAAATTAATTAAGGTAAGACAGGGCAAAGCTTCACTCATCTGTCATTTGCCTCTATCAACAAGTCGTCAGAGGTAAGGCCTTGGGGCTGGAGGATCTATCAGCTTAAGCACAAATGTGGCAACAGCAATCCTGCAAACACACAGCCTTCCCCACAAGTTACATAACTCGACAATTAACTGTCCTTTTGATATATGCAGAATGAGCTGAATACCCGAGTCTGCTGTGAAAGGCCAACATTTATCCATCTCTCACCATGCTATTTTTAATCGATTTGCTTATCCCTTTAAGCAAACAACACTAACAGCAAATAAGTTAGTATTGTAAAAAAGCTGCATTTGGGGGGCGTGGTATATTACGAAGCATTTTCGGGCTCTTCTGAATTTAGAGGGAATTCGGAAGAGATGCGAAATTCTCTTGTTTGTTCTTTTGTGAATGAGGCAAATGACACTTCCTCTGACTTGCATTTTGTGCAAAATGTTACTTCTGGGCTCGTCCTGAACTGGAATTTATCTCTACAGAGTCCAGAACAGACCAACAACGCAGCGTCATTTTTCAAATTTACGGTGTTTTTAAAGAAGTGTTGTTATTGTTACTGGATTGACAAGTAAAGCTATACTTTTTCAATACGATCGAAATAGTCTCTAAGAAACGCAAATGGACTGTCTGGACGAGTAACACATAGCTGCACGATGCAGTCCTTTAGGTAGCGATGGATATCATGTTTTCGAACATAAGATTCAACATCACGCAGACTCAATTCCTCCATTCGTTCCGCCATTTTTAAAATACACTTTGTTCCAGCCCTTCAGATGTTTGCTCCACTTTCTCTAGCGCTATTACTAATGTATTTAATGCATGATTTAAGATTGAAATAATAGTGAAGCGTAGCGCACAGAAGTGAACATTTTCAAATCTAATCAGACTGATCTTAAATGAATCAAAATTGGTTCTCTCGTGAAGCCTTCAATAATTAGTCATGCTATCAGTAGTGCTCTCGAAATGGTTGCAGTCATGAAGACTCGTTGATGCATGCAATATCAAACACTAGTGACCTTAGCCATCCCCATCTGTTTACTTGGCAACCTTTAGATTTTGACTCGGAAGTGAACCTGACCCAATCTGCCTAATCGATTTCGTTGATAGCACGCCTATGATAGGTTAAGCTAGTTTCATCGACATAGTTCGTCGGCAGTGAAGCAATGAAGATTTGAGGTCAACGATAAGGCTAACCGTATATGTACGACTTGGCTCATACTCAATTAGCCCTGTAGACACTCTAAGATCTTTGCTATAGACTGCAAAAAATATAAAGTGATCAACTAATGCATTTGTCTATTTAAGTAGGCCTACGCAGTTAATGTTGTCTGTTTGTGGCGCTCCATATTATAATTCTGTAGAGCCACTATCGTAACACACAAAGCGTTAACTGATATCGCTTTGAAGTCGTAGCTCATGTGTGGACGTATTTATAAGACTTACGTTGGCGGCACCTAGTGCCGGTGTTTGCAACTGCTCACCGAGTCACGCGGCGAAACCTATCAACAAATACAAATACAAATATAAATACATATCCGGATTCCGGGTTACTAGAGCGTCACCTAGGGAAATGTAATGCTTCAACAAAAATGCGTACCACGAGTCATTGATTGAAACGTTCACGAACGAATTGGAACTGGATTGTTCGCCAAATGTATATCGAACACATACACCGTCCATATGGGTGTCATCAAATGAATCTATTTCCAATCTGGCAGTCACAGTGCTTGAACACAGAGTCGCCAAAATCCGGAAATGCAGCATATACAAATACAGATTCGCCTGTAGAAGCAGAATGCACAATTCAGGCGAGGATGGTCATGAGGGTACATAAAGAACCCATACGTGGTCCATATGGGTCTCATCAAATGGATATATTTGCACTCTGGCAGCCGCACTCCTCGTATACAGATTCAAATACAGGTTCGCCAAAATCCGGAAAATCAGCATATACAAATACAGATTCGCCTATAGAAGCAGAATGCACAATTCAGGCCAGGATAGACATGAGGATCCATAAGGGAACTGTACTTGGTCCATATGGGTCTCATAAAATGAATATATTTGCACTCTGGCAGCTGCACTCCTCGAATACAGATTCAAATACAGATTCGCCAAAATCCGGAAAATCAGCATATACAAATACAGATTCGCCTGTAGAAGCAGAATGCACAATTCAGGCGAGGATTGTCATGAGGGTACATAAAGAACCCATACGTGGTCCATATGGGTCTCATCAAATGTATATATTTGCACTCTGGCAGCTGCACTCCTCGTATACAGATTCAAATACAGATTCGCCAAAATCCGGAAAATCAGCATATACAAATACAGATTCGCCTGTAGAAGCAGAATGCACAATTCAGGCGAGGATGGTCATGAGGGTACATAAAGAACCCATACGTGGTCCATATGGGTCTCATCAAATGGATATATTTGCACTCTGGCAGCCGCACTCCTCGTATACAGATTCAAATACGGGTTCGCCAAAATCCGGAAAATCAGCATATACAAATACAGATTCGCCTGTAGAAGCAGAATGCACAATTCAGGCGAGAGTGGTCATGAGGGTACATAAAGAACCCATACGTGGTCCATATGGGTCTCATCAAATGGATATATTTGCACTCTGGCAGCCGCACTCCTCGTATACAGATTCAAATACAGGTTCGCCAAAATCCGGAAAATCAGCATATACAAATACAGATTCGCCTGTAGAAGCAGAATGCACAATTCAGGCCAGGATGGTCATGAGGGTACATAAAGAACCCATACGTGGTCCATATGGGTCTCATCAAATGTATATATTTGCACTCTGGCAGCCGTACTCCTCGTATACAGATTCAAATACAGGTTCGCCAAAATCCGGAAAATCAGCATATACAAATACAGATTCGCCTGTAGAAGCAGAATGCACAATTCAGGCCAGGATGGTCATGAGGGTACATAAAGAACCCATACGTGGTCCATATGGGTCTCATCAAATGTATATATTTGCACTCTGGCAGCTGCACTCCTCGTATACAGATTCAAATACAGATTCGCCAAAATCCGGAAAATCAGCATATACAAATACAGATTCGCCTGTAGAAGCAGAATGCACAATTCAGGCGAGGATGGTCATGAGGGTACATAAAGAACCCATACGTGGTCCAGAATATATTTACACTAGGATGGTCAATATATTTGCACATGAGGATATAAAATGAACATTTCAGCTAGTTTAAAATGTATGTATTTCGAGTATATATTATATATATATATATATATATATATATATATTAT